>BSBK01006458.1:500000-600000 GCA_027943335.1 Chamaecyparis obtusa
AAAAGACTAAGTTCCCTATCACTTGGAGTCTCCGAGTTATCCAATAATTAAATTATATTCGTCGACTTATGTTAATTAATTTAATAAATACTATGAAGAAAACAAATTCAAAAAAACCTCATCTCTAGATTTCCCAATCGCTCTTGCCCATTTCAGAAGGTGGTTAGAAACTGGTGATTGATAATGAACTGTAGAAACATTAGGAGTCCTAGGCTGCTTAAGCAAAGAAGGTGCCAAAAAAATAAGAAAATAGTGTTACAGGATAAATATGCCAAATTAAGAAGGGATTAATCATAATGATTCCTATATCAATAATAATAAGAAAAATTGATCGATGCTAATGCATATGGTACTTGTTGCAGCACCAAGTCCAATTGGCCCTATAGAAACTACCTCTCTAAACCAATGGCGTTTGCAGCGGCCACAACACTCTACAATTCACAAACCCATATCTCAAATCAAAACTTTTTGGAGCAATAAAAATTGAAAATCACACAAAGAAACTTATAGAGTTCTTATATAAATAATTGTGTTACAGAAGAATGTTTGGAAGGTATGGCCTTTTCTGTCTATTACCAGTGATTAAGAACTTTTCTTGGACTTCATGCCTCTAATTTCAGAACTCCCTTGGCATGATTAGCTCATCTGTTTATTGAGTAGCCATTGTAAATTGATTTCATGCCATTAAATATTTAAAAAAATCATTATGACATGCAAACAAGATTTTGCGATCCTGAAGAACATGTAGTTGTGGATTAATCGGTTATGTATTTTTCCCCTTTTTCTTTTTGTTCCAGTTATACTTTTCCCCGTTTTCTGGCGAGCTGATGTCAATTGACACTTTTCTGTCAATGGGCTATGCTCATAAAAAGCCTATCCGCTTAATTATTGTGTAATTTTATATATAAATAAAAATGATTTTGTTTAATTTCATTAATAATAGTGCATCATGTTATCTTTATTTTTAAGTGATTTTGTTTCTAGCATTATACAAAGTGATTTTATTAATAGTGTTGTGAGATATAAATAATTTTAATCTTGAGGTGTTTGATTAATAGATTTGTTTAAGTTAAGAAATGAGAATATTATTCTCTAAGTACTATAAATGAGTGCAAAGAGACTTTATCCAATCTACAAATGGTAGTGTACTAACTTTTATCTGAATATATGATTCTTCATTGGACATCATGCAAAGCATCCCAAGTACAATTATCTAACTTTAGAGATGAACAAGTGCCACATAGTGGCTAGTACTTGCCTATAATTGTTTATGTAAATTTAGTTGAAATAATTATTTATACAACTGTAGTTGAAATAATTGTTTATATTAAAAAATTAACTTTTTTTTAAATTGTTATAGATAAATTAGAAATAAATTGCAATTTGATTTCTTTATAGTAATTTTGTAAAAGAGTAGAAGACTTATTGTACTGGTTAATCATAATTGTAAGTTATGTTCTTTTTCTAATTAGGTTTATGTAAGTATTGTTCAATAGTGTTGATTTATTTAAATTATTTTTAACATTAGAAATACATTTAAATTTTAATAAGTGACATTCTAAACTTCTATTATTTTAATTTATACTATTAATCTTATAATATATATTTTTTGTAATAAATATATATTTTTCTAAAATATCTATAAATTGTTTCACTTTAATGTTTTATTTAAAATTCTTTATAAAACAATTTATAGTTAATTTTGATTATATTTAAAAATTTTATTAAAATTATTAAATATTTATTTAATTCATTTTTATTGAAATTATAATATTTTGTAAAAAATAAAATAAAGATTATAAACAAAAATAAATATATGTGATATTTTTATATTTGTTAATATATAATTAACATACAATAAATTTAGAATTAAAAACTTAAAAATATAAATGGAAAATGTTAAATTATATATTTAATATATAATTTAATACTTTTTATTTAAATTGTAATATTAAGAAAAAAGTGATATTTATAAACTATTTATACATTAAAATTACTCATATAATATAAATTTTAATTTAAATATTTTTAATATTAAAAACTTCAATCAAAGCTTCATTGATTGAACATTCAAAATAGAATTATTGGAAGTTGTTTTTAACGACCATAGTTTTAACTTTGGTTTCTCATGCATGCTGCCCATAACTCAATCTGAGAATTCCGTGTATAAGACTTCAAATTATTCAACCAATCAAATTATTAAAAATATTTTTTACATGTTATAAACTTAAAAATATTGTATTTATACTATACAAAACATAAAATGTATAACAAAATAATAAATGCAATGACTTGTAATTGGTCCATATAAATTGTTTTAATCACTTGTTAAAGTGACAAAACCAAAAGTCATTGCAATAGTACTTGCTTAACCTATAGGCAAGTACTAATACTTGCTTCATATATAAGCAAGTACTAATAATGAGATACATCTCTAACTCTATTACTTATACTATACTAAATTACATATGTCTTCCAACTATGATTCTTCTGTCATAACAAAGTGTCAATTTAGTTAATAATGTTTTGAAATGTGATTAATTGTAATATTAGATATACTAATAGTTCACCTCTTTAAAATAAAATTCAAATTCTAAGAAAGAGACATACTACATATAAATGATGTCATTTACTAAAAACAAAATTATGTTTAACAATATTTTTTTTATCTTTTAATTAAATTATCTCCCTCCTTAATCATATCTATAATAAAACAAATGAACTAAAAATATATTAAAATAATTTATTTAGTTTTAACTTTATCTATCCCTATTTTCTGAAGTTTAAATATTTTTATAATAGCTTTATCTCTTGATCCAAAGCTCTACCAATAATACTAAACTACTTATGATTTAAGATATTTAATAAATATATTTTATGATTTAGAATTGAACATTGTTTATGATGAAATATTTTTTTTAATTATGTGTATGTGTCTATGTGAAAGTTTTTATGGTTTAGGATTATGGTAATTATACTATTATTTGTACATTGATTAGTATGTATATAAAAGTTGACAAATAAAGTTATTACGCATTTCAACACATTTTAAAAGTATCAAATAATTTATCAAATCTATTGTTTAGTACTTTATTTTAAAGCTAAGAATGAAGAATTGACCCAATTTAATTTTCATCTATGAATCTAATTGTGAAGCATTTAAATTCATATTCTAAAAATTATACCAATATTTTCATCTCTTAAAAATAATTTTATGTTTTTGATTAAAAAAGCAGCAAGAGGGTGTTGGCCCGTGGTACATCAAAGCAAAGTCACAATGGACATGTTAATGACATGTTAATAGGAACAAAGGAAACTGTAACAACAACAACAGCCAAAGAGCAGTTAAGGAGGAAAGTCAAGGTACTAGTAGAAAGCCATAGTCAGCACACAACCAGCCAAAAGTTGAGTAGAGAAAGAGATACTCAAGGCCAAAAGTAGCCAAGTACAAAACATAGTGCACACTGACAGCACCTTAGACTACACATTGACAGCACCTTGAGCCCCACCATAGCCCAAACAGTTGGGCGCAACACCAGTAGCAGTCTTCCAATGCACCTCTAAAGAAAAGTGTTCCACCTCAATAGGAACAAAGCAAAAAGCCCCAATGCTCTCCACCTCCATAGGAGAATCAACCGCCTTTAGGATCTTGCACAAACACTCCACCTCAATAGGAGGTTGATCCACCTCCATAGGAACCATGAAGAAGGAAGAAGACTGAGTGAACAAAGCCCAATGCCCGGAGAAAGAAACAAGGTGCACGATGACATGGTAGAGCCCAACCTCCAAGCAAGCAGCCTGCTTTAACCAAAAACACCAAACCAGAGGGAGCCCTTGAAAACTATCAGTCATCCCCTAGCTACCAGTAAAAACTAAAACCCTACCTCTTCCACCCAAAGGGGGAAGATCCACAACAAACTGAAAACACAAGACAACCACCACACCCATTAAAAGCAAAGGGGCAAAGCAGGCAAGCAAAAGCCTCTACAAAAAAAAATATTCTCAAACCAGCCCTAAAGAGGTCTGAGAGTAAATCCATGGGAGGGAGAGAACATCAGAATACAGTCAGCTCCCCCAGACATGCAGTGGTTTTGAAGAAAAGAATGGCTAGGACCATGAACCATAATATGATCAGCAACCATAGCCACAATGAGCAGGACCAAAGTCCTTAGAAGCACCAGGCCTGGAGTCTTCCACCACAAAGGCTGAAGCCCACCAAAAACCCACTCCTCACCACTAAGCAAAAAAATAGCCACCACAAAAAACAAAAGGCCCCCAAAAGGGACCAGTAACCCAGAAGATCAACTGTCTAGCACAATGCAACCCAACACCGACAAGGGGAACATTTTCACCATACTCGGTGTCTTCCTCTTCATCCGTAAACCAATAGTGCACACCCAAAATAGGATTGAGGAATAAATCTAGGGATCATCCTTCCACTACTAGAGGGCTCTAGTGAGGAACCCCACCTCAATAGGGATCCCGATCTGGACTGGAATGAAAAACCCACCACCAAACTCCCACAGAAGATGAAAGAGTCAAAGTGCCCAAAAGAAGACCCTCACATGAGGGTCCCAAGAAAAGGCCGCAATAGGAAGAACCCAACTGTAAAAACTCTGTAGCCATCCGTCATCTCTGACCCCATGAGACAGCAGAGGTCTTCTCCACAACAAAGAAATAACTCCCCACATACCCACAAAGGCATTGAGCATCCAATCCTAGAGAATGAAAGGCTCAATGTGATCAGATCTGATCTCCAACACCATCGAATCAGTGACCCTACCCAAATCCCAGAATGGGATCCTCAACCAATAGACTCTGGCCAACAAAGGAGAGATAGAGCGTCTCCTCTGTCGCCACATCCCCACACCAGTAAGAGACTCCCAGCTCCCAATGTAAGAGAAGAAGCCTCCATCCAAACTCCACTCACCAAAATAGAGAACCAGCGAGCCCCCATTAGGGTCTCTGTCATCAGCATCTGATTCGCTTACAGAATCACCCACACTAGAAACCCTAGCCATGTCCGCAATCACTCCAGTTTCGCTCACCAATCTATCACTAGTGAAGACCGAGGCTGGCCGAGGAAAACCAAGCAAAAACACACCCACGCTATAGTCAAAAGGTAGGCCAAAACTAACCCTGCCGCTCCCACCCCAGTCATCCTCACACCTTGTAAAAAAAAGAGGTGGCCCCCAACCTACAAGGCTCCAGATGCCCCAGCGCAAAGAATAGGCCTCCACACCAAGAAGGTCGCCATCTGATGGCCATCTTTGTCATCTCCTGACTCTCCTGGCTCCTTAGCAGAACCTGAAACCCTAGCTCCAGCTGCTCTGGTCACACTCCCGCTCCGCTCCATTCAACTCCTGTAACTATATTCTCATGTTGGTTTAAGGTTTAACAAATAACTGTGTGTTGTGCTATCATAAAATAATTTTATGTTAAATAAAGGTTAAATTATTTTAAATTGCATATTATGGTGGTGTATTGCAAAAATAGCCCTAATTCATTTTAATCATCTAAAAAATAGGAATGGGTGAAAATAATCTATATAGATCCACACAATCTTAAAAAATTATAATTTTAATGTGCACCACTTTTAATAGTTTAAAGAAAATCCTTTTAATTTTTAAATAAGGTGATTTTACAACAATTTTACATTAATGAAGTGATAGATTGACTATTAAATAGTGATTCTTGAAAAAAAGTGGCAGTGCCTAAAATCCAAATATTTTACAATAAAAATAAAAATAAAATATAATTTTAATTCGTACTAATCAAAGGTCATATATCTCCCATTATTGTTCATCTCTATAGAATCAAAATACAAGGGATTGACCAAGAGATAAAAATACTTATCAAGTTTGTTAAAAAATAATCTATTAAGTGGATATTTTATCAAAAAAAATATTTTATAGATGATTCAATTTTAGGTTAATGAAGTGAACCGTTGACAACCATTCTTTATGTTTGTAAAACTTATCCAACAAACATTCATTTTTGATATATTAATGAAATTATTTGTGACAAAATAGTATAGAAAAAATCTAGATTAGTTATTGAGTTAGTAAATGTAATCTATTCATTTGAGTTCCATGTTGATTTTAGAATTCATTTTTGTAAACTATAAAATATTAATGAAGAAATGATAAAATGATTAAAGCTACAAAGTATTAAAAAAACTCAAAAGTAACAAAGTCAAATATATTTTCTGAAATTAGCTTTTCTAGTGGTGGTGGATAGGAAAACCAGGTAAGGTTTCATGGTTTTGATGGAGAGAAGGAACTTCTAGATTCGATCTGTATACCTCATAATGTTTTCTAGATAGGACAAGAGGCTCCTTGTTAGGATTAGCAAAAATAAATTTAACAATACATGCAAATATAGTCAATAATGAAAAGGAATAAATAACACATAAGTAGAACAAGAAGACACAAAGATTTAATGTGGTTCACCCAATCTTGGGCCACATCCACCAAACAAAGAGTCCAATCTTATTATCCAGTAATTTCTACCTATTACAATCTACAATCCCTTGCAACTCAAATACTACTACAATAAGCTATGAAATTGTCATATAAATAAAACCCTAACCCTAAGCCATTATAATAAGACTTATTTTGGTTAAAAACTTAACCCTAAAAAATAATTAATGAGTCAACCTAGGGAAAAGCTTGATGAGTCAACTCAAAAATGTTTGACGAGTTAACCTCAAACCCCATGATGAATGAAAATTGTATAGTACTTGTTTGATCAGTTACCACAAACCAATAATCTCCCATGCTTGGGGACTAATCAGGCTCCACACTAAAGAACCTCCCACTTGGGGATTGATATGGTAGTAACAGCACTACTCCTAAAGATCCCATTGGATTGATGTACCCTAGACTCTACTATTAATTTAACTATTTTCAATCTTGATGACCAACCAAATATGAAGAGGAGTTTAAATTCTCCCTTATTACTACCTTTGTAAACATATCTGTTGGATTGTCATCTATATGTATCTTTTCTAGCTTTAAATTATCAAATGTTGACCAAATGAAGTGATACCTCAACTATATGTGTTTGGTCTTTAAATGAAAGGCAAAATTATTTGCAAGATGGATGTAACTCTAGCTATCTATAAATAGATAATTGTCAGTGTATGGTTTTCTTAACTCTTCCCTACAAATTGCACTTATATCATCTCCTTAACTGCCTCTATAGAAACAACATACTCTTCCTCTATAGTGGATAAAGAAACCACATTTTTTAGTCAAGAATTTCAACTCATTGTTGTCCCATAAATAGTAAATACATAACTTGTGGTACTCCTCCTGGTATCTAAATCCCTTGCCAAATCTGAATCAACATATCCTTTTAAATAAGTATTAGAGCTCCCGAAACATAAATACTTATTGTATGTACCTCTCAAATATCTGAGAATCTATATTACTGCATTCCAATTTAGTCAACTCTAGGATGAATCATATACTTGATGACAACTCCTACATTAAGGTGCAATATCTAGTCTAGTGCATACCATGGCATACATCAAACTACCTACAGATGAGGCAAATGGTACCTTGGACATTTTGTCATCCTCCTCTTGTGTCTGTGGACATGTCTCCTTAGTTAATTTCAAATGACTAGGATAATATGTTCTGAAAGCTTTTGTATTCTCCATATGGAATCTTTGCAACACCTTTTCAACATAATCAGCCTAAGATAGAGTCAATTTATTTTTCTTACTATCTTTGAAAATTTTCATACCAAGGATTTTTTTTTCTTCCCCCAAATCCTTTAGAGAAAATAATGTGTTAAATATTGTTTCAACTCCTTAATGTGATCCATGTTAGACCCTTCTACAAGCATATCATCAACATATAAACATAAAATAATATAGTTGTCATCATCCAACTTCTTAAAATAAACACAATGGTCTTAATTTCACAGAATGTAGCCATGCTCATCTATAAAGCTATCAAATTTAGTACATACCATTATTGAGGTGCTTGCTTCAAGCCATATAAACTTTTCTTCAATCTGCATAGTAAGTTTTGCTTACCTTTGACCTAAAATCCTTGTGGTTGAACTGCATATATATTTCTTCTTCTAAATCACCATGCAGAAAAGAGGTTTTAATATCAAGTTTTTCCAAATGAAAATCTTCAATGGCCACAATACTTAAAATAATGCGTATAGAAGTCATTTTTACAATTCAAGAAAAGATCTCATCAAAATCAATTCCTTTTTTCAATACAAATCCCTTTACTACTAACCCGACTTTAAATATTTTCTTGCCTCCATCCTCCTCTTTCATCCTATAAAATCATTTCTTTGGTAAGGCCTTTTTACCTACAGACAACTTATATAATTCCCAAGTATGATTTTTCAGCAAGAGTCCATTCCTTCTTCCATGGAAAGATCCCACCAAACCTTTGTATCCACCTGCACAACTTCATCATATCCTTTGGGTTCACCAACATATATTAATAAAATAGAATAAAAAGGGGGAGAGAATCTTTCAGGAAGTCTACTTATCCTTGTTGACAATCTAAAATTCACTGGAGTTTGTGGTATTTGTCGTTCATTTTTTTGTTGTGGATTATGAGGAACCATTGGACCATCATCTTTTGGAGTATCATCCAACACTACATAATCATTTTCTTTCTTCTAATGTTGTTGTAACTGATCTTTGTACACCACTTTCTCATTGAATATGACATCCTTTCTTCTTATAATTTTATGAGTTTCAACATCCCAAAGTCTATAGCCAAATTTATCTGTCATATCTAAAAAATATACATTTTGTTGACTTATCTTCTAACTTGGTTCTATTTTCATAATCTATATGTGTAGATGCTTCACAACCAAAGGTTCTAAGAAAAGAATAACTCACCTTCTTACATGCCCATGCTTCCTCTAGAATACCACAATCCAAATGAGTAGATGGATCTCTATTGATTAAATAAATAGCAGTGTTTACAACCTTTACCCACATGTTTAAGGGCATCCCAACATCCAACCTCATACTCCTTGCATGCTCCATTATTGTCCTAATCATGCGTTCAGCAACTCCATTTTCTTGTGGAGTCTGTGGAACCATTTTTTGCCTACGAATACCATTAGAGAAACAATAATCTTCAAAATATATTTTGCAATACTCACCACCATTAAATCAAATTTGAGACATTTTAGTCTTCTACTAGTCTCATTCTCAACCAAGCTTTTCCATTTTTAGAAAGTTTCAAATGCATTTCTGTTTCTAAGGAAATAATTCATACATTCCTAGTTGCATCATCAATGAATGTAACATAATATAGAGATCCACCAAGGGAAGATACCTGAGATGTTCCCCATACATCAATATGCACAAGCTCTAATTACTCATCTTTCTTTTCCTTCCCACTCTTTAGAAAACTAACTCTCTTTTTATTTCCATTCAAAAAACTTTCACAGAAATCTATATTGACACATTTTAGACTTGGTAAAAAATTCTTTGAATGAAGTAATTTCATATTGTTTTCACTCATGTTCCCAAGTCTGTTGTGCCATAGCGTTGTTTCAGAATCCACAACTACCATTTTAGGTTCCACTTGCTCAACTGCAACAACTTTTCTTGAACATTGAATATTTTCTATAACAATTAAAGTAAAAGGAATAGTATGACCTATACAAAGATATAAGGCTCCTAATTTCACACCTTTTTCTACTACTAAGGGACCTTTTGAAAAATTCTATAAAAGTAACTATGCAACCTCAATCACCTAGTTTCCTTACTGGAATTAAATTCCTACTCATCCTTAGAATGTGTCTTACCTCTTGTAGTAGCCAATGATTCACATTTTGAAACTTAATCTTAATGCTTCCATTTCCAACAATCTGATAGGGTTCTTTATCTCCCAAATACACTAGCCAAAGATCTACTTGGACATAATCAAGAAAATAAATTCTATGGGGTGTAGCATGAAATGATTCCTTGAGTCTAGAACCCATGAATCATCAACATTTTCAAGGGAAAGAAGCAAAACACCCTCTTCATATTTTTTACTTACCATATTTTCCTCCTTATTACCTTCTTGTTTGTCTCCTTTATTCTTTTAAGACTAGCAATATTTTTTCTTATGACCTAGTTTCCCATAGTATCATAAATCATTTAGTCCTCAAGATTAATACCTCTTTCCCTTTGATTTTCCTCATGGTTTCCCATGACTTCTAGAATTGTTTCCTCTGTCCCTTGATCTGCCTTTTCTTTCTACATTAAAAACACCACCTAATGTGGATCCACCTAATATTTTCCTATGAATTTCTTCACTCATAATAACACCAACAATGCCATAAAATATTAGGGTATTTGAACTAGAAACAAAGTTACTAATAGTCATTACCAAGCCATTCCAACTTTCAGGCAAAGAGAACATAATCAAAAGAGCCCTAATTTCTTCATCAAAATTGATATTAACATAAGATAATTGACTAGTAACTATATTAAAATCATTTAAATGAACAACAACTAACCCAACTTCTACCATTTTCATATTAAATAAATGCTTTATAAGAAATACCTTAAATTTGAAGGAGAAGGTTGTTCAAATAACTTCGCTAGGGTTTCCACCAATTCTCTGGTTATATTTTCTTGTGTAATATTAAATGCCACTAATTTTGGCATTCATAAATGAATAGAACCAAGTTCCTTCCTATAAAAAATATATGAATCCTCACTAAACATTGTTGTGAGTTTCTTATATTTTCCTCCCAATGGCTGCCATAAATCCTTCTGATAAAGATAGTCCTCCATTTTCATTTTCCATAACTAAAAGTTATACCCATTAAACTTATCAACCTTCAAAATAATCTTGTATTCCATTACTCCCAATCAATCATGAGACTCCTACTTAATCATGACACCTTCCTACAAAAAATAACTAAAAAACTACTAGCTTTGATACAACTTATTACGATTAGAAAATAAAAATTTAATAGTTACATGCAAATATAATTAATAATGTAAAAGAATAAAGCACGTACAAGAATAAAAAAAATATTTAATGTGGTTCACTAAATCTTGGGCTACACCCACAAAAAAGAGAGTCCAATCTTATTATCCATTAATTTATGCATGTTACAATCTACAATCCCTTGCAACTCAAATACCATTGCAATAAGCTATAAAATTATCATATAAAGAAAACCCGAACCATAAGCCATCATAAAAAGACTTATGTCAATTAACAAGTTAACCCTAGAAAATACTTGACGAGTCAACATATGAAAAAGCATGATGAGTCAACTAAAAATGATTGATGAGTTAACCCCAAAGCCCATGATAAATGAAAACTATACACTATTTTCCTGATCAATCACCATAAACCAAAAATCATAGAAAAGTACACGATAGGTTATTTTGTGGTACTCCCCCTATTGATGGTTTGGACTGTAATCTCAAGCACATGGTTAGGGCTCACCTTTTTCTTGAAATTATCATGCTAGATATATATGAATTGGACATGTTCAAGAATTTTAGAGGTGACTCCAAAGTGAGTGGGTCATTTTCCCCTCTATCTTTTCCTCTCTCTAATTATTTTATGGGGGACTAGAAGAATCTTTTTGTAAAGTCTCAAGTTCCCTTGAAATGTGGGCTCTTGGTCAATAAGTCAGAGCCTAGTAATTGTATTAACATCTTAAACCCTTCTCTTGATCAGTCTATTTGTAAAATACTTAACTCAGTTGGTAAGTTTGGAGGTTTAAGGCCTGATATTGTTGTTTCCAACAAGTGAGTAACAAAGTCTTGGGCTTTGAAAGCCTCTATGTTTTATCTCAACCCTCCTTAAGGGTTGTTTTTCCTTCTCTTTCTCCTTAAGGGAAGAATGTTTTCATATCCTAGATGTTTTTCCTTGCTTTTATCTTAAAAAAATCATCTAGATTTGTAAATGGAGGTTGGAATTTGATGCAATTGTGCATCTCTTCAATGTTGTGCCAACCTTGGTCTATCTCCCTAGCTTTCCCTTGGAATTATGGAATGAAGAAGTGATTGAGGCTATTTCTAACTCCTTTGGGGAACTCTTGGGTGTCAACATTGTCACTAAGAATAGAGATACATATTTTTTCACCTATTGGTATATTTTGGTGGTCCTAAGTACCATTTGTTTGAAAGTTGAATATACTAAAGTATATGAATATATTTAGTGTTTTCATTATGGCAACAAAGTCATATGAAGTTTTGGAGCCAGCGCATATTGAAGAAGATAAAAAATATGTCTAAGTATGGAAGACTAGATAGATAGCAAAGCACCAAGTAATCAGAGCATCAGTGCACATGTGTATGATAGAGTTATGACATGTTCCCTTGAAGATGATCTTGTTAATATGTATTCATGCTAATTCTAAGAGTGCATGATGATATGAGTCAGTATGAGGAAGTTATACACAGATGAAGTGGCACAAACACTAAGCGGAAAAGAAGGACAGAGCATGAGGCTGACTATGTGTATTTTGCTTAGCACTTGTAATAATGTTTTTTAAAGGCTATGCGCCTATTGTAATTAGGTCATAGACATGTTATAATGATTGTATGTAAACACACTCGAGCCAATTCATTTGGTAGCATTGTATGTAATATGTTAAAGGGCCAACCTAGTTAATTATTTTGTAAGCGCATATAAATATGACATGCACTTTGGTAATTGAATATGCGATATGAAAGATAGTCAAGTAGAGTAGAGAAGAATTGTGTGAATAGAATTAAATATGTTGTAGAGCTTCACAAGAGGTTGGAGCATCAGTGCATCAAAGGAACTGATCTGACAAGCAATGTCACAATAGTAGTTTACCTTGCAGATATAGTGTGTATCTGATATGCAGAAGGTTGTAGCCTTCACCATTTGAGTAATGAGCTCTAGGACAATGTGTCCCCACCCATAACAAGGTTATTGTAAAATACTCCTAACAAGGTCCAACCTTTGACCAGTTCATTGTACCTTAAGCATTGTAAAGTACAACTCCTAACAGGGTTGCAAGATCTTCTAACAAGGATCATCAAACACTAGTGCAGTTCTTAGTGGGTGTCAACTCCCATCAGGTTTTTTACCTTTTTGGGTTTCACCATAATCATATCTTGTGTCATGTGTTATGAATGTTTATCTTACTTGCATTAATGTTCATTTCAGTAACTAAGCAGTCAAGTTAAGTTTCAAGATAGAAGAAAAAGAATAAAGTATAGAACATTGATTCACCCCCCCCCCCTTCTCAGTGTTCCCATTCCTAACAATTGGTATCAAAGCACTGGTCCTCTAAAGAAAATTTTAACCACTTGAGGAGATCATGGATAAGGAAGAAATGAAACATCTGAAAAAGAATCATGAAGCAACTCTTGCTGACCTTGATAGATCTGAAAAAGAAATTGAAGAACTGAAAGAAAAGGTTAGTGGTTCTTGAGTAATCATCAAGAAATAATGGAAGGACTTAAAATATTGTTCTACAAGTGACTTAGGGATAATGAGAAAAAATTTGAATGAAGAAAAATCATCTCTAAAGGATCATATTGAAGTTTTAGATGAAAATCTACTCAACAATCAAGAAGTCTATGAAGAACAGGTCAATGAAAACAAACAGTTAAATGAAGAGCTAAGGAAAGGAAACATGAAAATATTGGAGTTAGAGAACATCAAGAAATAGATAGAATCTAAATTGACTGAGGCAAAGGATTATATTAACAAGCTTCACACAAGAAAGGATCTAATACAGTCACAGTTGTATGCACAAAAGGTTTAAGGAGACACCAACAGTATTGGATTCAATGAAGCACAATATCAGATCAATGACATGCGAGAAAGAAAGAAAGCATCAGAAGAAGCTACAGAAGCTAAGAAGATAGGAGATCATACTGAAACTAAGGTTGAACCACCTGAGGATGAGCACAAACTAGTAAAAATGACTTTTTCTACTTGTAATAAGCATGGACATATATGAAGAGATTGTAAAGAGGTAAGACCCTTCAATGGTTACTATCACTCATGCAATAAATTTGGACATAGAGCTATGAATTGTAGATCAAATCAAAGAAATTAAAATCAGCAAAGTCAAAGAAGTCATCCTCAATAGAATGTAAGAATTCCTCAGAACATTACATGTCAAATATTCAATTATGATTACATCATACAACTAGACAATGCAAAATGGTGACTCACATCAATGCGCCAAAGAATTTAAGGCCTCTAGTCATTTGTCACTCATGTAACAAGGCTGGACACATCTCAAAGTTCTGCAAATCAAAAGTGCAGAGACATTAAAGCCCTAAAAAGTCAGAAAGTTGAATATTAGAGGAAGAAGGAGAAGTCAAGTTTGTGAAAGCTACAGAAGATGCGAGCTTGATTTGGAAGCAAGTAAAGTCAGACAATGTTGGTGAAATAGCTAAGGATGCATCCACAATGGGCACACCTCCTAGTTATGGTTAAATGACCTTTAGGGTCATAGGGGGACCTAGATTATCTCTAGACCCCTACGCGGCTGGCATACTCACCCTCAAAGTATGCACCTTGGATTCCAAATAGTTGGAGACTATATGATGCAGTATGCAAGAGCACACTACCCAATTGTTAGCGGACAAGAAGAACAAAATTCACAGTTGAACTCTATGTTTATGCGGCAAGCATTAATGGAGAAAAAAAAGGTTACTTTATTATTCACTGAAGAAAAAAAGGTTACTTCATTATTCACTCATTGCATTCTAAGTTGAGTGTTTAGAGAGCACTGAAGATCTAGCAGCTGAAGTTGTGAAGCATTGCAGTGAATCTATTAGCAAAGAAAGAAGTTTTATTCTTGGAAGCCCTAGATCAACGTGACATCTCAAAAATCCTTTGAGAACCTTTCAAAAGTATCTAAAGAAGTAAGTCATGACTACTCCAGTTGTATTTGATGTCACTAAAAGAAATAGATATGTGTTTAAGAGACATCCATTCATATCCATGTTATATCACTTAGAAGGTGCATTTTCAAGAACCCCTATAGGTTTCATGCATGTATAAGATATACACCCCTATGTATATTGCAAAAAGGAACTAGTTGGCTTAGACAGAATTAGGTCACACCTAGATTCCATGATGAATCCTGCCAAATCATTCACTAAAGAGTTCACGCACCTAGAGAATCACCCCATTATTGAATATGATACTACGCATGAATTTTATGAATCTGACTGGATCAAGATATCATTGACTAGGATCCATGATGACCTATTTTGGATAGGTGAAATACTTGTAAAAATCATAGCAGATCTCATTCATGAGATAACAAGTTTATCTAGGATAGATGCCATTCTTCCATTTGGTAAGGATGTCAGGAAATTGGTTGAAAAAGCCTGCAAATCCCAGAGTGACAAGAAGGATGACTATTGAGCCAATTGAGGAGAAGGAAATCAAATTCACGTCTATGATTCTTAGTTACAGATTCTAGCATGCCAATAGGGTCAATAGTGTGTCCCCAGCCACTATTCTTGCAGCCATAAGGATAGTAAGGGAAAATGGTGAATTTAACTTGTGTGAAATCTTGCGTGCACAATTGATGGATAACATAAGGGCAATCAAGCATGATGAGACCAAAGTATTCAGGGTTAGGTCTTTGATAATCTACATGTTCTTTCATATAGTTGGGAAGGTATCAGATGTATACCTAGACAAAATTTTACCTGCAATAGCTTAGATATCCCTTAAGGCATCAGTTGAGAGCACTCTAAGAGACTACATGGATTTAGAATTTAAAACCTTTCGGATAAAGTTGCAAATGAGGTATAGGATACCTTGAAGTATTGTTGAGAAATATATGGACAACATTTTCTTTATGGTGGAGCCTGATAGTACTTGTATGGAGGGTGTAGAGCCTATAACTAAGTGGATTCATCAACTTGGATATGAAGTGGAGGAGCAAGTCTTGGAAGCCTATGCACAAGTTTTACTATCAGCACCCAAGGATCCAAATTAGCCTAGATGTGGAACTTATGAAGAAAAGACCAGGAAAGTGGACGTAGTCTTAAATAGTGCTGCAACCAAGAGGAAAGCCACCAAAATAAACTTTGAGATTTTGAAGATCCATGGTGTGACTCAAGAAGACTTGGATAAAGCCAAACAGGCCAAAATAGCTATGCAGATTGAGAGTGCATCCTCTATAGAAGCCAAGATAGAGAAAATAGATGACCCTAAGACAAAGAAGATAAAAGTTGAGAAAACTAATGATATCAGTCTTTTGCCCATAGTTATAGTTGATGTGGATTCCATTAAACCATCTCCTAAGATGCCTAAGAGGAAGAAGAAAACTTCCACAAGTCACCCTTCAACTAGATCCACAAAAAGCAGAGACAGAAATACACAACCACCTCCTGAGGTAGGATTCCTACCAAGTCTTCAAGTGTTAAGGACTAGAGTGGTAAAGGAAGGAAGGATAGATCAGATAGCTAAGTTCTATGACAAATATCATGAAATTGACAAGTCTGAGTTCCATTAGATGCTAATCAAACATATTATCAAGTTCAAGAAGATATTTTTAGAATTAACAACAGTCATCCCATATAAATTTTGGGAGATATTGGCTACTTTAAAAATACAAGCCAGTGAAGAAGACTTTAGAGTCAGGGAAAAGACATTGGATGAAAATATTCCAGTATGCTCAGTTGATGAAAATACCTTGTTATTTAATCTAGTGAAGCCACACCTAAGGAAAAAAATGAGAACTCTACACATAATTAATAAGGACTATGAGCTCATAACAAAGGAGAAAGAACAAGCCTTTGAGAAGGTGTTTCTAGAACAACGCATGCAACCACTATATGTGGCTATAAGCCAAGCACCTATTAAGGAAGAGAAAGTAACTGAGATCACAAATGTACATATGATAGGTCCCCAGGACTTAGCACCCTCACTAGCAATTCCCACAGTTCAAATAAAGTCTACACCCATAATTGCAACTCAAAAGGATGACACAATAATGATTGAAAATGTAGAGATATAAATGGCAGCCACTGACAAAGACTTGGATAGATTTGAGGAATCCTTTATGAGTACACATGAGGTTGAAATACTATGTGGTGATAACTCATCTAAGAAACAAGAAGAATTACTAATTGAGGATATAAAAGGAAGGGAAGAGGAGAAAGAAGAAGAAGAGGTAAAAGAAGATGAAGAGAAGAAAGAAAAATAACCTACTGTTGAAATAAGGACAAAGAAAGAAATGATGGACATCAAACCTATCACTCCTATGCCATCAACATCATTTTTGTCAAGTTTGACTCCTGATACTACAATCTTGGATTCATGGAGAGAAGAAAACCTGATTAAGATCAGTGTCTTAGCAATGGAAAAGGCCAAAGAAAAATAAGTAATGAGAAATCCTCTATTTGTTGATTCAATAGAAATTTTGAACAATCTACTACCAGTGGAGAGAAAGGTACAAAAAGTGCATTCATTGGAGGATGTAAGAAACATCCTAACAAGCTTTAAGGAAAACTTCTCATGCCTAGAAAAATCAGCAGCTAAGGTAGTAGAAGAGAAGTATCTTAAGAAGAGATTGGATGAGCTAACTACAAACTTTTCACTTGACCTCAACTCCTTAAAGATTGGTCAAGCTTCACTAAAAGAATTTGCAGCCAAAGGAGAAAAACTCATAGTAGACTGCATGAACTAAGACAAGTTGATTATAGATCATTATAAGAAAATTTAGGAGGTAGAGGCTATGATAGATCAAGTCAGGAAATTAGTAGAAGATCCCACTATAGATATTAAAATGTGTAACAATGTATACCAGGGACAAGTGGACAAGATATAAAAGATAGAAAAAGAAACGTCCAAGATAAGGGCAAGGAAAAAAAAGTTGAGAAATGCTCTTGCGCCCTCACTAGATGTCTTGATTCAGAACATCAAGGAGATTGATGCCACTATGGTGACATATGATCAAGGTCCATGCACAAAATTGGAGAAGATAAAAAGGTTAACATATGCTTTGTGCACCCATCTCTAGACAATAGACACACTAAAGAAATTTTGGCAGAATGAGATTGCTAAACTAAAGTTAGCATATTTGGATGTCTTCACTTTGTAAGTACTTGTGAATACATATTTTGAGTACCTTTTTCATTAGTGTCAAATGGGGAGTATAAAATATAGAATATGGAGTCTTGTATATGATGTAATGGAGTATAGTATATAGTAGAAAGGGAGATATTAGTTAGACTATATATCAGTAAGATTTTGCATAAGGATACAGTTAGTAACTTTGCCATATTCAATTTTTTCCATTAATGACAAAGGGGGAGATTGTTGGAAAGTTGAGTATAATGAATTATATGACTATATTTAGTGTTTTCATTATGGAAACAAAGTAATATGAAGTTTTGGATTTTGCGCATATTAAAGAAGATAAAAAATATGGCTAAGTATGGAAGACTGGATAGATAGCAGAGCACTAGGTGATCAGAGCATCAACACACGTGTGTATGAAAAATTTATGACATGTACCCTTGAAGATGAGCTTTTTAATATGTATTCATGCTAATTCTAAGAGTGCATGATGATATGATTCAGTATGAGGAAGTTACAGGCAGATGAAGTGGCAAAGATAGTAAGCAGCAGAATAGGACATAGCATGAGGCCGACTATGTGTATTTTGGTTAGCACTTGTAATAATGTTTGGTAAAGGCTATGTGCCTATTGTATTTAGGTCATAGACATGTTATTTTTATTGTAGGTAAATATGCTTTAGCCAATTCATTTGGTAGCATTGTATGTAATAGGTTAAAGGGTTGACCTAGTTAATTGTTTTGTAAGTGCATATAAATATGACATGCACCTTGGTAATTGAATATGAAATATGAAAGAGAGTCAATTAGAGAAGAGAAAAAGTGTTTGAAGTGAATTTAGTATGTTGTAGAGCTTCATAAGAGGTTGGAGCATTAGCGCATCAAAGGAACTGATCTGACAAGCAGTGTAACAGCAACAGTTCACATTGCAGATATAGTGTGTATCTGATATCCAGAAGGTTGTAGCCTTCACCATTTGAGCAGTGAGCTCTAGGACTATGTGTCCCCACCCCTATTAAGGTTATTGTAAAAGACTCATAACAGGGTTCAACATTTGACCAGGTCACTGTACTAAAAGTATTCTAAACTACAAATCCTAATAGGGTTCCAAGATCTTCTAACAGGGATCATAAAACACTAGTCTAGTTCTTAGTGGGTGTCTATTCCTACCAGAGTTTTTACCTATTTGGGTTTCCCCATAATCATATCTTGTGTCATGTGTTATGAATGTTTATCTTACTTGCATTAATGTTCATTTCAGTAACTAAGCAATCAAGTTAAGTTTCAAGATAGAAGAAAAAGAATAAAGTATAGAACAGTGATTCACCCCCCCTCTCAGTGTTCCCATTCCTAAGACCATTCTCCTAGTGTTAGTTCAGTTGAAGTGTCCATTGGAGTCCTGGATATAGAGGCTTGAATATGAAAAATCTACCCCATTTTTTGAGTTTTTTTCCTTGTCCGACCATCTCAATTTTGAATGCCTTAAGAACTTTTAGAATTCTTCTTTGGGTAATGATAAAGTTGAGGACTTTATATTTTCCCCTATCTCTTTCAAATTGGTTTCCCTTCTATTTTCTCATGTTGGAGACAAAGGTATTCTTGGTTCCTATCCGAATGGTTTTCTTTCTGACTAGATGGATAAGTTTGTTTTTATGTGTCATGCCCATCAAAATTCAGTCTAAAATCACACCAATTTTTTTTTTAAAAGGGAGGGATAATAAGTCCAAGTTAATGTTGTGGGTTAACAGGGTGCAAGGAAAAGTTCAAAAGAGTCTGAAGAACAATATCTCTACAAATGGTGTATTCCATAAGTTACTAACTAAAAAGTTCTAATGACGAATCCAATTTAGGAAGAGAAGTTGTAATCGAGTTTCGAAGGGGTTAGGATGAACAAATCATGATTAACACTCGGTGATGTCTACGAGGTTTATCTAAAATTCTCTAATAGATTAACAAATCACTAACTTGTTTTATTAGAATGATCCTTTACTAATATGAATTAATTAAAAGTAAACTAATCACGATTAGATCACCCTACTAGTTACATCTAGAATACAATCTAGAAAAGTCAAATTATCATAATTTGTTTTAATTATGATACTAAGTAGAATTCAATATTAAGAGGTTTTGTTAATTAAATTAATGAACAAATTTGAGAAGTGTTAATTTAATAATCATATAGATTATATAAGAGTAAAAGAATATTACCGGACATATATTAATTAATTAATAAACTATAATATATTAGTTAATAATATATACATATTATATAATTAATAAATATAAACAAATTATAATAAACAATACTAATAAATAAAATAAAAATAAACAAAATATTATAAAGTAGCTACCTAAACTAAACACCCTAACTCCCTACCTAAAACCACCTACTAACCTACCCTAGCTAAACACCCCATTCGCCCCCCTTGGCTCACGTGCCATGAGAGAGGGGACCAACATCCAACAAAGGTCTAAAGGAGGTGTGAAAATGAAGGGAAAAAGGGAGCTTTCATAATGAAGGGAAGTTAGGAGGGGCCCACCAAAAACTCCTCAGATCATTGCCTTAGCAAACAATTTAAGACAAACCAAAAAGGCTAGCACATGGTCCAAGGTGTGGGGAGGTTGAGGGAGAATGGGGATTTGGGTCCCACCCCACCCCAATCCAATCAAAAGCCTAGCCCAAAACTCACGCTTCCAAAGGGTTAGAAGGCTTGTCATGGGAAAAAGCAACATAAGGATTATCCCATTTACCAAGACCAAGAAAACACTCATGCAGGGCTAGGGAAAAATGAGAGCTTGTCATGGGAGGAGAACATAGGAATATATAAAATATGCAGCCAATTACACTTGAAATAAAAGTGCATTGGCCAATGAAACATAAATCATTAATGGTAAGTCTGGTCTCCCATTCCTTGCACCATCTTTTTGGGGGGAGTAATGAAAGAGTGTGGGGTTCATTATATTTTATTTGTTTTTGCATAAAGTAGATAATTTATATATTATTATATTGACTATGGAAAGGAAATGTATGGGAATTATTTTTCCATACATTTTCCAGAGACCTATAGGTCTCCATTTGCCCATTTCCTTAGTTTTTTTTTTTTTTTGTGTTGACTTGTTTGAAATTGCAATCTTTTCTCCTATACACCTAAATTTAATTTGATGAATTTGTTTACTATAGGAGGTATAGTTTATTTGATTTCATTTCTAACATTATAGTTTCCTATAGTAATGGTTTAAAGATCTAAATTTTATTCATTTATGCAACTGAACTATTAGTTTCTCATCCAAAATAATATAACAAGTTATCAATTAACCATGCAAGATAGAGGGTGAGAGATAGAGATCTATTCATTTCTTGATTTCAATTAACATTTACATACTATGATCTCAATACAAGATTTATAAGGTTTTGACAACTCTCTTTTCCTTATCTACAGTTTTCTCATTTTTATTACAATATAAATGTCATTTAACAATGAGGGAAATTACTCTACATTCTTCATCATAAGTCTACAAAACCATTATATTGCAATGAAATGAAACACATTTTCCATTATACCAAAGAATTCATGATATAATAACAAGTTCATAGCGATCCTAAAATTTGATCACATCTTGAATACACATTAAATCTTCTTTTGAGCATCATTTCATATTAACAAAAATATAACTATCAACAAGATATTCATACATCTCCTCACAACTTATAGCAACCACACTTGATACAAACACAAGGCTTGGAGTGATAAATCCATTACAAAATACAATAAACTCATGGATATCACAAGATATCCTTACAAAGTCTTAATACACAAAACAAGAGTGACACAACTCAAGATATGAAAACACCATAAAATTTCTTCAAGAGTCCTTCTTCAACATGAAGGCATCATTGGCTTCCATAACCTGCAAGTAAACAAAATATAGGCCAAGGAGTGCTCACCTCCCAACCTAGGCTTCTACGAAGCCACCCCCAAGCTAGGGGAACCATCACAAGAGAAGGAGAACAGTCATACAATCCTACAACACAACATCATAAACAAAAAAATTACAAGAAAACTCCCTTCCAAGGTTATCACAAAGAGTCAAGAAAAATGACACAAATAGGGTGAAGGTGGAACCAAATCCAAGAGGAGAAGGCACATCTCTTGATGAGAGCTAAGCCATCACTTGGCTTCCTCATCAAATATCTTTCTCCACAAACACAATCCCGCAAACTCCTTATGACCCCCAAAATACAAAACATAAAATAGAGATGGCTACATGGAGCCCATACATCCATGTTCATCCCTCTCCTATCCAAGGAGAGACTCTACACTCTTTAATATCCCAACAACCCCTTCACCCTCAAGGCTGATCTTCCCTCCCAAGTGTGAGTATGGTCTTGAGTACTCCCTCAAAAAAACAATACATCACATAAAAGAAAGAAAACTTCAAGAACAACAAAGAAACTTCACATTTACAATACAAGAATCATGCTCAACAACAAGCTCATGATTCTCATAACATATATAAAGAAAACTACATTTTCAAAACACAAGAACATAAAAGTACAGCAACTAAAGAATCTCAAAACCTCCATTATCACAATAACATCAAGCTCACATACAATACAAGAGGAATAATATCTACATTTTTCATACAAGGAAAGTAACATTCAAGAGAGTTCATCCTCTCAACATGAACAAAGAAACTAAAATAACTAAGTTCTCGAAACTAGCTGAGTCTCCAAAATTGGAGAGTGGGTGTCAAACCAATACCTTCCCCAAAAGTCCTACTAAAAGAGATTTTTCACCAAACCCTCATTAATAGGTATGGCCCATGGAGATCTTCCATTCCTTCTTGTCTCCCTTCATAAATGAGATGGAGACCAAGAATGGGGAAAGAGGTATGGGCTTGACCTCATTTTCCATCCCTCCATTTTCGAAATTTTCTTTGAGGGGTACTTATCAAGGTCCATAAATGAGTTATGGGCTTAGTTTTGACAAAAATTAAACTCCCATACCAAGGTACATCAAGTGGGGTGGCTAAAAAGGACCCTAATTACACCCTAAGGGCTCATTTAACCTTCCTAAATTGTACTTGAAGTTTGATTTCGGGTTCAACATGATTTGACCATCTCTAAGGCTTCCTAACCAAGGTTTTACAAGGAAAAACTAAAGGTGGTACCATCCTAGATTGATGACATCAAATCCCAAGTGGACATGTCATGGCCTTAAGCACATACACATATGTCAAGTGACATAACAAAAAGAGACATGTCACAAGCCATGTGGCATATCCACTTGGGCATTCACACAAAAACACATTTACAATTAATAAATAAATCAACACATTCATGCATCATACTTTTACAAAATCAATACATTACAATGAGGTTATTGGCTTCTCACTAGAAGCAACCTTGGTTCAAATGGATTTAACATTAGTCTCTGTGATGATTTCCTGAATTTACCATGGCCTATTTCCCTGCACACTCAAGTCCAATATCAGTAGTCCAAGGAAATAAAACATGTAATTTTATAACATTAATAATGAAATAATTCTCAAGTGATCAATCATAATTTAAGTCAAAGTTTTCACAAGGCATAATCATTCATTTATAAGTAACATAAATCTCATCATGAATATATTTAATTCATCACTAAATTAAACTTGAAACATAAACATTGCATACATAGAAAATTTGATTTGCAATTAGACTTCATTACCATAATCAATCATAAAATAGAATTAAAAACACACATGTAAGTTTCAATTGATGACTCAATATTCATCATCCAAATCATAATGTAATGTTCACCAAACTACTAAAGTGATAAAACCACAACATAGAGTATCGGTAAAATCCATAACATCAAAATATAATCATAAAATATGTCTATCTCATATGCAGAACTAAATGGCTATGGTAGGGTCAGGGTGATACCTCACATTATGTAGGATCTAGATCCTTCTCCCACTAAAGTGTTGGGGTCTACTAGGGTGTCTCTAAACTCTATCTCTATTATGGTATCTTTGGACCTTTTTCTTGCTGGTGTTTCTCTTGTAGTGCACATTCCTCAAATTTTGGATTCTTAGAATAGTCTTTAGTTGGTTCATTTTGCTGATCATGTTCCCTCATCTTTCACCTCTTTGGATTTTCCTAAGTCTCATGTACCCTTTCCCACTCCTTCCTCTTCCCCCTTTTTTTTAATGGAAGTTGTGTTGGTGCCCAAATCCCTCTGATCTCCTTTAGCCTAATCTACCCCCTCTTTCCCCTCTTCTCTTAATGGTAAAGGATTTTCCTTTGGCACCCTATTTGAAGGTCCATAAATCAGATGATGTCAGAAACTCCATAAAAACCAGTCGTAGATTGGCTATGAATATTAATGAGGCTAGTGAAAAAAGGGATGTTGTGTCATAGTAGATTAGGCTTTTTTTAGCATGTGTAGTCGCGTGGTCGCTGAATGCTCGGTGGTTAGTTAATGGGGCCCAGTCCTTCAAGGTTTCTTGTCATTGATTCTCCAGGTCTTTGAGTGGTTACATCTTCCATTCAGTGACTTGGCGACTGTTAATCGCATGATCTCCAAATGTCTTGCGGTTATCGGCTAACATCTAGCGATCCTCTAGGTGGTTTGCTTTGCTTTAGTCGCATGGTCGTTGAATCCTGGCGGTTAAGTTCCTAGCATCTAGCGACTTGCCTTCTTGAGTATTCTTTCTCCCATAAACCTAAAAATTGATTATTATTTCATCGAATATTAGTGGGCTTAATGGCTCTTATAAATATATTTTAGTTAAAAAATATTTCAAAGATCTTCATTCGGATGTTCTTCTTATTTAGGAGACTAAAATATTAGTAGAATATTTCAATTAGATTAGTAATTATATATGGTCATTTTCTAGGTCCTATGTTGTAGGGGCAAAAGGGGCCTATGGTGGTTTGGCTATTCTTCGAAGACCTAACAATTTTATTGGTACCCTTTATTCTCTTCCTAAAAGTTCCTTACACATATCCTTCTTGGATGTTCACTCCTCTATTAGATGGACATTGTCAAATGTTTATACCCCTAACATCATGACTTTGAGAAGACATTTTTGGGAAGCTCTCATTTTAAAGATCGTGCTTCTTTTATTAATGTTGATTGGATGATCATTAGAGACTTCAACTCTCCCCTTTTTCCTTCTGAAAAATGGGGAGAAACCTTTGAATTCATAGATTCTATGCAATATCCTCATGTTTTTCTGTCGCTTGGTCAAATTTTAGATTTAGAGTTGTTGGGGAATAAGTTCACTAGGTTAAATATGAGATATAGGAATCATTTATTTAAACTTAGATTGGATCATTGCCTTATTTATACTTCTTTTTCCATCTATGATAAATGTTTTTTGTCCTCTCAAGTCAGATTTGGTTTAGATCATACCCCTATTATTTTCAATTTGGACTCTAATAAATCCAAAACTCTTCTCCCTTTCATATTCAAAGTGGAATAACAATCTTGAATTCAAAGACATTCTTATTGATTGGTCATCTAAGAATATTCAAGGAACAACTATGCTCATATTGGTTGGAAAATTAAATTTGGTTAGAAATAAATTGAAGAATTGGAACAACTTCTCATTCAATAAAATTTTACTCCAGAAGAAGCTTTTGAAACAACAAATTTTAGATTTTCAGAGTTAGATTAAAATAGAGAGATGGTCTACCTAGGCTGCCACTGAGGAAAAAATATTTGTTGGCAGATCTTCACAATATTATCTCAAAGTAGGAAACATTTTTGGAAGCAAAGCTCAAGAGTCTAGTGGATAAAAGAGGGTATTTATAATACCATATTTTGTCACTAGTGGGCTCTAAAACATAAAAAGAGAAATTCTATTAGAGAATGAAATCATTTGGATAGTTGTATTCTCAAGACCACTGAGGATATTAATAAATAAGAGGTTGATTATTTTAATTCTCTTATGAACCAAGCTCCCTTGTCAGACCCTAATCATTCTCAATTTTTTGATTCCTTGTTATGAAAGTCCCTAAGATTCTCTCTCCTAGTGAGATCAATAGAATGTGTGTCTCTATTTTGGAGGAAGAGGTTAAGAAAGTGACCTTTTCTCTTATCCTTTTTAAGGCTCTAGGGATAGATGGCTTTCCCCATCTTTTTTCCCAAATATTCTAGGATATTGTTAGTTATGATATTTTCATGGAAGAAAAGAAATTACTCTCCTCAAGTGGTCTCTTGAAGGAGATAAAAAAATCTAAATATAGTGCTCATTCCCAATAAATATTGAGATAACAAATGTTGTATTTTCACCCCATCAGTCTGTGAAATACTATGTATAAATTTTTTGTCAAACATTCTAGTCAACATAATTTTAAGCCATTCCTAGACAGGATCATCTACCCCCAACAAAAATATTTTGTCCCTGGTAGCAAAATTAATAATTTTATTTTAATGGTTTGTGAACCTCTCAAATATGTGCTGAAAGGTAAACAAGAAAGTATGATTTTGAAACTTGATATCTCTAAGGCTTATGATATGTTCTCTTGGCCTTTTTTGTTAGCTTCTTTAAAAAAATATGAATTTGAAGGAAAGATCATATCTTTGATTAAGGCTTGTGTTCATTAGATGTAAATATTCTATCTTTATTAGTGGCTCTCAAAAATGTTTTTTATTAGCCTCTAGGGGGATTAGATAGGGGGAACCTCTCTCCCCCTACCACTTTATTCTTCTTTTTGATATCCTTGGTTGAAACATATCCCACAAGGTTAATGAAGGAGATCTAAAAGGGTTTAATCCTCTTCTTCACCAATAGTGGTTTCTCACCAACAATTTATTGATGATAGAATTCTTATGGGGTGGCTACAATATCTAAGGCTAAAAAATAGATTGTGACATTGAAGAATTATGCCTTGGTATCATGACAAAAAAAAAAATTCAATAGAGTGTTGTTTTGTTTTTCAATACTCCTCAAATCCTCTAGGCCCATATTGTTGTCAATATTAACTAGATCAAGTTGTGAGCCTCCCTTATAGATATCTAGGTATGCCTTTAACTATTGGTAAAGCGAATAACTCTTTCTGGCTAGTTCTTTTGGAATGTATCCAAATCAAATTAGTTTATTGGAAGGGTTCTCCTCTTAGTAATCTTGGAAATTTATAGTTGTTAACTATCTCCATTCAAAGCATGTCCATTTACATTATGTTCCTTTTCCATATGTCAGTCACATGGGTTAAAGAACTTGATGCCATTAAACAAAGCTTCCTTTGGTCTGGGATGGATGAAAAAGGAAAGCCTATCTCTGGAAGATTGAAAAAATGTTAGCTCTCCTAAAGAGAATTAAGGTATAAATGTCTGAAATTCTAGTCTTCTAAATATTGCATTTTAAACTAAAATAAGTTGTAAAATCATCAATGATGGAACAAATTGGTCCAATATCTTAAGTTCTAAATATATCCAAAAAGTGTGAGAGGTATAATATTTTTTGAAAAACTAGTGGCCCTGTAGATGTAATATATAGAACAACCAAATAAAAACTATTACAAACCTTAGACAAGGGTGCATCTAGAAAATTAGGAATGGGAAGAATGTCAACTTTTGGAAAGATCCTTAGATCTCCAGTACTCCTCTTTATTTCATCCTTTATTTTCTATAATTGAAAAGGATCTTACCTTAATACTAGTCTCACAAGTTTGTAACTATTGGGATCTTTCCTCTAATCCCCTCTCTTGTAAAATTAATCATCTTTGGTTTGAGAGACCTATTAAGATGGTAGAGGTTCAATTACTTAAAATTATTAATTCCTTGAGATTTTATAGATTGAACTAGAAGAATACTCATTTGGAATCATTTTATAGATGAGATTTACTCATTTAAGTCCGGTTATAAGTTGCTTTCTCCGCATCGGCCCTAGGATTTTAATTGGTATAAAGTGTGTAACTCTAAAGTGATCCCTAAAATTAGATTCTTCTATTGGAAAATTATCATAAAAAAATTGCCACTTTTGACAATATTCAAAATAAAGTAATACAATTGGTCCATATCTATGTGCTTTATGTGAAAAGAATTTGGAGTCTATTGGTCACCTTATGTTTACTTTTCACTACTCTTGGAAGCTCAAGAAGAAATTGATGTTTCTATTTTATATTCAAATGATATAGGCTAAGAGTCCTTAGATAATCTCATATGGATTGTCTCCCTTGATTAATCATCCTTTCACTCAGGAGTTGTGGTGGAATTATCTTCTTTGTTCCAGTTGGGCCTTATGGAAAGAACATAATAATCATATATTTAGAGATATGTCATTAGACTAGAAAGGAGTTTTATTTTCTACTATTAGTATGAAATATCAAGTAGAATATGAATAGTATTATTGATATAAAATAAAATTCCCCTCCTTCCTCTTTAGATTGGGAAATTGTGATGCATTGGGTTATTTTCTCTTGTCTTGAAGACTACAAATATTGTCCCTTTGGAATAAGAAGTAATATTAAATGGCCACCCTGATACTCACTCGGTCAAACTCAATTTTTTCATATCTTCTATTGGGATCTTGGATTTTTCAGGTGGGGGTGGTATAATTAGAGATAGGTATAGAAAGTTTCTCTTAGTGTACATAGTTAACTTGGGGTTACAAACTAATCATGTGGTAGACGTGGAAAAGGTTTTTAATGGCATTGATTTGGTAGTTAACTATGGTCATAAACATCTTATAATTAAGGGTAATGTCCTCAATATCATGATGATGATGATGGAAGAATTTAATGTGGAATGGGAAACAAAATATTTAATTATGAAATGAAAAGGTTTAGTGGCCAGGATGGATATTGTTAGATGCCAACACACTTATCTTGAAGGTATAGGATATTACCACACTTGGTGAAGGGTTTATAATAAACTTAAGGAATTAATAATAATGAATGATAATTATTATCCAATGGATAAGATATTTTTTTATTTTGTTTTACTTATATAGTCTTTTTTAGCATTTGTATTTCCTTTGTTGGATTCTCTGTCAATAATCTATACACTGAAGTCATGGGAGGAGACCTTAATCATACAAAGTCTGATAATTGTAATAAATTAAAGAATAACAAAACCCTTTGGCCTACTCTAGAAGATGGTCATGTTGACAATTATATTGAGGTTATGAAGCATTTTGATGTTGATCTTTTTGAGAATTTTGCTAGGCCTTGTAATCAAGGGAATGTGAATATTAGGAGTGTTTCCTTTGTGGACTTGTAGAATATATTGTGACTAATACTGGTTTATTGATGGAAGATAATAATTTTCATAGAAATGCCAATTCTTATTATAAATAGGGTCTCAAGAATTTCCTTAGACTAGGTGACAAAATCCCTCTTCTGTAGAACAATTTCAATGGAGGAGAGATACTTGGTGAGTGGAAAGATGTGACTCTTGATATGACTAAGTTTATCATCCTAGAAGGTAGGTTTAAATTCTTTCACTCTCATATTTTCCTATTCTCAATCACTTTCGATGCAATATCAAGGTCAACTTTTATTTTTGGATTTTTTAATCCTCGGTTTAGTCCGTTATGAAATATAAAAATAATAGGGCTCCCCCTTTACACTAAGCTTTAATCCTTCATATCTACAACTTCCACCTAGCCTTGACACTTAAGATAGGCCCTAAAAGTCCCCCTTTAATTATTTAATTAAGTAATCATATGGATAATTTGACTAGTTCCCCTGCTCTAACTATCTCCCCTCCCATTATCTCAACTAATTTTAATCCCCTTAGAAAACCCAATTAAAATATTTGGGAAAGGATAAAGAAATAGAGGAAATAGTCATGGTCTCTAAGGATTCCTCTTCCTCCTAGTCTACTAGGTTAGAATAGACCCCCAAAAATACGCATGTTAAATAATCTAGCTAGGATCCTAATTCTCCTTCCCCAATTTCTTCTTCCCAGACCTATAAGGGTGACCCTGAGGTCCTAGATAATTTCCCCCTCTATTACCATGACACCATATCTATTGAAGATCTTTTAGAGTTTCCTTGTTATGCTCATAAATTTGATAAGATTTTCATTTTGTAGAAATTTTAGAATTCCAAATTATCAAGTCTCTTATTTCTTAGTTAGACACAACCTTAAAAAAATTCAATAGGTTAGAAGCTATTATTGAGGTTCATCCTAAATTAATAGACTAGTCCAATACTAGTGATGATAACGGTGTGTTGGAGTTTGCTAATGAGGTTTCTTAGAAGTTGGAAAATTAGGAAATTGCTGAAGGGTAGGTCTATGAAATTAAATCTCTAGTTCATTTAGAGAAATAAAAATAGTAAATGCTTTGGCCCCTTTCCAATGTCAAAGTGAAGCAGAATTAGGTTAATAGGAAATTGGTGGATGTGGTCAATTTCAAAAAATAGATGATGGACAAGATGACGTCTTCCTTCAACACTTTCCTAGAGGAATTGAACTATAGGCAGGATAAAAGAAGGAATCGGGAGGATATTATGTAGGTTTTTGTTTATCCATTGAAAGGGGATCTTTCTGTGGACTATGTTCTATGCCAACCCAGAAAGACCTCCTTTCTAGATTCTCTCAAGGAACTAAATTAGGATTAGAAGGAGATTAATCTCTTGTCTTTATAGTCCTATTGTTGTTTGTGTTGGTCTATGGTACTTTTTAAATTTATTTTGTATCCTAGTTTTTTTTGTGGTTTTGTTAGTTTAGTTCACTTCTCACAAATTCCTTTTAAATTTCTTAAGATCTTGATGTTCATTTTTGTGTTACGAATTTGAGCCCTTTCCTAATTGAACTAATCAAGACAAAGCTCAAAATTTATACATATAATACATTGAATAATATGGATAAAACCTTTTTAAATTAAAGAACCCATAAGTAAAGCATGATAATATTTATTATTATTCAATGGGTTACAATACATAAAATTTTCTGAATCTTGCATCTAATCTAGCAACATTTGTATACCTATAAATTATCCAAAATGATCCCATATTATCCAATAAATAAATAAACTCATAAGGGATTAAAATAAATCTATAAAAAGGTATCACAGGTAAAAAAAAAAAGGTTCCTCAATACCAACATAAAAATCCATATCACCTTTGCATTTAAAATATAATATCTTATATAAATTACACCTACTTTAAAGTTATCATAAAACTCCCTAGACAATAGGAAATAATCCTACATGCATCATAAACTATCAATAAATTATGGAAGGATTATTTCAGATGTGACACAATTGATAATCACACAAAATTATCTCCTCTATTTTGTTTGTTATAATTTTCAAACAATTTGTCATAACAACTTTAAAATAGAATTTTCTTGTTACAACACTAAATATGCATCCTTTTACAAATAACAACTTGATTTCAAGCACCGATATGTGGTAAAAGTGTGAAATCAAATTATCACACGCCTTTTTATAGAGAAAAAAAATTTAAAATATTAAATAATCATGGATAAGTAGCTCTACAATTGCCAAGTGAAAAATGGTGAGTGTAGGAGTGGCAAGAGTGTGAGCGGGAGGTTTTTTGAATTTGAAGGTAGGCAGGAATCCTAGCCTATAAGTTGTGGGATCCTTAAGTGATGCTCACATTGATGGATCCCTTGCAGGACAGGATTCTACAGACCCAGAGAAAAAGGATGGGGTCCCATGTGATAAGTAGAAAGACCATGGAAAGGGTGAAGGGGTGGGGGAAGAGAATCTAGGCATTCATAAAAGACCATCCACAACCACAAAGACCTAGGCATGTGACTAGGATGGAGAAGCCCTCAGCCATTGGTGGTCAACTCTCTTTGGGGTTAAACCCACAGGTAAGTCATCTTTCCCTTCTATTAAGGATTGATCAGACAAGGAAAAAGGAAAATACACCATAGAGATTCCTGACGAGTTGGTTGATCACAACATAACAACCATGGATCATACCCTAGTAGGAAAATTTTTCGGGTCAAGACCTAATATTGACATGGTTAGGATCTTTGGTAAAAAGAAATGGGAATTAAAGGGCCAATTCCAAATCATTGTCATGGCAAAGGGTTTTCTATCATTTGAGTTCTCATGCAAAGAGGACCTTGATAAAATCCTTTGCATTGGAACCTATGCTATAAGAAAGGCCAATTTGGCACTACAAAAATGGACACCAAAGCTTGAACTCAATGATTCCTTCTTTGTCCAAGCCCCACTGTGGGTTAGACTACCAGAACTACCTTTGGAGTTCTAGTACGAAGATGTATTCAATGAGATAGCCAAATCCTTCAGCACCCTTCTTTTGATAGACCCAGTGACAGTGGCAATGCGACGCCCAACCTATGCTAGGATATGCATTGGGGTGGAAGAAGGCCAATACATGATGAAAACCATAGAGTTTTGATCCAAACTAGGAAAACATGTGTAGAAAATAGACTATGAAAGCATCCCCTTCACCTGTTTCCATTGTAAGAAAGGAGGACACATTAAAAAATCATGTCCCATGTTCCAAAGTTTGGAAAAAGAAAGGAAAGCTAGAATCACCCAAAGAAAGAAAAACTTTGGCAAAAACATTAGCTGGGAATAGGTAGACCCATCAAGGGAGAAGAACACTAAACCCTAGGAGGGCTCCAAGGCCAACACCCATAGAGTGTGGAAGAAAAAGGAAAATGTAGAGGTTAGCCCTAATACCCAAGAAACTAGGGCTGAAAAGGAAAAAATAGAAGAAGGGGAGCTGATAAGACAACAAAAAGATAACTTAGAAATCAGAGAGGAGTTCCCCCCCTTGGAAGGCATAGGTTTGGAAGTCAATGTGATACCCCAAAAATTGGCTATAGGTTCATTAACCTCCTACATCATCAAATCAAATGAAATTGACATCAAAGTCCTAACATAAGGCACATCTGCACATCAATTTATCAAAACCCTAATTGATTTTATCTTAATTCTACATCGAGGAATATTCCTTGAATATTCCAAATTTATCCTATTTATTCTTAATTATATTATTTAATTTTGACAATAAATAAAAAATCCTACTAATAATTGATTAAATTCCTATTTAATTGATTAAATTCAATCGTCAATATTTTATGATATAGTTTTGAACAAAAGTTTGATTTAATAATTGATTAACCCATAAATCAGTTATTTTTAAACTCAAAATCAGTTTTAAGTTGAGAATAAATCACTTTATTTTTAAATTAATTCATATTAAATCATACACAATTAGAAAAGCACTCAACTTTTAAATCAATTAGCAATTTCAATTTGTTAACTTTCTAAACTCGTCATTAGATGGTGAGTTGAAAAAGTGAACTAAACTCTATTTTGAGATAAAAAGTGCTTTTGCATGATTTTATGAGTTGATCTATTCTTGATTTCTTGTTAACTCAAAAATTAACCTGATTTTATCAAGAGTGATTTGTGGATTTTTCTCAATACATCCTCGAGCCATATATTTCTATAAAATCAAGGCTCATCTCCTCATAAGAGGACCCCTCAAATTTGCATCCTTACTCTAGAGAATTTACATCTGAAGAATCAAGCTTTCGCAAACAAGGCGATTGTGAGATTTTTGTTATCATTTTTTAGGGTTCATAGCATTCATTCATTCAGAGAATATCATTGTTAGATTAGTTTGCATAGCATTCCAATTCATTCTAGACTAGTTTCATATCAGTTTTTTATCTTATTGCATACAAAATCCAAAAAAATAGATTAATTTGCATTCATATTTTATTGCTTTCATCATTTTAAATCCTTCATTTAGGTGTTGCATTGTCACTAATCTCGGCCTAAATCTGAGAATACCATACTCAGACCTACTAGAAGGTAGTAAATTGGCTAGTTAGCTTAGTTTCTTCATATTGCAGATTTCTTGATTTCCTAACCTCTAATGTTTTACCAAAGTGTTATGTCCATGGCTAGGTACAATTTTCACACACACATTTTTGGCACCCACCGTGGGGCCCTAAAATAGGTTTCCATTTCATCTTCTAACAATTTCTATCAATTTTCTATCATTTTCTATCAAAACTATGATTTTTACTTTCTATCCATACATTTTTCTTATGAGTTTAGCCAGAGTGTCGTGCCAGGACCCCCTAACTGTCATACAACAGTTGGTGTTTTCAAGAATTGTATATGTTGTCATACATTTTCATTTCAGGATGACTCTATCATGTGTGCACATACCCACTGTAGTATCGTGCCCAGATTGTTGTGTGGGAGGTAACCCACTATTGTACAAGTTTTGGTACCAGAGATTCAATTGTTGTATCAAATTTTTAGTTTGTCTTTCAGATTTGGATTTTGAATTTGGACTGACAACTAACTCTAACAATTGAGATCTATTGTTTCTAATTGGTACTTGTTGATTTTTCTCACTGGAAAGCACAACAAAATTTCAAAATAGGTAAAATATACTAAGCGTGTTGCATGGGAACTCAAGTATTCTACTATGACTTGATAACTTTTTGATTTTGGACATAAAACAAACATCTCACGTGTCTAGCTTGGGTGTCTTTCTTGATTTCATAAATCACACTTCAATTTTGGGCTCTAAAAATGAACATAGATTTGCTTTCTGCATATTTTTTACACATAGTAATTAAGCCCTATGAACACTATTTGTGGATTTCTTGAGAGAATGGGCTTCATTCACTTGTTTTGCATGCAAAGCTCTTCTTGAAGATAGATCCCCTTGTAGGTAGGGAGGATACTATGATTATCTCATGTTCTACTTGGTTTGGTCCTCAACTTTGATCGATACATTCTCTATTGGTTCCACTTAGAGAGCTCAATAGACATTGTTGTTGACATCACAAATCTTGGTGAGGTGGTTTCAATCTTAGCATGTCAAAGAATCTATCTACTATGTTTGGCTAAAAGTGAAAAGGCTAGAGGATTATGCTCTACTCCCTTTTTAGGTAGTATCAGAAACTCAGATCCTTGAATTTGGACCAAGTCCCAATGTGGTCTATTTTGTGAGTCACCTTTAGAGAGGGTTAACCATAGTGGATATTCCCTTTATTGGGTCAACCACATGGATGGAACCTCAAGCAATAATAGCCATTTTCACCATGGTAGAAAAAGCCGCTATATAAATGTCTTTGTGAAAGAAATCTCCATAGGTGTAGTCTCTTATTGGGCTGTCAGATCTCCTCAGCAGCTCCTGATTGATTAAATTCTTGGGCTATGTCAAAACCATAGTGCACCTAGATTAGATTTCACCCTCTTGAGATTACAAAAGTTGTAGAGTCAGACCATTACTAAAAACCCTAGTGAGGCCAAATTTTTATTTTCTAGGTCTATTTGCATGATTGGAAAAACTTTTGAGAACATACATAAATAGCACTTTTAGGGATTAGAACAATAAAGTCACTTGATTGTTCACATGCAAGGTTGCTTTGTCCCTTGCTCATTATTTTTAGACGTGCTTGAATTTCCTTGCTTTCTCTTTTGTGTGCTTTTTATCTACTTGGTTATTGAAAGCAAACAAATCTAAGATGAACTATTACACAGATATTCAAACTTGGACAAAATTTTTTGCAAACAATCTGATACTGAAAAACTAAAAAATTCCAAATCTGAAGCAAAATTCCATTTTGGAGTCAAAATTCATCCTAAAGTTTCAAAATTTGTATGATTTTTCCCAATAATCGTGCTTGAACCCCCAGATTGTCGTACAGGAGATTGTATATTATTGTACGAGTGTTGTCATAAAAATCAAGCAAAATTTATCCTGGTGTCCATTTTCGTACAAGCCTTGTCAACTATTGTGCTAGAGCTAACCCAGACTCGTACAAGCCTAGAGAAACTCATATCAAAATTTTGCAAAGTTACCAGAAATCTTCCAAATTTGTCAGAATTCCAATTTTTACAGCCAACTTCCAAATTCTGTTAGCAAATTCACTATGTTAGGAACATAATAGAAACCTGAAGAATCCAATCTTTTTTCCAAAAGTAGTCTCTTGAGTTTGATCCAGCCTTGTAATCTAATTATTTGAATCCCATTTGATCTTGTATCAAAACCTTATCAAAATCATCTTCAATTCAGTCTTCAACAAAATGGCTAAGTGTTATGAGCTCATGTCCACCATCTTTTGGGTGTCTACCCATACATCTAGGGCATAGTATCCTTCATTTAAATCCAAATCAATCTTTAATCAACCCAATCTTGAGAAGGTTGTGTCATTTAATCTTTCCTAAACCAGATCTTTCATCAGTTGTCTTTATCTTGCTCTTTTTCTTCATGCAAGGTTAATGGTGGAAACTAGAGCTTACTCACAAAGAAAACAAGGAGAACAACCCAGATTCTCTTCGGCAACATCTTCTATGATTTCCCAAACATTTCATCAACCTTATGACACAACTAAATTTTTAAAAGACACTCTTGGAAATCTTTACTTGAAAGGTGGTTACGTGACCCCTCCTGTATCTATCCATGGAGGTTCTCAACAAACTCCACATCAATCAATCCCTAGTAGTTCTCATAACAACACAATGTCTAGAGGAGGAGGCAACCAAGGTTCCTAAGGCCATCAATCTAATCATGAAGATCCTGAACCAACTCCATCTGAAATTGAACAATACAGAAGTGATGAACACTTTCAAAAATAGATGAAATATTTCTTGCAAGAAGAGAAAGAAGCCTACTTCTTGGAACTAGCTCGACAAGGAGCCAAACTTCCTCCAAACTTTAATGTTAAAGATATCATCACTCAAGAGGAAGAAACTCCTATTACAACCATGATGAAATAGATGCATGCTATGCAAGTTAAGCTCAACAAGCTAGAAAAAGAGAAGGAACCTAAGGAGTTCTCTATGTAGACCCTATGTTCTTTTCCATTTGAGAAAAACTTGTACATGTTACCATTCCCAAAAAGAGTGGAAATGCCTAAGTATGAAAAATACAATGGAAACTCTGACCCCCAAGATCATGTCAGAGAATTTTGTACTTGATCCATGGATTTTATGCATGAACCAACCTAATTGATGCATCTTTTCCCACGATCTCTAGGAGGATCAACCATTCATTGGTTCTCTAAAATGCCTCCCACTATCAAAACTTTTGAGGAGTTAATCAAACTGTTCTATCAACAATACTCCTACAATATCCAACATCTGATCACCATGATCGACATCTACAATATGAAACAATACTCAGGAGAACCTTTCCTAACCTTCCTCAAGAGATGGAGGAAGAAGTTTTCACTTGATGCTAGACCCATTCCAAAAACTGAAAAACTCAAAATCTTCATCAACAATCTATTTCTTGAACTCAATTATCCCTTTTAAATGCAAAATCATACATCCTTTGATAAAATGGTAATAATTCCATCAAGATTGAGAATGTGCTTGTTAAAAAAGGGGACATATCACTTCATAAGGAAAAAAAGTACAAATCTGGTTCTAGTTCCAACAACAAAGACAAAGATAAATTCTATAACAAGAACAAGAATGTTGTAATAGATGGTGTTGTTGATCACAGCAGTGTCCCATTAAAGGCACCTACATTCAATCTCACTATGGGCACTCAAGCCACCAAAGCTTCTAAACAAAAGGGATCTGAACCATCTCAAAAGTCAAAAGACTATAAACCATGGGTTACAACACCAAAACATGAGTCCACTCCTTTGGGTGAGTCCTTAGAATCTGCCATGAAAACTCTGTTGGCAAACAAAATCAGCACATTGCCTGAGATAAAACCATTTGATCTTGAACCTAAACCAAAATGGTGGAAAGAGACTGATTTCTATGATTTCCATTGAACCAAGGGTCATAAAACCAATAACTACATATGCTTGAAGCATCTCATACAAGACAAGGTTGATAATGGAGAAATTGTAATTGAAAATCATAAGAGCAATAATGATCATATGGCATTCACAAAACCATTTTTGAAACATGGTCAAGGAGATTCATCTTCTCCGCCTAACATGGGTGCTAAAGTCAATTACGCCTACTTTGGAAATAATGCTATCATAAATATGGTGGAACCATGCCTATCTAAACATTGCAATGTCATCACAATTGTAAGAAAGGATAGAGATAATCAATCAAAAAATGTAGTAACTCAATCACAAGCTCAGGCACATTTACAAGGACAAAACTTGGGTTCATCAAACACCCCTAAGGTTCCTTTAAAAATTTCATCTGCTTCCAAATAGAAGGCTGCCTCAAAATAATCAAATCCTAAAGAGACCAAGCCTAACATCATACAATATTGTTCAACAACTCCAACATACCAATGTAAAAATATCCATGTTTGAGTTGCTTCGGATATCTCTTTCTCATAGAGCTATTCTGAACAAAGCTCTACTCAGTTTCAATGTTCCTAACAATCTTCATCTAGACAGATTCCAAACTATGGTTGGTCATCTAACATCACCCCAGAATATCTCCTTCTTAGAGGAAGATGACAATTCATTGAGTTGTCTGCATAACTAGCCCTTTCACATTGAAGTCTTGATCCAAAACCACCGTGTCAAATGCATGTTGATAGATGGAGGCGCTGATCTAAATATTTGTTCTTACAAATTGATCACACAACTAGGATTATCATAAAATGCTATTAATCCTAAAAAGAAGATAACCATCAAAGCATATGATGCACAAGAAAGATCTTCCTAAGGAAAAATTTTCCTACCTATCAAAACAGGACTTGTTATCAAAGACATCACTTTTCAAGTTCTAGATCTTCCATTGGCTTACAACGTTCTTCTAGGAAGTCCTTGGATAAATGAAATGCAAGATATTCCATAAACATACCATCAATGTGTGAAGTTTCCTTATGATGGAGTAGAGGTCACAATTCCAGTTGACAAATCCACATCTTGCAATGCTTTGAAAGAAAGTGCTAACAAACTTGTTCCACATAATAGAGAATCTTTCACCATGAAAATAGACATTGCATCTACATCCAAGATGGAATAAATTGCCAAAGAAGTCAAAATTAAGAACACAAGTATGGGAGAATACACAATGGAAACAATCCCATCTCTCACATCTCTCCTGTTGTCCCAAAAATCTTATGGACAACCTTCAGACAAAGTGAAACCTACTGCTAAAGAACCTCAGGTCATATTTAATAGAATTTTTATCACAAAAAAAGTATTCAAGCAAGAATCTGATGAGGAAGAAGCTATATTAGCATGGTTTTACAAAGATGAGTCTCAATCCCAGACAGTTCAGAAATGTGACTCTAAAATGCCTAAAATCCCTATCAAATCTTATGGACTGGGTCATAAAATCATGTCTAAAATGGGATACATTGGAAAAGGACCTCTAGGAACAAGAGGAAAAGGCATTATAAAACTAGTTGAACATTTTCAAAGGATGACCAAAGATACCACAAGCTTGGGATATCAAAAGAATCCTTTTCATTGCAGAAAAAATTCCCCACGTCTTAGAGAAGATTTAACCATCAACAGAAACTTGGCTAGAGGAAGAAACATAATAATCAGACAGTGATGATCCAGACACCTCTGAGCTTATTCCTTATGAACATTTACCTCAATAAATACTAGATCTTCTTAAAGATGAAGAAAAACCTAAGGCAAATATCAATGTGGTAGACACACAAGAACCTACTACTAAACAAGAAGAAGGTAAACCTATCACAATAGCTGAAAAATTGGGATACAATAGTGAATCTAAAACAGACTCCCATGAGTATGAATTCAAATCAAAATCTAAAGGTAATCCCACTTGGGTGATTCATCCTAATGTTACACATGTTCTTAGATTTCCCAAAGGTCTAGATGAAGAATCCGAAGATGGATCAAATGACTATGAATGGGGGGTTATTACAGAAGAAAATGAGCTTATCATTGAGAAACACATTGATGTGATTCACCAATATTCACCTAAATTCAAAGTGAGTCTAGAGAGAAATGATGAACTTAAGGAGTCTGATCCACCTATGGCTAAAGTAGAATCCAATAATGACATTGAGACTATTTTTGAATTAAACATTCTGAGAAGTAATATCACCTTTGAATTTGAGAGTCAAGTTAGGACCAATAATGACAACAACATATTTGTGAAAACCATTTCCCAATCCTCCCCTATATTGACTCTCCAACATCCAGAACTTATTGACCAAATGTTTACCGATTCAAGCCAAGATATCTATACCTTTCAAAATGACTATGCCCTTGCTTGCTACCTCAATGTAGTGGAACCTATGACAACTTCCATCAGTGAACTGAGCGTTAGCATGACAGAGTCGGATATCAAATATCTCAATTAGAAAAATAAAAGAAAAAAGAAAAGGAATTATGGGGGTGAAAACCACTTTGTGGAAGTCTCAAAACCTAAAATAGTAAAAGGGTGAAAACCTCTCTAAGGCACCTAAGGATGATATATTTGATGTCCTTCCATGTCATTTATAGGACAAATCTCTAGTATTGATAGAACCCACTCAATCTATCAACTTGGGTACAGCAGAGGAGCCACAATTGAGTCATGTAGAACGATCTCTATCAGAGGAAGAAAAACAAGCATTCATAACTTTCTTAACAGAGAAGAAGATCAATTTTGCATGGAAGTATTTAGATATGCCAGGGTTAGATCCAAAATTGATAATGCATCATCTTTCTATCACTCTAGGAGTCAAACCCATGAAACATAAGTTGTGAAAGATGCATCCACATGTTGCACTCTTAGTCAAAGATGAGCTAGAAAAGTTACTAACTGTCAGATTTATTTGAGTTATTGATTATGCAGAGTGGATCTCTAACATTATTCTAGTATCAAAACCTAATAAATCTATTAGAGTATGCACAGACTTTAGAGATATAAACAAAGCATGCCCTAAGGATGACTTTCCATTACCAAACATCTATATGATAGTGGACATGACTGCGGGCTTTGAGATGTATTCCTTAATAGATGGTTTTTCTAGATACAACCAAATCAAGATTTCTCCAGAAGATCAAGAGAAAACAACTTTTACATGTGCATGGGGTACCTTTTGTTGGAATGTCATGTCATTTGGCCTTAAGAATGATGGTGCTACATATCAACTAGCTATGCCATCTATCTTTCATGACATGATGCATCAAACTATGGAAGACTACATTGATGACACCTTAGTTAAATAAATGATAAGATCAAAACATTTGAATGACTTGAGAAAAATACTGGATAGAATGGAGAAGTTTAGTCTCAGAATGAATCCTAAAAAGTGTGCTTTTGGTGTCACTTCTGGAAAGCTCCTAGGCCATATTGTTTCAACGAAAGGCATTGAAGTAGATCCTACTAAAGTCAAAGCTATCATGGAGATGCAACCTCCTAAAACTATCAATCAAATCAGAACCTTACAAGGAAGAGTGCAATCAATCAGACATTTCATATCTCAGTTAGCAGATATATCACAACCTTTCACAAAAACATTGGATAAAGGTGTGACTTTTGCATGAAATGAGGAATGTGAAAAGAACTTTAATCGCATCAAGCAATATCTAGAAAATCCTCCTATTCTAATGCCTCCTATCCAAGGGAATCCATTGATCCTATATGTCTCCACCATAGATACATCATTGGGGGCATTACTAGCACAACATGATGAAAATAAGAAGGAAAGAGCTGTTTATTATATCAATAGAACATTGGTAGCATATGAGAAGAACTATTCCATGATTGAGAAAGCTTGTCTAGCTATGATATTTGCATCATAGAAACTAAGACACTACATCTTAGCTCATACTACACAAATAATAGCTAAGATTGATCCACTAAAGTACCTACTAAGCAAAGCTGCCCTCATAGGTAGACTAGTTAATGGGTGACGCTATTGAGTGAATTTGACATAGAATATGTTGAAAGGAAAGATATTAAAGGAGAAGTCATTGCAAATCAGTTAGTTGATGCACCCATGTTTGATGATACACCATTATAGATGGAATTTCCTAATTCATCCATCATGAACATATATTTTAGGACTTAGTGTCTTTTCTTTGATGGATCTTACACACAGAATGGATTTGGAGTAGGCATATTATTCATAACACCACAAGGTTACTCAATACCCAAAGCTTTTAGATTAAAATTTTCTTGCACAAACAATATTGCTGATATGAAGCTCTACTTAATGGCATGAAGATAGCAATTGAGTGGCGAGTGACAAAATTACACATTCATGGACACTCACAACTTGTAATAAACCATGTCAATGATGTGTACCAAACAAAAGATGATAAACTTGTTCCATACAAACACATGGTCAATGACCTTAAGAAGTATTTCATCTCTGTCACTTTTGAGTATATTCCTAGAATGGAGAATAAAGCTTTTGATGCTATGGAAATGCTATCATCTCTAATACAACAACCCAAACATGAGCTACATTATGAGTTCCTGATGGAAGCACTGTCATTCCCTGCATATGATTCCCCTGAAACCCACATGATCTGCATTGTTGTTGGTCATGATTCTTCCAAATAAAAAAACCTTTTCTCCTACCTTCAAGATCAAATCATTCCTGATTCCTTCAACCACCATGAGAAACATTACCTTATTTGAAATGCATCCCGGTATGTCATCATTGGTAATGACCTATACAAATGAGGTCTAGATGGTACACTTCTTAGGTGTTTAGAATGTGAAGAGTCTCAATGTGTATTAGAGGAAGTCCACGATGGTATATGTGGATCACTTTCTAATGGTTTAACACTAGCTCGAAAACTTATTAGGGCTAGGTACTATTGGCCTAAAATGGAAAAAGAGGCTATCAAATATGCAAAGAACTTTCAAAAGTGTCAAGTACATGGAAACTTGATTCATGCACCAGGGAGAGATCTTATTCCCATTACTACACAATGGCCTTTTCAACAATGGGTATTTGATCTGATTGGAGCTATATATCCACATTCTTCTAATGGACATACCCATATCAATACAGCTACAAACTATTTCACAAAATGGGTAGAAGAAGTTCTTTTGACTCAAGAAACCAACAAGAAAATCTCTATGTTCATTCTATACTACATCATATGTCAATATGGTATACCACACTCTATAGTCACAGATAATGGTGGCCAATTCAAGATCAAGGACCTAGATTCCTTGTGCTCAAAGTTCAAGATTACACAAGATTGGTCATCCATATACTATCCTCAAGGGAATGGACAAGAAGAGGCATCAAATAAGAATCTATTGAAAATATTGCATCGCACAGTAAATAAAATAGGAAGATACTGGCATCTCATGATCAATCCATCTCTCTGGGCCTATAGAACAAGTATCAAAACACCCGTTGGGGCTACACCATTCACTTTAGTTTATGGGTCTGAAGTGGTACTACCTATTGAGGTTGAAATCTAATCACTAACGATCAAAATGCATGGTCTAATAAATGATGATGACTATAGAGTGTCTAGGTTGCAAGAACTTGAACTACTAGATGAGCGAAGACAAGTGGCATATGATCATCTCAGATTATATCAGAAAAGAATGTCTAGAGGCTACAACAAGAAAGTCAAACACAAAGAATTTTAGGTTGGTGATCTAGTCTTGAGAGAGAATCCTAAAAATCAATCACATCAAGAATGCAAGGGGAAATTTGAACCCAACTAGCTAGGTCCCTTTGTAATCACTACTACTTTTGGCTTTGGAGCCTATCAACTCTCAATGACTAAAGGATAAAAGCTCTGAGAATCAATCAACGTTCTTTGTCTAAAGAAATTCTATGCCTAAGGCATTCAGCATTCAAAAATGTCCTAAAAAAAATCATACAAATTGGAAAAAATCCTAAAAAAATAATCATCTTGGTGAAAACCTAGAAAATAGGCACCTTGATGTATCACAAAAAAATTTATAAAAAAAAAATACAAAAAAAATGAGAAAAAGAAAAAGCACCTTGGTGAAAACCTGGAAATAGGCACCTTGGTAGCAAAAATAGAATCTCTGCCAAGATGGTGAAAACCCGACAAACAGGTGCCACTTGTTCAAAATGCTCCATCTATCAATGCAATCTTGGTCTTTCCTAGCTTTCAGTCCTACTTTACTTTGTACATATCTCATGGTTTGTTTATGCATTCCTATTTTCAATAAAGTCAATCCACACACCAATCAGCTCAAACGTTTGTATCCTATCCATGTTTCAAACTTGGGGGCAATCAATGTCATATCATATGGTCTCTAGTGTACCTTAGATGAGTCATATCCTGTTAGAGTCCTTTGAAGCTACATTCGAGTCAGTGTGTTTGTCTCCTTACCAGAAAGGATTTTGAACTCAAACACAAACATCAACACAAACTGAAAATAATCTTTGCTTCACTGCTTTTTTCTCCTTGTATGCTTACTAATTCACATTGACATTTTTTTCATATTGTGTCTTTTTGAGCTCTTCGATGATGTCCTTTATAGGATTTAGAGAGTGATGACTGAGGGCATAATCTTTTCTTGTTTTCTTCTTTGAGTGAAAATCTAACAACTTTGGAAATTCTGGATTGAAATGGTGTTCATCTGTAAGAGCCTCCATCACGTATTGGATGGCCATGTGTACCTCAACCATCGATACCCAGAAACTTCAAGGAAGTTTGATCTAGCTATTGTATTTTTGAGTGAATTCTTACTCCTAACTATGAAACATGATCTTACCCAAGGATTTGAATGATAAAGGGTTATTGCGGGTAATTCACACTGGATTCAAACTAATCTCTTGACTACTTGATGTGTTTGTATGAAAGGTGTATTCAAGTCATCACAACATTCATGTTCTAATGCTTATACAAATTTATATATCAAAATGGACATGATATTCAGGTCATCTTGGCATTTGTGCCTTGGTGCTTATATCTAATCTGACATTTCAAAAACAAAATCATGCAAAGTGCAAAGTGACATGTAGGATGACCTAAATATCATGTCCATTTTGATATAGAGATTTGTATAAGCATATCTACACAATAGGTACAACAACATAGTATGCAAACACATAATAATAAACCCATGTAGTTTGATGTGTGACCTCTTCCTATAGCCATCTATTGTTTACCTCTTGCTCTACACACTACCTCTTAGACTCCTTGAGCTGTATCTCAAGGCTAGCACTCTACAATCTCATCTCTCTAATCCGTAACCTAAGTCTCCTAATGATGTCCTGAGGACTCTGCCTTAGTCCAGGATCTAGATTTGTAGCTAACATCTCTGTATCCTTAGGCTGATCAATAGCCTCTTCCCTACGTGCCTTGCAGTGTCTAGCCTTAGAACCAAGATCAAAATTTGGATCCACTTGTGCAGCATTAGTATCACCCCTACATCCTATTGTGCCCCTAGAACCTCATCAACACTCCCAATGCTACCAAGTGTGCCACTCTCTTCTCTAGTAGATCTCCTTTGAAGAACTATAGGTCTCCCTTCTATAGAACTTAGAGGGTGAGGTAGTCTCATCTATCCAGCTGGCCTCTATGGAGTAAACATAGCTCTAGGTCTAGGAGGTGTGAGCTACACAATAGGAACTTGTACCTCTTGGCATCTTGGGCCTCTACCCATCGATGCACTGGTAACATCTACAACCTCCTCCATGGTGGGGATAAGCTCAATGGGATCAAAGAATCTCCTCATAGGGTGTTCAACTAGCCAAGCAACATAAGCATCCATAACCCTAGCATCAACAACCTATGGTATGTAATCTCACTCTCTCAGCACATATCCACTGTACTCCTGGCTGCACAGGGTGTAAGATAAATGATTTTTCCAACCTAGTCCCAGCTCTCAAACAAATCATTCATATGTGGCATAGTCCTGAGGAGAATCCTAGATGATTTCATACTACCTCCACACCCATGAAATGATGAAACACTCAAGGATAGTGGTGGATCAACCTATCAGCACCCAACTCTGACAAAAATAACTAAAATGAAACCAAGCAGTCGGCCAAGCCTCTACATGTAAGTATGGTCTCCAAATGAAAAATGTCATGTCATCGAGAACATGCGTCCAATACTTAGTTATGCCCATATGAACATGTGTCACATATCCAAAGTATACATATATGATAGGTTCTTGGGCTATCGCTGACTCTAACATACCGGTTGACATATGGGAATGTGCTCCCATGCCCAAATCTATAGAACAAGAGCACCTAAAGCAAAAGACTTTCCCTCATGATACACTATCTAGTGTATCTAAGAGAACATGTGTGTGAGAAGGCACTAACCTCATTCCAACTCAAAAGTTGTAGCCATCAAGTGAGCTACCATAGGGGCCCAACCCATCAAAAGACTGTTCTACTGACAGTCAGACATGATGATCCCACTAATCATCCTTGCAATGATACACTCAAGTCTATGGGTCTACCCATATCTCTGCACTAAATTCTCCTAGGAGATAGACTATGCCAACTTATCATCATCTCCAAATAGTGTCCTATAGGCATGAAGACCACCATTCCCCACACTAATGTAGTTAGGACGAGAACCATGGAATGGTATCCACAATATCCTATAGACATCCTTATGTGTGACTGTGATCTCTCTGGTGGGCAGGTGGAAAGTCTATTTCTTAGAATGAAATCTCTCTATCAATGTAGTAAGTAACCCATGGTTCACCCGAATCTTGGGCAAACATATAAGATACTCAAATCTGCACGTAGCTAGGTGCACTCTAAGAGGGTCAGGTAGTGACACATGTAGGCTCTGGGTCACTGGGTGTGAAATCTGGACATGAACATCAGCATAGATGACCTACACATCATAGAAATAGGGTACCCTATCAATAATTTGGTAAAAAATAAGGCTATAAGTACAGAAATTGACAAGTGGACTACTTCAGAAGGTTCATTAAATGCTAACAAACCAGCCTATGAAATCAGAAAAATAAAAAATCTAACCTAAGGAGGTGAGAAATGCTCATTATTTTCCATACAAGTTTTCAGAGTGGTGTCAAAACTTCTACAAGTTTCTACAGGTTCCCGCACGACATTTTATGTGTACATGACATTCTAATAGTTCATGTACGACACTTGAGGGATCTGACAAAATGTCGTACGATAGATGGGTCTCTCTCATATGAGTTTTAGATAGAATAGGGATGACACTCTACAGGAAGTTGAAAATTTGTACGAGTCCATATAGACTATCGTAAGAGTTTCCATGGTGTAAAAATTGAAAAACTTAAAAGCATACGAAAAAGATCCTAAAATGCTAAAAACATGAAAATTTTGAATTCACCTAGAGGCACAAAGGTCCACTTACTGGGTTCTCATACTAGGGAGGTCATTGTTGTCACCGGTTGTGCTTGAATCAGTGTGAGGAGACTGGAACAGCCATGTTAGCCATTTTTCTCTCAAAGTGCTCCACAGAAATCACAAAAGATAAAAGTAAATAATGATTCGAAAATGACCCTTTTGGCCCTTATATAAGTTTTGACCTAATTTTTCAAAGTGCTCTATTTTCCAAGAAAATTGCACTCCTGGTTAATTTCAATGTTCTAAATCCATTTTTGGGATCGAAATTGAAATCTAAGATCATTTACATTGTCAAAATCATGATTTAAAATTTTCAGACCCAGGACAGCTGACTGCTTGCATAATCAACCTTCAATCATCATAAAAATCTAGAATTCAACTTTACTGATTATCATACATCAAACTATTCAAATTTCAACTTGGTCAACCATGGTCAACTCATGGTCAAACCTAGTCAAACTTGGTCTCCAGAACCTCAACACAACATAGAACACTTTTCTGGACATGTACAACCACTTCTACAATTGATTAACATGCTTCTAAACCATTTAGCACTGACTTTTATTGCCATATTTTGATTTTCATCCCAAAGGGTGTATAGTATTGCACATCAATCAAATCTGTAAATGAAATCTTTCTTTTAGTGATCAAGACAACAACCAAATCTAGTTATTGATTCATCAAAAGACATCGTCACATGGGGCACATCACTTGGGGCATATCAGATTCATCAAGATCCATATAAATCTGGTATCCTAATCAAACTTGTGAACTATATTAGCTCTTCGTAACCATTGGTTAAGTTGTGTTATTTCCTTGGTTCTTCATAACTAAAGGGTTCAGATTTGGCATCCTTTCGATTCATTTAGACAATCAGGTTTGGAGACAGGACAGTCAATTCTTTGTAATCATAGGTTTAGAATCAAGCATTTTGACACTTCTTTGTAATCACCAATTCATTGTTGATATAGTAAGCATCATCTTGATTCTTTGGTCAATTGGGACCTAAATCACCAACATCTTCAAATCTATCAATCGGTTTCTATCTTGGAATCGGCTAATCTCTCAGGATTAGTTTTCCCACCACATAACTGAGTCCACATCTTTATCAAACACAAATAATCTTTGAACCACTGCGCTTCACATAGTAACTCACAAAGGGGCAAAATGTAATACCCCAAAAATGGGCTATAGGTTCATTAACCTCCTACATCATCAAATCGAACAAAATTGATAGCAAATTCCTAACCTAAGGCACATCTACACATCAATTTATCAAAACCCTAATTGATTTTATCTTAATGCTGCATTGAGGAATATTCCTTGAATATTCCAAATTTATCCTATTTATTCCTAATAATATTATTTAATTTTGACAATAAATCAAAAATCCTATGAATAATTGATTAAACTTCTACTTAATTGATTAAATTCAATTGTCAATATTTTATGATGTAGTTTTGAATAAAATTTTGATTTAATAATTGATTAACCCATAAATCAATTATTTTTAAACTCAAAATCAGTTAAGTTGAGAATAAATCACTTTATCTTTAAATTAATTCATATTAAATCATGCACAATTAGAAAAGCAGTCAACTTTAAATCAATTATCAATTTCAATTTGTTAACTTTCTAAACTCAACATATGATGGTGAGTTGAAAAATTGAACTAAACTCTATTTTGAGATAAAAAGTGCTTTTGCATGATTTTATGAGTTGATCTATTCCTGATTTCTTGTTAAGTCAAAAATCAACCTGAGTTTATCAAGAGTGATTTATGGATTTTTCTCAATACATCCTCAAGCTCTGGATTTCTATAAAATCAAGGCTCAACTCCTCATAAGAGGACCCCTCAAATTTGCATCCTTACTCTAGCGAATTTGCATCTGAAGAATCTTGCCTTTGTGAACAAGGTGATTGTGAGATTTTTGTTATTATTTTTTAGGGTTCATAGCATTCATTCATTCATAGCATATAATTGTTAGATTAATCTGCATAGCATTCCAATTCATTCTAGACTAGTTTCATATCAGTTTTTCATCTTATTGAATACAAAATCCAAAAAAATAGATTAATTTGCATTCATATTTTATTTCTTTCATCATTTTAAATCCTTCATTTAGGTGTTGCATTGTCACTGATATTGGTCTCAATCTGAGAATACCATACTCACACCTACTAGAATGCAATAAATTGTCTAGTTAGCTTAGTTTCTTCATATTGCAGATTTCTTGATTTGCTAACATCTAATGTTTTACTGAAGTGTTGTGTCTATAGCTAGGTACAATTTTCACACACAGAGTCAACATCCAGCAAGAAATCTCTTAAGAGACCAAGGAAGATGGCTTTGATGAAGGAGGTGACTCATGCTCTTGAACGAACTTCATATCCTTTGTTGCAAACTCCCTTAAATCCTCTCTGGAAGAAGGCTTCTCTAGTCCAAAATAGAATATGCAGAAAGGGATCCCCTCTCAAGATTCCTATCCTTGTCTTGAGAAGTAGGCCTCAAGGAAGGTCCTATAAATGGAAGAACTGATGGTTAGAGTCTATTAGATTTAGCAAAGTCATGGAAAACAAACCTACCAATTCTGATGGAGCCTCTAGAAGCCTAATGACCATGTGGAACTCTTTTCATCTGAAAGTAGAAGTCATCTATGAAGAAGGTAACCTTCTCCTTTTTCACTTTACTAAAATTAAATATAATGATAGCTGGTTCATCTTGAACATTTATGCACCTAACTCCAAAAAAGGAAGAAGGTGCTACTAGGACAAGGTCAAATCTACTCTGGCTTCCTCAAATCTGACAAAGGGTATTATCATGGTGGACTCCAACACTCCCCTCAAAGAAAGGGAAAAATAGGGCAGGATATCCCCAGATCTGGAAAGTAGGCAAGACTTAATGGATTTCATCAATGACCAAGATCTCCTCGATATGGACCTCCAAGGAGATGACTTCACTTGGTCCAATAGGAGATTAGGAAGGGACTATATCCAAGTCCAGTTGGATTGTGCCTTGATCACTATGGACTGGATGAATCACTATTCTCTTAATCTCTTTGCCTTGATCAAATCCCGCTTTGATCACTCTCCCATCTCCCTTTCCCTTAACCAGATAGTCCCCTTTAGATTCAAAAAGATGTGGGTCTCTCACCCTAACTTGCAAAAAATAAAATGAATGGTATAATATTGATGTTCAGGGCAATGCAATGTTCAGGGTGGCAAAAAAGCTAAGGAATATCAAATTCAATGTCAAACAATGGAACAAGGAAGAATTTGGCCACATATTCACTGCTAAAGACAAGATGCTCACTGACCTAAACCTCATTCAAAAAGAAATCCAAAAAGAAGGATAGGATGAGAAAAGATTGAATAAGGAGAAATCTATCATTACAGAATACCATAATATCATAGGGCAGGAGGAAAATTTAAGGAAGCAGAGATCGAGATCCATTTGGCTAAGGGAAGGAGACCAAAACACTCATTTCTTCCACCTCTCCACTATGAGACATAGAGAAACTAATAGGATAAGTAGAATAAAGAAGGGATATTGAGTATTGCAGGAGGAAAAGGACATTGCAAAGGAAGCCATTGCTTACTTTCCATGTCTCCTCTCAAAAGACCAAGAGCTATGCAAGGAGGATCAGGAAAAGCTCCTCAACAACATCCCAAAAATTATAACTGAAGGCCAAAATAAATCTTTCTTCTCTATCCTGGATATGACTGAGGTCAAGAGAGCATTTGAATCTCTCCTTAGAGATAGAGCCCCCAGACCTAATGGCTTCCCTATGTTATTTTTTCATCTTTTCTAGGATGTGGTGAAAGAAGAGGTGGTCAAAGAGGTGTAGGAATTCTTTGGCTTGAAAAAAATCCTCAAAGAGCTCAATGCCACCTTCCTAGTTCTTATCCCCAAGTCCCCTGGAATAGATTCGATGGAGCTTTTTAGACCCATCAACCTTTGAAACTCTTTCCTCAAGATCATCTTAAAGGTAATCACCTCAAGGATTCTCAAAGTCCTCACCTCCTTCATCTCATAGTAGTAATCTGGCTTTGTGCCTGGTAGATAGATTTTGGACTCAATAATGATGGTCCACAAAGTGATTCACTCCTTAGAAGAAAGCAATAGGGAAGGTTTTCTTCTCAAGCTTGACCTCTCTAAGGCTTATGACTAGGTCGATTGATAGTTCCTTCTTAGAGTTCTTGATGCCTTTGGCTTCAACTCTCAAACCTGCAAGATCCTTCAACAAATCATATCTACTCCCTCTCTGCTGATTTTGATCAATGGATCCATGTTGAATTTTTTCAAACCCACCAGAGGCCTAAGGCAAGGGGATCCCCTATCCCCAATTTTTTTTTATCATCCTAGCAGAATGCCTTGGAAGGCTCATCTCTACCTCTAGGAGGGAGGGGGCTCTGAAAGGCATTAATCCTTCCTTTGGTAACAATGCCTTCTCTCACCAATAGTTGACGGATGACACCATTCTTGGAGGTGAGGCCTCAGTCAGAGAAGAAAAAGTTGTGAAGGACCTCCTCAACTCCTACACCATAAGCCAATCCATTAATTAGAATAAAATCTCCATCTTCTTCATCAACACCCTTGAGGGGAGACAGAGGAAAATAACAAACATCTTGGGTTGTGGTTTCAATTCTTTTCTGTCTTATTATTTGGGCCTTCCCTTAGGTGTTAAATCTTTGAAATCCTTATGGAATAAACTTATAGACAGATTCAATAGGAATCTTGTAGCTTGGAAAGGGGTTTCCCTCAGTGAGGTAGGAAAGATTCAATTGGTCAAATCCACTCTGAAAAACCTCCCAACCTATGCTCTAAGCCTCTTTTAAATTATAGAAAAAAATTTGGAGGCCATGGAAAGTATTTAGAGAAGATTCCTTTGGTCAGGCACCAAAGACCATAAGAGACTCCCTCTTATTGCCTGGGACAAAGTCTGTCTCCCAAAGAAAGTAGGTGGCCTCAGAATAAGGAGAATATGACCATTCAATAAAGCTCTTCAAGCCAAAAAAATATGGAGAATCTTTAATAGCATAGGGAAATCTTTAACAGTATAGGGGAATGGCATGACACTATTGAAGAAAAATACCTCACAAAAAAGTCAATAAAGCTCTTCTTTGAAGAGACTAGCTCACTGAAAGGATCTGCTTTATGGAATGGTCTTCTCAACACAAAGGATTTGGCTAAATCCAAGGAAAAATGGAAGATAGGGAATGGCCAATCCATAAAATTTTGGAATGACAACTAGCTTCAGATGGGTCTCCTGAGAGATTGTGAGCCTCTCAATATCTAGAGAGAAGAATGTACCGACATCTTTGGCTCCCAAGCCAGCAACTATAGAATGGATGACAAATGGGTGGATCTCTCCCAAGTTTCTCAAGACCTGGCTTCCCTAATGATATCCCTCAACATGGTCTCTCTCTCCTCAGCCTAGGTTGAGATCACTTGGGAAGGTTCACCAGATGGTAACTACACTGTGGCCTCTACCTACTCCTCTCAGCTGCCTCAAACTTAGGAAGCTAAACCGCTTTGGGCTAAAGCCTGGATCCCTGGCCTTTATCCCAAAATCAATGTTATCTTCTGGCTCTTGCTTCAAAATCACATTATGAATGTTGATAATCTCATCAAGAGAGGCTTCCAAATCCCCAATAGGTGCGTGCTCTGTAGATGCCAAGAAGAATCAATGGATTGCCTATTTATTCATTTCTCTTTTGTAAGTAACATCTAGAATCTCCTTCTTACTTCCTTAGACTTATCTTGGTGTTTTCCCCTTTCTTTCCAAGATCTCTTTTCTCAGTGGGCTTTCACCCTTTTTAATCTGGATTTCTACTTATTTTTCTCCTGGATCCTTCCTCACTTCTGCTGGGGAGTTTGGAAATAAAACAATGACTGAATATTCTATGATTGCTCCTCTCCTAAAATAATCTTTGAAAAGATCCACTTTGTTGTAAAGGAAAACTTTTATTACTAGGGTGGCTCTAATCATTTTGTAGGAAAGGTCCAGGATGCAGCTAAGGAGAAAAGATAGAATGGCACCTGGAGCTACCCCTCAGTTGGCTGGTTCAAAGACAACTTTGATGGTGTTTCCAAAGGGAACCTTGGCCAGGTGAGAAGTGGAGTAATCAGGAAATTCTTTGGTTTTGGCTCAGCGGCTGTCATCTTATCTCTTATCCCTCAAAAAAACCACTTTGTTGAAGTGAGCGAGGCCCTCCAAGTCACCAAAGTAGCCCATGACATTGGAGTAAAAAAGCTCTAGCTCGAAGGTGACTCCATGAATATCATCAACTGCTTAAAAATCAACCACTCCCCATCATGATCTATATCCAACATGAAAAAATAAACATGTTATCCTTAACTCTTTTGAAGCGGTTCACATTTCCCATGTGTACAAGGAAGCCAACAATATCACTGATTGGTTTTCCAACCTGGTAGTTAAAAAGGAAGCTATGATGAGGTGCCATCATGATGAAGATTTCCCTCTTGAAGTGAAGGATCTACTTGAAAGGGAAAAACTCCAAGGAATTGAGGGAATCATAAATGTTAATAATGAATTAGTAATGGGGATTTTTGGAAGTTCCATTCCATAAATGGAAAGTACTGGATGGATAGAAAGGCTAATTACTACATGTCCCTTGCACATGCTTTCTAGGTATTCATTCCAAAGAATTGCATTCCTACCCAAAGACAAAAAATAAGAAAGTTAAGAACGACTGTTTCTAGAAAGAAAGATATCAATAGTTTTCACCCTCACAAGAGAAATGCCCAAATTTGAGCTAGAGCGATGGTTGGGGAAAGACACAGAAGGGAGCCCAAGAATGATAGTGCAAAGTGGAAGAGACACACTAAGGTTTGGAATGCTTTGTAGAAAGGGGAAATAATAACCTTCATCAAAAGGCTACAAGGTAGTAAGAAGGCAATCACAAACATCTTCGTGAAAAGTTGGAACGAAGGTATTGTTGAGATAGAGGGAAAGATCTTTACTGTCACTGAGGAGGTCATATCAAAAGTCACTAGCATCCCCATAGTTGGAAAAAAATTTTACAAGGACCACAAAATTTCCAACAATGACATCAACGACTTCATGAGAGACAAGGAAGAGAAGAAAGCAATTGTCAAAATGGGAACATACTACCAGCCCGAGGGAATGAAAATGTTGTGGATATTTGTTCTAAAGGCCCTAATTTCTTTTGTCACTTTGGACACTAGGTTCGACAGAATTAGGACCTACCACTTTGTGCTACTCAACCACTTTAGACACAAAAATGAAGGTAGTTGTCCCCTTCTATATTTATTCCTCAATAAATAAAAATACTAATGGTTTTAGGGAGAAGAACATAGTTAACCCTACTTTACACAAGGGCTTGTTACTGTTAATATATGAATTTTTTAAAGCCCAAATTCTGGGAAAGGAGATTGCAGAGAAAAATGAAAGAAGTGATGCTTCTAGGTCAGATTACATCTGCTTGGAAGGAAACAATGAGGGAACACACTATGAGGATAATGAGAAAGAAGAGATCAAAAAACCAAAATAGGGATCCTCCTCAAAAAAGAGACTCTCTAGCTTGGCCAAAAAAGAAAAACCCCCCAAAAAGTAGGCTAGAAAGAAGATATCCTCAAAAGAGGAATATAAAAAAAATGTGGAAGATATGAACATAGATGAAGAGGAGGGTAACTCTATAGGTGAGGCTAGGAAGAAGATTGAACAAGTCATAGGGGAAAAATTCATTTCCATTGGGGAAAGCTCGGGCCATCTCTCTATTGACCTCACCATTAGCGAAGACAACTCCCCCCTCCCCCTTTAGGAGACAAAGATAATTCTGGGGACCCTAATACTGAGGAGCCCAATGATGACTAGGTTAACCCTTCTACCCATTCCCCCAATTCGCAAGAGCTCTTTGAAGAAAAGAACCAGTCTACAGGGGACTATCAAAGTCAAGACTTTGGAAAAGGGAAAAAAGTTTGGAGGAACTTCAACATGAACATAGTGTGGATGGGGATTATCAAGGAAGTCATGAATCCAAAAATCCTATGGAAAAATTCAGAAGGAGGATCTGATTGACTACACACTAGCCATCCTTAGTGATAAGGCTAGGGAAATCAAGATGAATCTCCTAAACAATGCTAAGAATAGCATGCTGGACCAGTTCAGGTCCTTCAAATGGCTCTTCCATGAACTTGAAGATCTCAAGGACAAAATCTAGAACATGGTAGATAAGGATCACAAAGCCACAGAGTATAAGCGTACCCTGGACTCTAGGATCGATCTTTTGGAAGGAAAAATGAAAAGCCTTGAGGAAATCCTTAAAGGCATAGTAGAGAAAAACTTCAACATACTCAAAGCCTCCAATGAGCATATCAAATTTATCATAGAAAAAATGGAAGAGAAGATGGACAGAAAGGATGAGCATAGGACCACTGAGGAAAATAAGGAGAAGCCCAACAAAGGTCTAGGTAGGAGAGCCAGAGCTAGATCAAAGAGAAACTTGGGTGATGATGGATCCCATGACATTCAGAAGATTAAAGAGGCAGCATAGAAGATGGAGCTTCTTGAAAGCAACACTGCAGTTATGCTTACGAACCTTGCCTGATCTTGTTCCCTGGTGCCTTAATTCATGTCCCTTTTTTTTTGTTCTATTTTGACTGCTCCTTTGTGGTAGTTTGTCACTTGGCTTGCTTGTGGCCTGATTCTTCACTTGCTTATCTTTTTTTATGTTATGAACTCTCTATCGCTACATTTTAAGTTTTTGTGGGTTTCAGGAACCTTGTAAAACCTAGTTTACTTAATCAAAACTCTATAATTTCCAAAAAACTATAATTTATAATGCAAATTTGTTAATGCATTAAATAAAAGAATAAATATGTTGGTTGATATGGAGAGAGAGAGAGAGAGAGAGAGAGAGAGAGGTTGTTAGGTTTTATAAAATAAAAAAATTGTGTTCTAAAGGGAAGATCTCACAATAATGTGTCCTATTTTTGACAAAGAAGGACATTTGAATAAATATTTTTCACCAAATTTTCAGCTTTGATATGTTTAGTATTTAAACTATTAAGGATTTGAAGATGATGCAAACTAGCATTTTTTAGATTCTTATTGTAGCTAGTAAATATATCTATTTTCAAATATTTGAAGAAATAATTTGTGGGAATTATACATAATGTTTTGATAAATAGGCCTTTTCCATTCTAAGATAATTAAAAATACACTATTGAGAAAAATAAAATAAAAAAAATTTGGGGACGTAGAGTCACCCCACAAGAGTCAAATGAGTAGAGACCTAAAAGATAATAGAAAATCATAAACATGGGAATAACCTAGAAACAACAACAAAGTTCATTAAGCAACTAAGGTAGTGTCTGTAAAAGATGGAGGATCTTAATCATCATTTTTACCCCATAAATCAATGGGCTTTGGATTAGGGTTTGACAAGGACCAACCTTATTAAATTTTATCTTCTTCTTTATTGTCCTTCCTAGTAGGATAAATAGCCAAATCCATATGTGAGAAGAACTTGGAGGATGTGGGATAACCAAAATCTCCACTAGAGGCCAACCAACTATAGCTAGCTGATATGAAGGGAACCACATTATCAGTAGGAAAATAAAGGGAAGAACAACCAGTGGTGAAGCCAAGAAGCGATGTCAAAACTATCTTCCCCTATCGGAAGGTTAGTGAGGGGTCTTGGACCATGATGTATGTGAGAGGAAAGTGGAGGAACTGCGACCACACTGGTAGTCATGAGGAAAATATTGGTCACTAAAAACATAAAAATCTAGTAGAACTCTGGCTACCATACATGGGGCATTCACCCAATGTTGAAGAAGCTCCTACAAGTGGACCAATTGAAGAGCCATTTTATTTTCTTGAAATTGAATTTGCATCAGAATATTATTCCAAATACGTCCTTTAAGATAAATTAATATATTAGTATCAAGATATCTTTGAGTAAATAACATTACATTCCTACTTTTTCATAGATTGAAAAGGATTTCTATCCTGAAAGAATACCATATCTACAAAAATTTGAAGGGAATTCTAGGGTAATCCCCCAATAAGAGCATATGCCAGGAGAAGGGTTCTAGCTTGAAGGGCCAAAAGAAATCATGAATAAACCCAATACTACTAGGCTCTTTTGCAATACTAAAAAATAAAAATGAAAGTCTTAGGTTGTGCACAAAAAGGGAACCAAGGATCTAACACACCCATATGTTAATGATGAGTACCCAAAGGAAAGCCTTGGAAAAGAATACACTAGATGAAGTGAGATACCTTAGTCTCTATAATGGAAGACAAGACTGTGAGAAACCTGTGACAATAGGTGGAGTGATTGAAATGCAAGTTCCATCACAAGATCAAGGTCAAAACCATAGGAAAGAGAGGAACCAGACAATGGTATCCCATCTTGGGCTTGTAATTTTAAAAAAAGTTATATAGAAACTATCACCATTGTTCCCACCATGTCTTGAAAAAATGAGTGTCGAGCTTGTGAAGTATATCCATAGGTACCAAGACCACCAGGTTAAAATTATGTCAATCTAGGTGAGAGAGATGAAACTAGGCCTACATATCATTCAAATTGTGAAGGATCATAGTAGTGTGAGAAAATAAGTATCCTTGAGTGTGTATTCCATGTTCATAAAATGTATAGAATGAATTCCAGGAATTCTAGCCAAATAAATTCCATGCAAATAAATCGGCAAAGACCACCAAATATTGTGCTAGTTAAAAGAGAGGTTATTACAAAAACTCACCCCATCACAGTGAAGATAAGATTTATAAGCTTACCAAGAATGCCATGTTCTTTTGGAAACAAAAGTATCTTGGATATGGACTTCTTCTCTTTTAAATATAAGGGTTTGAAAGCCAATCCCTTTCTAGGCTAGTTTGTGAGCTAGATCAATGGAAGAAATATAATATCTAATAAGAACTTTCTAGCCTTCATCATGAGAAATGGTTCTAATAAACCATTTAGAACACAAGGATAAGTCTTTATTATTGTTAGAAATAAGGAAAAGGCATCCAAATTCTCTAAGAAGATAGAAATATTCCTCAAAAAATCTATGAAATCCATGATGGTCAACTCTAGAAGCCCACAAAAAATATCATAGAAGATTTTCAAGTTTATTGTATGAGTCTTTAGAGGGATCCAAACAAGAAGATTAATACACATGAGTGGTCACCAACACTTTTAAATAAATTTGGAATTTTCCAACCAAAGAAAGTGGCTTGATAATCTAATAGGCAATCCTCTTATCTATTTGGGCTAAAACTGCACTGTAGAGGTCAACATAGAAACCCTAGAAAGAAAAAGAAATACTTGTGAGATAAAACATTTCCCCATGAAAGATCCACTTCAACCCATATTGAACAATACAAGGTGGAGAAAGAATAAAATATTCCCTGGAACATTGGGTTTTATGCCACTGAATAGTTGACCTAAAGGCTTGATAAAAAGTGTCAAGGAAATTAAGAGCTACCTAGACATTATCTTCATCCTTAGTCAATGTAAGGAAATAATCATCATCAAAGTGGCCCTTGACAAGTTGAGAAGGTTTCTTGGATAGGTAAATTCCCTTGTCACAACTAGTGGAAATTGCAGAGACTAGAATATAGCCAAATCCTTTAGCCACAAGAACATAAATCGAAGAGGCTCGAGGAGAGCCTAGCGGATGGATTTGAAGAGACCAAAGGCATAGGATTGGTGAAAATTGATGGTGATACAATTAAAGGCATCCCCAAAAAATATACCTATAAAAATACTAAAGAAGTTATAGAAAATGATTTTAAAATAGAAAGGGTAGATTTGGGGGCACCCACTCAAGCACCTGATGTTAGCCACTTGGAATCTTATAGGAAGAAGATAATTAATAGGACTAGAAAGATGAGAAAGAGAAATATGAAATGAGATCAATCTTAAGGAAAATAGATGATTATATATACTCCATTCACAATCCAAACATGCCACCTACCTCCCATCTATCCTTGACCTTCGATCCTAAGTCACCGAATAATGAGACCATGAAACATGAAATTCAATGCAACAAGATGATTACGAAAGCTTATGTGTATTGGCTAGATTTGGTTATTGGAGAAGGAACATAGTAAATAAAAAATTTGAGTAAAATATATGAAGAAGGAAAGGTTTATAAGTCTAGCCTTGAAACATAAATAAGCTCATGGGACAAAGAAAGACTTCAATGGTCTGATGTGATTTCTCAGGTAGTAGATGTTCATAAATATATCATAATGAAATTTTTAGTAGAGATACATTTAATGACCTAAACTTGATTGAATGACTTGATGACCTAAAGAGACAATGATCTGAGATCACTGAGCTATTAAATTGATATGTAAGATGATTAAATCAGTCAATACGTTGTCATTGATGTCAACTAGTTTTGACTATACTTATCATGATAGTTACAAACATCTGAACATCTGTAGAAGGAAGAAATGGTGAAGAAATGAGATATATACATAAGTACAAGATGGATATGACAAATAAGGATAAGGTATACATTAGGTAACTTATTGATGAGTCTATGGTATTATGTTATTGACTTGAGCATGTTACATTATTCTATTATGAAGAAGAGACCAGAATTGAACAAGTTAATATAGTCGGTAATTGAAGAATTTTGTATACACCGAGTTAGTCTTGTGTGTACCGAGTGACAGTGATAACCGAGTTAGTTATCACTAATACATTCAATATTAACTGAGTATGGATGTAAACATTAAATGTTATAACAACCAACTGAAATTGTTGAGCTAGAAATTGCTTATGATTCTGAGGTAAGAGATGAAGTTTTTATAAGATTCATGACTAACAAAATTTAGAGATGATCAAAGGGAAGAGAATGAAACATTTTATTGACACATCTGCCAAGCGAGCTTAAAGCAGCAAAATGGATGATGGAGATTAAGAGGCAAAATCTAATGGTTGATATGGAAATGGTTTACATGTCTATTTAAGAGACATGAGATTCATTATTAAAATATGCCTAATGAATAGAGATTGTAGAATATTTCATGTGAAGACATTTTTCATGCATACTTGATCAAATTGGTTATAGATAGAACCAAGTTTAACTGGAGGCATAATGGAGCATCAGAGATATATACACTAAGTGAAGTAAGTTGGAGGATATGATGAAGTGAATTAATTATTGATCAGACAAGTTATTTTGAGCTTTGCATGGATCTAAATACTTGCAAATTGAGTTGTATTTGAATCAGATCACTACTGTATTAGTTTAGCCATTGTTATAGAAAAATATCTTAACCAAGTGGACTTAACAGTCTTTTGTATTTCCATATGACATTCAAGGAATGTTAAATGTTTTCTTGTTGACCCCATAGTGAATGATGTTCAAAAGTTAACTATTAATGATAAATACTCTAACCAGGTCATACCTTATAGTGTGCATTGTAACCTTAGCATGGTTGGCTCCTAATCGAGCTCACTTCAAAAGAGTGAAATATTTTGGGTTACTGGTCCCAGGTGGTTTTTCCCTTAGCAAGGTTTCCATGTTAAATCTTTGTGATATGTGTTATTTTTTATGATTTTTTTTCTATCATACTTTACATATTGCATATTTGATTAATCAATAAAGACAATTTTTGAAATTACTGCTATTCAGTAAAATAATAGAAATATAGTTATCTTATCTTACCAAGTTGTTTGATATGTTGAAAAAGTTTGAAGAAGTACATTTGAGAGTTTGGATTGTAGGATAATTGATTTAACTGACTCACCCCCCCTCTCAGTTATCTAATAATTGGTATTAGAGCATATTGGTTGTTTGGAAGAAATTTTCAAGGACTTGAGGAAAAGATCACAAGATGTATAAAAGGGAAGTGCCTAAGCTGAACAAAGATAACTTTTCAACATGGAAAAGTAGGATGAGGCTACACAATCTAGAATTGGAGAATTTTCTCTTCAACTCCTAGACGATGGCTACATACAACAGACTATTGGACCTTTGACAGTTGATCAACTTAGAGATAGACATGAACAAAATATAAAAATGATAGAGATAGCTGCTACTCTATCTGATGCAGAATTTGAAGATGTCAAAGCATGCACTACAGTGAAAGAAATGTGGGACAAACTTGTGCTAGTTCATGGAGGAGATGTAAATGTACTGAGGGCCAAAGCTGAAATCCTTAGAGGTAGATTTGATGATATGAAGATGAAAGAAGGTGAGAACATCACATAATACTCTAACTGAATGAAGGAGGTGGTCAATGATATCTAAGGAGTAGGAGGTGTTATTGATGAAGACAATATTGTGAGTAAAATACTAAGAACCTTGCAACCTATCTATGCTATTAGAATCTCTGCTATTCATGAAATGAGATCTCCACCGAAAAAAATTCTTACACTTGATATTCTAATTGGTAAGTTGACTACTTTTGAGTTGAATAACTATGATAATAGTATTGTACCAAGTGTTGAGTCTACATCTATGTCATCCTTAAAGATTGGTAAGTCTAGTAGTAAACATAACATAAGAAATGAAAGTGGCGGTGACAATGAAGATGAGCTTGATGAGCTTGAAGCACTTATGGCTAGGAGACTTCAAAAAGGTAAAGGAAGGTATAAAGGAAAGTTACCGTTAACATGTTTTAATTGTAAAGATATTGACCATATTGCTGCTAGATGTGCTAACAAGAAAGATGAAGATAAAGACAATGACCGATCTGGTGATAGAAAGTTTGGCAAAAGAGATAATAGAGATCACAAGGGAAACTGACACTATTATAGTAGAAACAACCAAGACTACAAAGAAAAAGGCAAGAAGAAATGTTATCTTGTTGGAGATGATGATAATAATACTGACATCGACACTGATGAAGATGTTGAGGTGGTATTTGTAGCAATGAAAAATGATTCAGAAGAAGAAGAAACGTATGTAGAAACAACACTTATATCTAAAGTTAGCAAGAATGATACATGGATTATTGATAGTGGCTATACACATCATATGACTGGTGATGAGGAAAATTTTGAATATCTTAAACACTATAATGGAGGATTTGTTAAAATAGGAAATGATACACCTTGTCTAATGAAAGGAAGATGATCTATCTTGTTGAACAATAAGATTAGATGTGAGAATACATATTGGGTGAAAGTGTAAAGAATAAAATAGATGTGATATGATATGTAATATCCTTTACATTTAGAAAAAATTAGGGAAGGTAAGATTTTCTTTTTAATCCCAAATTCACAAAGGAAAGATTCAAATTGATTAACCATGAGAAAATGGTCAATGTATAAATGAATCAATCAATTTGTAATAAGAAGAAAGAGGAAAACCTTACATTCTATTTTGGAAAAGAATATTAAAATCTTAATTGAAATGAATTGAAAAAAAATACTAACCTCAAAGTATAGCAGATCTAGAAATTGCTATTTTCTAGTGTCTGTACTGAGTTTCTATAAATTCTACAAGCAGCTCTAGTATCGAAACATAGAGATGGAGAAAACCCAAAAATATTTTTCTTTTCTGAACTAGGTCAACCTTGACCCAAATACAGGTCAACCTTGACCCCTTTATGTCAATCTTGACTTGCACTACTCCAATAGAAATTCTATTCATGGATCCTAAAAGTTTACCAAAAAGGGTATCTGAATCTTCTCTGTAATTCATTGTTCTGCACCCACACCTGCAAGAAAAATATTTTTGTTGTTTGGATGAGGGGTTTTCCTTGGTCAAACCCCAGTTTTGGAATTAACCTTGAAATAGAATTAAAATTGCAGTAATAAAAAAAGTAAAAAGAATAAATCACCTTGCCTATGTTGAAACCCTTGTGGAGGATTTGAATCCTTGAATCCACAAGTATGGATGCTCCAAATGGATGTAGAATTGTAGGATGTCTCAAATCAATTACATTTAGATCTTCAACACCAATCTTGAATGGATCTTTGAATAGGAAGAAGCTTGAATGGATATGGATGGAGAAATCTTCAACAAGAGGGCTCCATGGAGCTTGATTCCTTCAATGGCTACCAACGGATCTCCTTGATGAATTTAATCTTGAATGATTGAATAATTGAGTACTTGAATGCTTGAAAATAGATGATTTATTCCTTTCTTAGTCTCGCTTTCTTGATAGATGATTATTTTTTATCGATTGAATTGAAATGAGAGGAGAATGCTTCCTAATATACTAGTCTAGGGCATAAACTTCTAGAGAGGCTGACATATGAGAAATAAATTCCCATTAGGCTCATACCCCTAGGAGTGGACCTAAATTAAATATCTTTTGAGAGGTACCATTTTGAAGCCCAAAATAGTTGACCCAAAAGCGGAAAATAATTCTTTCCAAACCCTGACATCTGGAAATCTTCAGCATTTGAAATTTGGACCCTGGGTCAGGGTCAACCCTGACCTAGGTTAGGGTTGAGGTCAACCTTGATGCTGAGATCAAGAACCTCAAAATCTCAGAGCAAGATGCTAGAAATAGGTAGGAAAGAAGTGGAAAATAGGGCAGAACAGGGGAAAGAGCTAGATCCAAGTCAGAGACCCATTCAAGGCATTTGACATGACCCCAAACCACTTACTTGGAGGGTTAAACCAATCCTAAATGGAAGTGCTTCCATTTTCTGATCATATAGAAATGACTTAACTATACACTGTTGAGTGTAGCACAATTGAATAATTCAGGTCACCGAGTTGCATTTGAAAGTAGAAAGGTGAAGATCTATGATGAAACCAAAAAATTGGTCAATACTAGTGAATAATCCAAAGGTAATCTATTTTATCTTGACAATGCTAAAACTTCTTGTTTGTTGGCTAGGAATGAAGATGTGTGTTTGTGGCATAAGAGACCGTGTCATGTGAATTTTGATAACATGGTTAAGATCAGTAAGAAGAGAAGAGTTATAGGTTTACTGAGTCTAACTAAACCTAACCATGTCATGTGAAATCAACATCAGAAAGGTAAAATGACTAAATCTAGTTTTAAAAGAAAAGACTATTCTTATAAAGGTATTTTGGAGTTGGTACATACCGACTTATGGTGACAAATATTTCATTTTATTTGTTGACGACTACTCTAGGATGATGACAGTTATGTTTTTGAAAGAGAAATATGAAGCTTTCAAACTATTTAAGTGGTATAAAGTTAAAGTTGAAAAGGAAACCAAGAAAGATTTAAAATTCTTAAGATCTGATAGAGGAGGTGAGTTTATTTTTTATGAATTCACTAATTTTTGTAACGAGGAAGGAATTAAAAGATAGGTTTCTGCACCGAGGACACCACGAAAAAATACTATTGCAGAAAGAAGGAATCAATCTATAGTTGATTGTGCCAATACAATGATGATTGACAAAGACGTTGCACAAATGTGTTGGATAGAAGCTATTTGCACTCCTGTATACACCTTGAACTGAGTTTAACTTAAGAAAGATACAAATAAGACACCTTATGAGCTATGGTTTGGATGCACACTGAATGTAAGTTATTTTAGAATTTTAGGAAGAAGATGTTACATTCTGAAAGATGATAGAAATGGTAAATTTGATTCTAAAGGTCATGAAGGAATATTTCTAGGATATTCTACTAAGATAAAAGCATACAAATGTTTGAATAAGGCTACTAACAAAATTATTGAAAGTGCTAATGTGAAAGTTGATGAGTTTGTTGAGAAGAATGATAAAGAAAGTAGGAAGGAACCAAAAGACTATGGTAGGTTTACATATATTGAGAATCTAGAATATCTAACCAAGTCATAGGCTGAGTCTACTGAGAGATATGAAAATGATATCGAGAGTCAGAAAATACAAATTGAGAACCAGGAAGATGCTACTGAGGAATAAAATGAACTTGAACTGAATGATGAGAAAAGAAGAGAGCAAGTACTAGCAAGATTTGTTAGAAGAAACCATCCACAAAACCAAATTATTGGAGATAATAAAGATGGCATGATGACATGATATAAGTTAAGATAGAACACATGTTTAGTTTGTGAATTTGAGTATAAGAATGTTAGATATGCACTTGATATTGATGAATGGATTAAGGAAATGAATAAAGAAATTGAACAGATAGAGAAAAACAAAACATGGACATTGGTACCAAGAACGAGTGATAAAAATGTGATTGGTACTAAGTGGATTTTTAGAAACAAGTTGAATGAGAATGGTAAAGTAACTAGAAACAAAGCAAGACTTGTATGCAAGGGATATGCACAAGAAGAAGGTATTAACTATGGTGAAAGTTTTTCACTAGTAGAAAGACTTGAAGGAGTCAAAATATTACTTTCATATACTGCACATAAAGGATTCAAAGTATATAAAATGGATGTCAAATCAACATTTTTGAATGGAATTCTTGAGGAAGAGGTCTAGATAGAACAACCTAAAGGTTTTTTTGATTCAAATCAAAAGAACATGGTATGTAGATTGCACAAAGAATTATATGGAATGAAACAAGCACCGAGAGCATGGTATGAAAGATTACATGTTTATCTTATTAGTATTGGCTTTGTGAGGACAGGTGACAATAGAAATTTGTACATGAAAGGAGTATTTGATGACAATATTCTGATTGCTGAAATTTTTGTTGATGATATAATTTTTGGAGGACATGATAATATTTTCAAATCTTTTGCTAATGAAATGAGAAAATAGTTTGAAATGTTAATGTTTGGAGAGATTAAATTCTTTCTAGATATGTAGATTATACAACAAAATGATGAGATTTTCATAACACAATCAAAATACATCAAGGAAGTGTTGAATACTTTTTGCATGAAAGATTCAAAACCAATAGGTACACCGATGGTCACAGGATGTAAGTTGACAAAAGATGATGAATCAATTGAGGTAAATCAAACAATATATAGATCAATTTAATTGGAAAAATGATGTATGTGGTACATAGTAGGCCTGATATAGAACATCCAGTTGGGATTGTAGCAAGATTTTTTTCTAATCCTAAGGAATCACATATAACTACTGTTAAAAGGATTCTGAGATATTTAAAGTAAACTAAAGACTATGGCTTATGGTACAAAAAGGAAGGCAATTTTGAAATAAGAGTTTACACTGATGTAGATTGGGCTAGAAACATTGATGACCAGAAGAGTACAACAAATGGAGCATTCTTTTTAGGAGAGAGACTTGTAACGTGGATAAGTAAGAAACAAGCATGTGGGTGACCCCACAATAGTGGGTTACACTTTTTTAGACATGCTGATTTTTGTTGAAATAACACATTTTTAATAAAATATGATGATTTAAGCCTTGATAGGTTCCATTTGAAGTAATTAATTACAAATGGTTATCTCACAGCCTCTTCGATAAAAAATTCATTGATATAACATCTATACTCATCATTCATACCTACAATGGAGTCTCCTTCACACCTATCACTTCAACTTTATCTTTTGGCAGATCAAATGAATCCATTTGAAAAACCTATCTATGTAGTAAGGTACTACTGAGAAAAATATTTCCAATGAATATAATGTTAATATATATTAAGTTTATTATGACTTTGTATTTTTAGTTTTACTAAACATAGATATTTCAGTGCATGTCTACCTCTATGTTTGAAGCTTATGGAAAAATACTAAATGAGAGAAAAAAATTATAAAAAATATCTATGCCCTAGGTATTGAAGTTATCTATCTATCGAAAAAAATAAAAATAAAATTGGACAAATACACGACAAGTTATATGCTATGTAGTCAATGTATGCCAAAATTACAGTTTAGTCAACTTTAAACATTAATAAAATATGCAATAATCATGATAATGTCATCAAACCAATTGCATTCCCTCCATAAGGATGTTACAAAACTAAATTTGAAAGAATCACATTGATATCTATTCTAGAAAAAAAAAGTTATGCTCTATTAAAATAATGTAACTCTTTGAAAATGACATTTTCAGAAACATACCAGTTTTTGTGGGAGAAAGAAAAAATCATTCAAATCAATTCAAAAATAAAAATAAAAAATCTATTTAGAATCTAGAAAAAAAAATCCTAAAATTCTCTAATTTACTTCATCTTCTAATTTCAAATGGTTTAATGAAAATATGCATCTAAATCTAAATTTTTTTTACAAAATGTAGAGTTCGGTGTCCATTTAGACAAAAAAGTGTAACCCACTATTGTGGGTTCACCCATGTATTTCTTAGTCTACTGCTAAAGAAGAGTATGTTGCTACTACTGTTGCTACTAATTGTTCAAATATTGCATGGATAAAATAATTGTTGGAAGGAATGAATGAGGTGATCACTGATCTAGTGGTTATATATTGTGACAACACAAGTGCTATAAATGTTTCCATGAATCCAGTGATGCATTAAAAAACAAATCACATATCTATTAAGTATCACTATTTGAGGGAACAAGTATAAGAAAAGAAAGTGAAACTAGAGTTTGTGAAGTCTAAAGAACAAATTACTGATATATTTACCAAGCCCTTACCGAAGGACACTTTTGAGTACTTGAGGACTAGACTAGGGGTCCAACCCCTGTCTATAGATAACTAAGGTGATCAGGAGGTTACATCAACCTATACTTTATTAGAAAATCATTCATGTTGATGCATATAGCTCACACTTTAGGATTCCTAAGATTGTGAAAGATTGTAGAAGCTGGGACATAGAATTGTATATCAGTACATGAAGGTACTTGATCTGGACCGAATAACTGAGAACTACTTGGCTGCTGAAGAGATGTTTATTTTCTTTTGGAATTGTTGTCAAAGGGAGAGATATTTCTATGAAATATTGGGAGAGAGATTTCAATTAAACATCTATCCATTATAGGGAGAGAAATAAGTAGAGAACTAAAGGAGATCAAATTTGCAGGGAGAGTCTACATTAAATATTGTTGTAGTGATTAAACATATTAAATATCAAGCTAGAGAGAGCTTACTGAGCTACAAAATTTACCTATATAGTTGTAGAAAAAATGTTTGGTATGGTATGGCATATTTCATATTGTTTGTGTTTCCATCAATGCCAAACAGAGAGATTGATGACCTACAACTGATTGAATACCTTTATGAACTAAAGAGACAGTTATTTGAGATCACCGAGCTATTAAAGTGATAAGTAAGATTATTAAATCAGTTAATATGTTGTCATTGATGTCAACTAGTTTTTACTATACTTATCATGATAGTTAAAAATATTTGAACATCTGTAGAAGGAAGAAATGGTGAAGAAATGAGATATCTTCATTAGGACAAGATGGATATGAAAAATAAGGATAAGGTATACATTGGGTAACTTATTGATGAGTCTATAGCATTATGTTGTTGACTTGAGCATGTTACATTATTCTATTATGAAGAAGAGATTAGAATTGAGAAAGTTAATGTGGTCGGTAATTGAAGAGTTTTGTATACACCAAGTCAGTCTTGTGTATACTGAGTGACAATAATAACCTAGTTAGTATATCATCAATGCATTTAGTATTAATCGAGTATGGATGAAAACATTAAATGTTATAATTGTCGACTGAAATTGATGAGCTGGAAATTACTTATGATTCTAAGGTAAGAGATGAAGTTTGTTATAAGATCCATGATTGACAAAATTTACAGATGATCAAAGGAAAGAGAATGAAATGTGTTATTGACACATCCGCCAAGAGAGCTTAAAGAGAAAAAATGGATGATGGAGATTAAGAGGCAAAATCTAATGGATGATATGAAAATGGGTTACACATCTATTTAAGAGACATGAGATTCATTATTGAACTATGTCAAATGAATAGAGACTACAAAATATTTCACGTGAAGACATTTATCATGCATACTTGATCAAATTGGTTACAGACAGAACCAAGATGAACTATAGGTATAACCGAGCGTCACAGATATATGTACACTGAGTGAAGTAAGTTGGAGGATATGATGAAGTGAATTTATTATTGATGAGATGAGTAATTTTGAGCTTAGAATTGATCTGAATACTTGCAAATTGAGTTGTATTTGAATTAGATCACTACTATACATATCAGTTTACCCATTGTTACAACAAAATCTCTTAACCGAGTGGACTTAACAATCTTTAGTATTTCCATATGACATTCAAGGAATGTTAAGTGTTTTCCTATTGACCCCATAGTGAATGTTGGTCAAAATTTAACTATTAGTGATAAATACTCTAACTGGGTGACACGTTACAGTGTGCATTGTAACCTTTAACAGGGTTGGCTCCTAACTAAGCTCACTTCAAAAGAGTGAAATATTTTGGGTTACCGGTCCCAAGTGGTTTTTTCCTTAGCAAGGTTTCCATGTTAAATATTTGTGTTATGTGTTATTTTGTATAATTTTTTTGCTCTCATACTTTACATATTGCGTATTTGATTAATCGGTAAAGACAGTTTTGGAAATTACTAGTATTCGGTAAAAGAACAAAAAGATAGTTATCTTATCTTACCAAGTTGTTTGATTTGTTCAAAAAGTTTGAAGAAGTACATATGAGAGTTTGGAACTATAGGCTAACTTATTTAACTAATTCACCCCCATCTCAATTATCTAACAACACATTATAGACCTTGACGATGAAATGATGTATGTATCAAAGGAACATTTGGAATTGAGGACTTCTATAATCAAACAGGCCATAGAAGAAAGCACAAAACTTTTGATAGAATTGAATGCATTAACTAGGGTGATGAGTGACAATCTCAAGTGTATCGAGATTGAGTTGTTCAAAGAAGATAGGAAAAAATATGCATAATTCAGAGTAAATGGTTCAATCCTTTGAAGAAAGAATGAGACTTACCAAAGAAGCTAAAAATATAATGGCTGAAGACTTTTCCAAGATATCTAAAATTGAGTCTATTCTCATCATTTGTTTGGATAACCTTGAGACTCATAAAAAGAAAGTCACCAAAGTTCAAAAAGAGAATAAATTTTGGAAAGAAAGAATCGCTCATATAGGAGTCCCAAACTATTAGATTTTAGTAATTTTCTATGCCACACACCTAGAATGGTGCAAGACACGTGGAATCTCTACAATTTCTAGTAGTACCATAGCACCCTCTACCTCACCTCCATCCTAAATGCAGTCTATGATTCTAGCTTCGGGTTGAGTTTACATGGTTTCTCTAGTATTGGCTCATTGGTTAAAAAAATCTATTTTCTCTAGACTCCTTGACAAAGTCTCTTTTAAGCATTTTTAGTTAAGACGTATTTGAAAAAAATTTATGCCTACGAGCTATTTTAAGGGCTTATTATGACCCAGTAAGGGTTGGCCAAATTTTCATTTTTTTTACTTAGTAAGATACTTATTATTTTTGTAGGGACTTGAAAAACTTTATAGTTGAAAGTATCTTTTTAGTCTGGAGATTAATCTGAATATATATTGTAGCTTTAAATGTGTTCATTTTATGTGTATGAATGTAACTTTAGTTGGGGTTCATTTGTGATTGTGATATAATTATGTATTACTTTGAACTATGAATATGATTCAAGTAAGGTGCTAATAATTCTTCTCTTTTCAATTGCATAGATCAATCTATTGGCATGGTCTATTTGGTTTTATTCTAAACTACATTTATGAGATTCATATAATGGTTATGTATGAATGTCATTGCCTTTAATACTTTATGGTCAAAATTATTATTCATTTAGTTCTCTTGATTTGGTTATTGAAGAGCTAATTGAAGATTATTTTAGAGGGAGCTTCACCTACATGTAGAGGGATATGTTCATTATGACAAATCCAAACTATTATTGATAGATTTCATCCTAATTGGGCTATATAGATTCAATTAAGTTTTGTTTATTTAATTAAATAAAAAAGGAAAAATGTGTTAACTAACATGATCATATGATCATACTAACCCCAAATTTAGTGGATCCCTTCATGTTCTCTCTTTTTTCATGTGTTTATTTCCCTTGTAGTGTTCTCTCTTGGGGGCATTTGATAGTGGAAATTTTCTTTGTGGATGTATGTAAATGCTTTTGTTAAATCTATTTATCCCATTAAGGTGTTTGCAATCACTTTAACATAGGGCATACACTCCCCTCACTTTTGAATAGTGCACATAGGTTGATAGTTTGGTTTCCTTTATCAAACTACTAACAATTCATGGGGTATTGGTCTTTGTTATTTTGGTTCTCTCTTTGGACTACTAATAGACTGGAAGGCCCGATCCTTTCTTTTCTATCCCTCTTTGGATTAATAATAGTCTAGGAGGCCTTATCATTGTTTGATTCTTCTTTGGATTATTGACAGTCTAGGAAGCTTGATCATCTTTTTGATCCCTTAAGGACACACACATCCTTATGCCCGAGTCATCTTTCAGTTCTTCTTCTTGGGACATGGAGTTCCCTTAGGGATGAATCATTTTTATGAGTTGACTAGCATGTCATAGACACTTATTAGACCATTCAATTCATCTTTGATGGGTTGACTAATATCCTACACACACTTTCTAGACCATTCAAGGTTGTCTCTCATTGCACCCCCTTTCTTATTCCTATGTAGTTCACAATAGGGAACACAAACCTTATTGGGCAAGTTGGATACACTTTCTTGCTAGTGAAATCTCTCTTATTTTGTCTCTAGATATGATTAAGACTTGAGTCTATTGGGGGCTTCATGGTTTCTTCGTCTCCTTAGTCATGATGAGATTAGCTCTTTCTTTTTAAATCTAGTTTACTATGAGTTTGAGGCAAATGAAACTCCTGCTAAAGTGGGGGCTAAATGTACCATCTTAAAATGGACACACACATTATTTAAGACCTTTTAGATCTCATCCTATACAGACTTTATGCACCATGGATAGACTTGTGCTTGATCCCCCTTTTCTATTATTTTGTCCCATACTTTCTAGTTTCAATTGTCCAATCTTTGAGACCTCAGGGATGGCACCCTATGGGTTAAACCTAGAATAGGTCAACAAAGTCAACCTATTATGGAATAGGTTGAATAGTTCAACCTCTCTCCAAGGATTTTAAATCCCAGGGCAAGTGTTGTCTCAGGGAATAAAATTGTAAATTCGGGTGACCTCGTTGGCTTGCTTTGTTTTCCCACCTTAGAAATAGTATAAAATGTATCCTAGGAACCTCTTTTTAACATCCATTAACCTCATTTTGACATCAAGGATATCCATTATCATCCATAAATATCATGAGAAATTTTAAGACTTCAAGCATTCATCAAGTCTTCAAGATTCAAGGATCCTTTGTGAGCATTTCCTCTTCAAGATTTAGCATTTTGTTGGGCATCAAGGGAGGAGGTCTACATTTGATCCATTCATCATCTTCTTCATTGATGCATGTTTACATCCATGGCTCCATGATGTGGTTTTGGTAGATCTATTACATTTGTGGAAATTTCCTACGTCGGTCATTGCAAATTCAACATCTACATCATACACACATTACAAAATCATTATTTACAAGGGTTTCTAAAAGAAAGGTGAATATTTACAATTTTCTTATTTTCTTTACATATTTACATTTTAATTGAAAGGTTGATTAATCAATCTAGGGGTTGACCAAGGAAAGCCCTCATCCACCCAAACCCCAAAACAAGCTTTTCTATGTGCAGGAGAAGGATATCAGAATTACAACCATAGATCTAGAAACTACTTGTTCATAAATTTTTTAAGAAGTTATCTTGAATTTTCTATAGTTTTCCAAGGACATGGTGACTTCATGAAAAAGTGTCTAGAACATGTTGCACCAGGTCGACCTTGTTAGAAATAGGAAATACTAAGAGGGGGGCCGGTTAATGAGTATTTCACTAACTTTTAATTTTGCCCACTTATAGATATTGTTAGAATGATTTTAGAATAACTGAGAGGGGGGTGAATCAATTATCCTCAGGCCCAGATGTACCAATTCAAATTTCTAGATCTTAAACAAACTCAGATCTAATCAACAATTCACTCAGTCTCTATATCATATATCAGTTACATAAAACTTGCAGTCCACTGTCCAAAAGTAATTAACTCACATAATATAATAATTTCAACAAAATTTACATCAAATAACATTCACACAAGTATAACACCAGGATTTAATGTGGAAACCCAATTTGGGAAAAACTACTTGTAACATGCTACTAATTTTCACTCTTCTAAAGTGAGCTCTTTGGGAAGCCAACCCAATTAAAGGTTTACAATACACACTATTAAGTGTGAACCTACTACAGGATTTAGTCACCATGTTAAGAGTGGCCTAGTTAGAGGGCTTAAAAATATTCCATCAGAATGTCACCTTTATTAAAGGGTTTACAAAATGATTGTTAGGTCAACCTTGATTAAAGGATTTAGATTGATACAATGGTTAGAAAGTAATAGTAGTTTCTAATCTAAAATATACAACTTACTTTGCAAATATAGATCTAATTCTCTCATATGCTAAATTATTGACTAACCTTCATTTCCATCTCCATCTTTGATATGCTCAAAATTCTCTTCAAGAAATCACCACAACTCTATTCAACTCTTCACAACTTCTCCTTAGCCTTCCTAGATTCATCAGTTAATAACATCAATCTCTTCCACTACACTGTTTAACCTCACAATTAGATCATCCTTATACCTCCTTGATTAGGTAGATTAATCTTTTGCTTCTTAATCTCTTCCGGAGATCTTAGGTTTAGGTTAGACTCATTGAATCCTTCCATCTTTTTGTTTTCCTTATTTTCCTTCTAGATATATGTCCAAACTTCTCTTTGAATCCATAATAAAATATTTTACCATGAATTAAATTAAGTAAGAAACAAGCATTCTTTTTAGGAGAGAGACTTGTAATGTGGATAAGTAAGAAACAAGCATGTGGGTGACCCCACAATAGTGGGTTACACTTTTTTAGACATGCTGATTTTTGCTAAAATAACACATTTTAATAAAATATGATGATTTAAGCCTTGAGAGGTTCTATTTGAAGAAATTAATTACAAATGGTTAGCTCAAACCCTCTTAGATAAAAAAAATATTGATATAACATCTATACTCCTCATTCATACCTACAATAGAGTCTCCTTCGCACCTATTAAAATGCTGACAAAAAATCACTTTGACTTTATCTTTTGGCAGATCAAATGAATCCATTTGAAAAAACTATCTATGTAGTAAGGTACTACTAAGAAAAATCTTTCCAATTATTATAATGTTAATATATATTTAGTTTCTTATGACTTTGTATTTTTAGTTTTACTAAACATAGATATTTCACCGTATGTCTACCTTTATGTTTGATGCTTATGGAAAAATAGTAAATGAAAGAAAAAAAAATTCTATAAAATATCTATGCCCTAGGTATTTAAGTCCTCTTTCTATCAAAAAAAATAAAAATGAAATTGGACAAATACATGACAAGTTATAAGCTATGTAGTCAAGGTATGTCAAAATTACAGGTTAGTCAACTTCAAACATTAATAAAATATGCAATAATCATGATAATATTGCCAAACCAATTGCATGCCCTCCATATGGATGTTACAAAACTAAATTCGAAAGAATCACATTGATATCTATTTTAGAAAAAAAAGTTATGCTCTATGAAAACAATGCAACTCTTTGAAAATGACATTTTTAGTAGCATACCAATTTTCATGGGAGAAAGAAAATACCATTCAAATAAATTCAAAAATAAAAATAAAAAATATATTTCGAATCTAGATAGAAAATCCTAAAAGACTCTAATTTACTTCATCTTCTGATTTCAAATGGTTTAATGACAATATGCATTTGAATCTGAAAGTTTTTTTCAAAATGCAGAGTTAAGTGTCCGTTCAGGCAAAAAAGTGTAACCCACTATTGTGGGTTCACCCACAATTGTTTTAATTGTAGTTTCCAACAATCTCCCTATTTGGCATTGATGGAAACACCACATGAGCACAACATGATTTACCATACAATCCAAAATATATGTGCATCAGATGTTCATTAATATCCTTAGCTTCGTTCTGATTCACATCCAAGTACCATCTCCCTCTTGGATAAATTTTTCTTAGTATATTCACTAAATCTCTTTTTTGTATCTCTCCCTCAAATTCATTGAATTTTTCCATCAATGTTGTATCTCTCTTCTGTATCTCTCCCTCTTTGAAAACAATGCCAAAGAAACTTGTATCTGTCACTTGCATCTTTACCATGTAGATTTCTTCATGTCATTTCTATATGTTGTGTATGCCCTCTTTCATCTTATGATTGATTAACATCTTTTTCTTTACATCTTACAACTCTAGGAAACTCCTAAAGTGTGACCTCTTTTGCATCAATTTGTTAGATATTTTGATTAGCACATTTGATGAAGTGCTCCTAAATGTTTCTACGTATCCTTAGTCAGGAGAATCACCCCTAATTTACCTCTAAGATATTCATGAGCATCTTTAGGTAATTCTTTTGTGAATATATCTTCTAATCGTTAATTTGTATTCACATATTCCATCCTCACTTCTTTGTCTTGAACTAACTCTCTGAAGTAATGATACTTGATATAAATATGATTAGTCTTAGTGTGCATAACAAGATTTTTTTATATGTTAATAGCACTTGTGTTATCACGAAAAATAAGAACCAGCTCAGTGATTTCATCCTTCATACCTTTTAACAATTACTTGATCAACACTAAATTTGAAAAATTCACTGTTGCTGCTACATACTCAGCTTCTACTCTAGATTGGGAAATACAATTCTATTTCTTTCATTTCCAATAGAGTAATATCTTTCCTAGAAAAATTGCGCCACCACTTGTACTCTTTCTATCATCCACATTTCCTACCCAATCTTCATTAGTGTAAAATTTTAGTACAAACTTATCAATCTCCTTGTAATACAATCCATAGTCCTCTATTCCTTTTATATATCTCAATATCCTTTTCATTTAATCCATCATGTGGCTCTCTTTAGGATTTGTAGAAAATCTTGCAACAATCCCAACTGCTAGGGTAATATTCGGTCTGCTATGGAGGACATATTGTAATTTTCCAATCATAGATCTATAGAGTTTTTTATTGACTTCATTTGTATCATTAGTTTTTGATCATTTTTGTCCAATAGCCATAGGTGTACCTACTGGTCTGGAATCTTCCATACCAAAACTTTTCAATATATCCTTGACATACTTAGATTGAGTAATATAGATATCTTTCTTCATCTGATAAACTTGCAAACCAACAAAGAATTTGATCTCACCAAACATAGACATTTAAAATTTACTTTGCATCTCATTTGAAAAGGTTTGAAATAGGGCATCTTGTCCTCCAAATATGGTATTATCAACAAATATTTCAGCTAACAAAATCCCTTTACCTTTTTCACTCTTTAAATATAGATTATTCTTGTCCTTTGTCCTTACAAATCCAATCTTTATCAGATAATTATGTAGTCTCTCATACCATGCTCTAGGGGCTTTCTTTAATCCATACAATGCCTTATGTAGTTTACAAACTAAATTCTTCTCGCTTGGATCAAAAAATCCTTCAGCTTTATCAATGTATACTTCTTCTTTCAATATCCCATTCATAAATACATATTTGACATCCATTTATATAATTTGAATCCTTTATATGTTGCATATGCAAGTAGATTCCTCACTCCTTTCAATATTTCAACTGGAAAAAATGTCTCCCCATAGTCAATTCCTTCTTCTTGTGCATATCCTTTTCATACCAATCTCCCTTTGTTCCTAGTGACTTCTCCATGTTCATTTAACTTATTTCTGAATACCAATTTCATTCCAATAATATTCTTATCTTCTGGTCTCGAAACTAGTATCTATGTTTTGTTCTTTTCTATCTGTTCTATTTCTTCATTCATGCCTTGTATCCAATCTTCATTCTCTAAAGTATCATTTACTATCTTAGGCACAAATTCACATAGTAATCATGTACAATGTTTCAACCTACTTCTTTTCATAACTCAAGATTCTCTATCTCCAATGATTTGTTCAGGATTATGATATCGTCTTACATATTGTGCCATTTACGTTCAAATTTCCTTTCTACTTGCTCTTGGTCTTCAGGTTCATCTTGTAGATTCTTTGTCTCTTGTTCAGATTTCTCAATAAAATTCTCCTGATGCTTGGCATCATCTTGTTGTGGCTCGACAGATTCATGATGTCCCCTGACATCTGGTTTAAGTGCATTACTATCTTCTCTTTCTTCCATGTATACAAAAGATCTATAATCTTCGGGTTCTTTCTTACACAAGCAACTTCATTCTTTTCTGCATATTCAGCAACTCTAACATTTGCACTTTCCACAATATTGATAGTGTAAGAATTCAAACACTTGCAAGATTTTCTCTAAGTGGAATATCCTAGAAATATGCCTTCATCACTTTTAGCATCAATTTTTCCATTTCTATTATCTTTCAGTATATAAAATTTACTCCCAAAGACCTTAAAATATTTCACATTAGGTGCATATCCATACCATAACTCAAAAGGTGTGGCATTTTTACCTTTCTTGATTTATACTCAATTCAAGGTATAAATAGTTGTACTTACAGCTTCTCTCAAGTAATTTTGTGCAACATTCTTCTCTATCATCAGTGTTCTAACACAATCCATAATTGATATGTTTCTTCTTTCTATTATACCATTATGTGGAGGTGTCCTAGGTGCATACATTTGTCTCTTTATTCCTCTATCATTGCAGAATATATTGAACTCATTTGATATATAAACTCTCCTCTATCAAATCTCAAACATTTCAAGCTTTTACCTATTTCTTTTTCAACTTTTTCCAAATACCACTTAAACAACTGAAATGCATCAGATTTCTCTTTTAGAAACATCATCGTCATCATTCTAGAATAGTCATAAAAAATAGAATGAAATACTTATCACCACAATAAATTTTCACACCCATAGGTCCGCAAAGGTCAGTATGAACTAATTCCAAAATATTTTTAGAAGTATATGTCTTTCTCTTAAAACTAGACTTTGTCATTTTTCCCAATTGACATTATTTACATATCACAGTATTAGGTTTCTTCACTATTGGAAAACCTCTAACTTTCTTCATCTTACTGATATTTACCAAATTGTCAAAGTTTACATGACACAAGTTCTTATTCCATAGCCATACATCATCAAATTGTGCAAACAATCATGTTTTCTTACATAGGTCTAGATAGAACAAATTGCCTCTTGTTTGTTCTCCACTTCCAATTAGTTCACTAGTGAGATCAAATATTTTAGCTTTTCTATGATGAAATTCAACTTGGTAACTAGTACTATTCAACTGTTCCACACTCAAAAAATTATAGTTAAGACCTTCAACCCAATAAGCATTATCACATTAGATCTTATCAGTTAATCTTATTGATCCTTTTCCTTTCACATCACATGGTGCATCATTACCAAACTTAACACTTCTACCTCTGTAATGATTTAGGTTGTCAAACTTAATTTTATTACCAGTCATGTGATGTGAGAAACACTATCAATAATCCATTTATCACCTTTACTCAAATATGAAATAAGTGTAGTTTTCTCATCTTAATCAAAATCATCTTTCATAGCAACATAAATAACTTCTATATCACAATCATCAGATTCACTAGTTTCACTATCAGTTTCCTCTTCAACAATATAGCAATATTTCTTACCTTTGTCTTTGTAGTCTTTGTACCTTTGGTGATCTCTTCCATTTCTTTTGTCTTTGTATTTTATTTCCCTTCTTTCATCCTTGTCAGTCTTGTCAGGGCATCTTGTTGCAATATGGCCAACTTTGTTACATGAAAAAAATTTTATAGGAAGTTTACCTTTGTATTTTCCTTTTCCTCTTTGTAGCCTTCTATCCATAAGTGCATCAAGATCATCTAGATCATCATCAGAAGTGTCACAATCACTTCTCACACATCTTTCTTTTTCTTTCTTACACTTATGAAGAACCATTTGAGACTTGAATATAGATTCAATGTTGTGAATACTAAAATTATCAAAATTAGATAGCTCAAAAGCAGTAAGCTTGCCAACAAGGCTTTCCAAAGTTAGGACATTACCAGAATTACATCTTGATTCTTGTATTGCAGAAACTTTAATAGCATAGATAGGAAGCAAAGTTCTCAACACTTTACTGATAACAGTTTCATCATCAATGTTTCCATTAGCTCCTCTAATGGAATTTACTACCTCTTAAATTCTACCACAATATTGAGCAACAATTTTACCTTCTTGCATTTTCATTTCATCAAACTTACCTCTAAAGCTTTCAAATTTGGATCTTAGTACATTTGTGTTCCCAGCATAGATAGTTTCTAGAGTATCCCACATGTTCTTTGCATTAGTACAGTCCTTGATGTCTTCAAATTCAGGATAGCTTAGGGCATATACAATCACCAACATTGCCTAATTGTGTTATTGTTTTTGTTTCATCCCCTCGGTAGTCAAAGGTGCAACAGGTGTTACATATTCATTTTTCATATAATATTTCTCCAAATCACCAATACCAGCCAGGTGCAATTTATCAAACTCTACCATGCAGGGAAGTTCTCCTTTTTTAGCTTTGGTACCTCCTTTTTGTACATCTCAATCATTAGCTTCAAGTACCTTTAAAAATTTTCTCTACAAGAACCAACAACTCTAATACCAATTGTTAGAATAATTTTAGAATAATTGAGAGTGGGGGTGAATCAGTTGTCCTCAGGTCTAGATGTACCAATTTAACTTTCAAGATCTTCAACAAAATCAGATCTAATTATCAATTCACTCAGTCTCTATAGCCTATATCAGTTACATAAAACTTATAGTCCACTGTCCAAAAGTAATTAAATTTCAGAATAAAAAACTTTCAACAACATTCACATCAAATAAAATTCACACAAGTATAACACTAGGATTTAATGTAGAGACCCAATTTGGGAAAAACAACTTGTAACATGCTATTTATTTTCACTCTTTTTAAGTGAGCTTTGTAAGAATCCAACCCGGTTAAAGGTTTACAATACACACTATTAGGTGTGACTCTATTAAATAATTTAATCACCCCATTAAGAGTGGTCTGGTTAGAGGGCTTAAAAACATTCCAACATAATGTCACCTTGATTAAAGGATTGACACAATGACTATTAGGTCAACCTTGATTAAAATATTTAGATTGATACAATGGTTAGAAAGTAACAATAGGTTTTGATCTAAAATATACAACTCACTTTGCAAATACAGATCCAATAATCTCATATTTTGATTTACTGATTGACCTTCATTTCTATCTCCATCTCTAATCTACTCAGAATTCTCTTCAAGAAATCACCACAACTATATTCAGCTCTTCACAGCTTCACCTTAGCATTCTATGTAGATTCATTAGTCAATAACATCAACCTCTTCCACTAGACTATTTAACCTCACAATTAGATCATCCTTATACCTTCTTGATCAGGTAGATTAATCTTTTTCCACTTAATCTCTTTCGTAGATCTTAGGTTTAGGTCAGATTCATTGAATCCTTCCATCATTTTGTTTTCATTCTTTTCCTTCTAGATAGATCTCCAAAATTCTCTTTGAATCCATAATAAAATGGTTTACCATGCATTAAATGCTCCATACCATTCATTAATAATTTCAACATGTTTTACATATTCCAAGAATTCAACTATGTTGATTGAGATTCTCAATTCTTTCACAAACTATGCATTACTGAGACTCGGTCAATACTGTGTTCATCTCCTCAGTCATTATTGGATATCTTAGTCATCACTAAAAATTTCCTCCCAGAAAACACTGTCATTGCTCAGTTAATTATCTATCTCTCAGTAATTATTGATGCTTGGTCAACACTAGCATCACTTAGCTTAAACTAGATTTCTTTAGTTTTTCTCGGTTAAGCCTATATTTCCAGTCGTTCTTCTTCACTTGGTGTTAAAGATAAACAACACATTACCTTGTCAATGTGCCAACTAATCAAGTACCCATTGAAGTATCACATAACTCAACCTTTCCTTAGGTCCTCTTATTATCTCCTCTTTTCAAATCCTCTTCATCAATCAAAAGATATGGTACTCTACTAGATAGAAACTGTCTTACTAGTTAAAGTTTGACATCAATGAAAATATAACAATTGTTTCATTTGAAGTTTCCAACAGATATATGTAATTAACATGTAACTTTCATAAGAAACCAAACTGAATAATAAACACAACCATAAAATAAAGGAACTCATAACACCATGTTTGTTCTCGAGGAAATCTTGGCCAAGAGAAAACCCCGGTGGGGATGATACCCACAAATGATCCACTAATCAAAAGTATTTGGTCAGAGATATTGACCCTGTTAAGAATCTATTACATTTGTATAGTGTCTATGTCCTTGTTAGAGGACTTTAGGCCTTGTTAGAAGCCTCAACCCTATTAGAAGTTCATATTACAAAATTTGAATGTATGGAAGATGATCTCACTACACACACATGCAATATACAATGATAATCTTCAATACAAAAGATAGAATACAAAAAACAATTACTATTGTTGAATATCTTCAATATTATGATCTAGCTTGTAGGCTCTTCACAAAACTCATTATCAACTCACACTAATCTGATCATATATCAGCTTTCACATAATACATTAATACAAAATCTCTTTACAAATTTCTTATATTTATGCATCATCCATTACAAGTTCGCATACCATAATATCCTTGTTTATACTTGCTATCTCAAATATAGATTATCAGTCAGCTTCCATAGTATTGTTACCCTAATTTCCATATACATGAAAATTTGGCTAAAGCCTATTCCAAGGTCTCTATTTTCACCTTTCCAAGCACCCCTAAAAATTTCATGACTTTATCTTTTCTTCCCTAGTCTCTGCAACTCTTTTTTAGGCCTCTGACTAGCTGCAAAACCCTCAAAATATTTGAAAAAGTAGTTGTTGGTGCTAAATAAACCCTGCAAACCTTAGCCTTCATTCTATTTGGCTGTTAATTTATTGGAAACTTAAAAGTCCCAATATCCACATGCTTTTAATTTCCCTTCGGTTGCCAGTTCTCTAAGTTCTTTGGCGGTTACCTTTTCTTCTCGGTGAACTGGCGACTGCAGTGTTTCTCTTGGTTGCAAAATGAAATGGTAGTTCCCTTAAGTATTTAGGGACTCTGTGGATTGCCTTCAGTCAAGCATTCACTAACTATAACCCTAGGTTGGACTTTTGGTTTAGCGATTCTATGAGTGCCTTGTTCGTGCATTCTTCAAACTTAATCGAGGTTAAGATTTCTATTCAACGACCGAGCAATTTTTCTTTGGCCACACATTCGCTAAACCTCCGGGGTTAATATTTTTAGTGGGGTCCCAGTTGATGAGATCAACAGTTGTCGTAAGATCTCATAGCATGTGTTAGAGGCTTGCAATCTTACGACAACCATCGATCTTCCCTTTTCTTGGCACTTTAAGCTTTTGTGGGTCCACTGTTATGGTGTCCTACATGGAGGCTTTTTATTGGTTGAGGGATGATGACTTGTATTTTGTCAGCGGGCCTAGGGATGTTAGGAGCTTGGAAATCTATGGTTGGTGTGTGTTCTCATGAAATGTGTCATAGGTACATGATTATACGACAACTATTGATTCTCGTTGGTGACATAACTCTTCATCCCTGGCGGGTCCATTGCTACGTGTACCCAAATGACAGTTTCTCATTGGTCCACATGGTAGTGATTTGGCAAGGTATCAGTGGGACTAAGTTTCTAGCATTCAAAGGGCTCTAACCTCTATAGAGGATCAATGATTGGTGCATGCCCACAAGGAATCTTTCTGACATATGAGATCATGCGCCCGTCATTGATCTTACTTTATCTCCAGGCTCAGTCAGGTGGGTCCTCTCTTCTGATGTGCTTGAATTTGGTTGGTCTAGGTGGTGATGACTAGATTTTTTGGTGGGTCCATTTGTCAGAGGGTCCCAGTCTAATGAAATCTATGGCTAGCACATGATCTGAAAGAATATTCAGGGGCCATGAGATCATGCACCCGCCATTAGATGGGAATCTAGAGATTACAGTGGGTCTGATGTTAGAGCTTGCCAAGGTGTTACTGAATAAGTGACCAGAATGAATAGAAGAATGACACGTGGTAGGTCTAGGCCAAGAGTTTGAAGGTATTCAGCGATTTGGAAAATAAAGGTTTTCTTGTGTTCAGTTAATATAACCCAGGGTTAGTTAAAAGTTTGGTGATTCAGTGAAATGCCTTGTTCGCTGAATTGCCTAACCGGACCAAAGTAAAGCTAAGGATTTCATGACTTAGAAATGGGTCTTCGGTCACATGGTTTCCAAATGACTTAAAGGAGGAAGGGGTCAAGGTGGGTCCAAATATGTTGACATGATGATTTTCTCACTTCTCATTGCCCGCTGACTTCCATGGTGGTTTTGACTTGTCGGGAAGGATTTTCCGTGGTTTTCTCAGTACATCACGGTCATTCATCTGCCAGGAAAAGTTTTGCATCAATGGCTACATTCTAAAAATATATCTGTTGGCTGTTGATATATGAATTTGAATATCTCTATGAAAGTTTTTCTAGGGTTTTGTTCTTACGGCCATGCACGACAAAGTGGGTAGCTGGAATTTAATTCTTCAGGACAGTGGAGGTTGGAAGGATGATGATGGACAATTTGATAGTTGGTGTCATGGACTTTATAGAGTACCATGTCATGTTGAAGCTTTAATGAGATTGGTGCCACCTTTTGTAGGGTTAATCATTTTAAACCCAAATATCTTCAGGATCAGATTCAAGAGCCTTTATGGCTTAGTGGAGTTGCAAGTGGGTAGATGGATCGAGGTTGTTGTGTCTACAGGAGGGGCTTAGTACAAGATCAACATGCAAAGAAAATATTTGATCTGATTGTCGGTGTTCTCAGAGTTTTTATGATTTGTCATCAGTGTACCTTTAGGGTTTAATTATTGTATCGTAAATCTTGTAACCCTAGTTAGGTTTTTGACTCCTGCCTGCATGCAGTTGAGTATGTATATATTGTATTTTTGGAGCTTTTGAGCTCAGAGTTCGCATTTTGTAAAGAAGAAAGTCCTTTTCTTGGAAAGCTATCCATGGCATTTCTTCCTTCCCTCTGGTTTTTCACATTCTGTAACCTCCCATTGATTATTTAGATATTGCAAAGGTATTTTGTGGCAATTCTTCATGTCCCTATGCTTCCTTGTCTGAGTCTTCTCTTATTGAATCAAAGTATATGTATGTTTTTCAATGACAACTTAGGGTTCCTGATCCCTCTTACTTTCTATGATTTTGTGTGTTATTGTGTTTGATCTGATTTAGATGCTTTGTGGGTATACTTCAGCCCCCTAACAGTCTTGTCTCAATCCTACACCGAGTTGCAGAAGTGAATGTCTACTTGCAAGTCATAAGTTGTGTCTTATGTTCAGACCCTCCTATGCAACACTTATGTAAGCCTATTCAGTAAGTTGTGACCTACTAGACCTAAGCTTTTCATTGGTTCCATTCCTATATATTGAGATCCAAACCCTAATTTTAGTGCATCACCTAGTAGGTAGTTTGCTTTTAGTCATTTCCCTTTCAAAGCATTCCTTCTATCCCTTTCCCTCAAAAGTTTACTTTCATGTCTAGAAGCAAATTAAGATGATTATCCAAGAGGAACCAGCCTAGACCCTAGAGGTCTCATCTTAGTTAGCATAGGTCCCACAACCTGGAGATGATTCCCATGTTATACTAGGTTAGCAAGACTATGAGTGCTTGAACCAAGGGTGCAAACTTAGTGTATAACAATTCTGCCACACCCGGTGGGACTACAGAAGAAGTTCATTATTTGGAGGTTATGTTATCTCTGATATATTGATAGCATGATATAGACTTAAAGAAGTTATTTCATCAAGTATATCTGGCAACTCCACTGATTTCAAGGGATCAAGGCTAACCTTGTTCAAGGTTTATGAGAAAGATTGAGACTAGAAGCTCAAAGCCTACCCAATTTTTGGAGTTGCCCTCAAGGAGAAGTCACAAAGGTAGGTCAACTCAAAGAACATCCCCTACAAGGAGAGTTTAGTCTACACCTCTTGATACCTCAAAAAGGAGACTCTTCCCCTTTCATTCTAGAAGAAGAGGTAGATCTCTAACTAGAGATCTAGAAGAGGATTCAAATCTAGCAGCAAATACAACTCATTTAGTTGTTAACCTTTAGATTCCAACTCCTACAATGGCTAGACCATTTTCCTTTGCACCATTCAACCAAGGGAGTCCATTGAATTTTTGCCAACATCATGATGTGCCCTTAGTGGCACTTAAGAGTATACCTAATTTCATAGGTGAAGGATAGACAACTACTTTTGAACACATAAGGGATGTGACCACCATCTGCAACATACACAACATAACTCAAGAGGATGTGGCCACAAAATTATTAGCAGCCTCTCTAAAAGGTAAGGCTCTAGAATGGTTTAGAACTTTAACTGTTAGTTCTATTACTTCATGGGATGAGTTAGGGGATGCATTAAGTAAGCATTTTGAGGATAAATTAGATAACTTATCTCTAGTTGAGTAGTTAACAACTATTAAGAGAGACCCTTAAGAGAAAATGATAGATTACAATAGTAGATTCCTCAAAACATGGAATAGAATTCTAGTATCAGTAAGACCATCAACTGACCATGCTTTTCTATACTACTTGTAAAGTCTAAATGGTCAAATTTCTATCATGATCCAGTCTATGGGTGGTACTTCTTTACCCCAAGCTTTTGACATAGCTGTCAGGGCTAAAAATTGTTTGATTTAAGCAGGCATGATTGCTAGAAGGCCACCAATGCCCATCTTTTGTAGCCTTCAACCCATTGCACCTACACAAGTTCCCCCATTTACCCCTATTCCCACCATATTAGCACCTCAGGCTAGTACTAGTGGTCAAGAGCTAACAGCTAGTTTCTCTCAAGAGCTACAAGAAATAAAGAATAGTCAAGAAAGTAGTAAGCAAGAAATGACTAATTTATTGTAGACCTTGACTAAAGAGGTCACAAATTTGAAGAAGCAGGATCAAGGAATCAGACTGCCATTTTAGACACAAGGCCAAGGTCCTAATTAGCAATATCAAAATCAAGGACAACCTTATCAACAAAGTAGGCCACCATACCAAGGAGGCTATCAAGGACAAAGATAAAGTTTTAATTAGAGACCATTCCAACCATATAACCCTGCACTTCTAAACTCTGCAAACCCAGTGAGGGATGTGGTTCCTGGTCAAAATAATATGGCTATGGATAATGAATGGTTCTTTCCTTGTAATCAGCCTCATAATTAGGCTACATGTTCAAATGGATGGATGAACCAAGCTCTAATGTTTCAAAATGCCTCACAAGCTCAATCAGAGGTTTCATCTAGTGGATCAATGCCTCAGCAAGAATCACAAGAGAAAGAGACTACTCTCTTTAATTGGGAGCAACTAGACTTCAATGGAGTCAATGATGAAGTTTCTTTTTTTACCTACACAAGAGCAAAGAGAAGAGCCCAAGACATCGGGAGAGTAGATTCCAATGCCAAAGCCACCACATCTACAGAGCCACTGCAACAAGCTACTCCTATCACACCTAAGGAGACTCCTGCCATTACAAGCAAAGAAGGCCAAATTCCAAAAGAAGTGGAGCCTATCATGCCAAAGACACAAAAAAGAGTACACACTGTGACACCTTTTAATATTGTAGACAACATGAAGAAGGTGAATGTCACTATGTCCATGTGGGACTCTTTGGCTCTTCCAGGACAACCTGAAATCTTAAAGAAGGCCATGACAGAAGTGACAACTCCTGAACCTGCAAAAGAAGTTGCAAAGCCAGTGTTGGTTAACACTAATCAAGAAAAGGAGGCTCCAAGTAGCAACTCCAAAGGTAATGCCACACAAGGTAGGAATTCAAAGCCACCTCCCTTTTATGTATCTTTAATCATTGGAAAATCTTTAGTACATAATTGTATGGTAGATAGTGGAGCTACTAGCACTATAATGCCCAAGAAAGTAGCTGACCAATTAGGACTAAAATATGAGCCCTTCCAAAAGAAGGTTACCCAACTTGATGGATCCTCAATCAATACTATAGGTGTGGCTAAAGATACCAGTCTAATCCTTCATGCTAGTCCTAATTTTTCCATCCTCCTAGATATATACATCATAGATCTCCCTACATCATTTGCTATATGTCTTTCAAGGGAGTTTACAACTAAGATAGGAGGCTATCTATCTTCTAACTAGTCTCACATGCTATTCCATACAAGGTATGGGACCAAGGTCACCATTAAATTAGAACCATTAGCAGCACACCATATAGAGCCATATGTGTCAAATGCCATCAATGTGAACTACCCTATATTTGATGACAGTGACTTCCAAACCATTAGTGAAGCAAGCACAAAGATAGAGAGTATCCCTGATATTCTTCTAGATGAAAGAGCTTCAGAGGCCCAAGAAAATTTTATTTGGGATTTTGGTTTGGGAAGTTATTTGATACAAGAAAATGATGTCATAGAGCCAAGCCTTCTCAAAGAGGACATTGATTCAGAGGATCAAAGCAATCAGGTTTGGGAACTAATTTTTGATGGAGCTAGAAGTAGACATGGTTCTGGTGGTGGTGCTATGCTAGTGTCCCCAAAAGGAGAAAGGTATTATACTACCTTTAGATTCAGTTTCTCCCGCACTAGCAATACTGCAGAGTATGAAAGTCTAGTCAATGGACTAGAGTGGGCTAGGAAAAGAGGGCTTAAGGCCTTAAAAGTTTATGGTGACAGTGACTTAGTTATTAGCCAAGTAAGAGGGATAAGTGCAACCAAGAATGACACATTGAAAGCATACAAACATAGAGTTTGGGATGCAATTGAAGATTTCCATGTTTTCAATATTGTTGCTATCCCTAGGAAACTAAACCAAAATGCAGATAGGTTAGTTGTTGTTGGATCTTAGTATGACATCCCCAATAGCATTTCAAAAGAAATAAATCAAAAACATATCAAAGTGATTGTCAGACCCTCTATTCCTGATAATGATGTCAATTGGCAAGTGTTTGACAATGATGAACAAATTCTGCAATTCTTGTTTGAAGAAGATGTTTTTTCAGAGTGCAATCAAGATAGGCTATCACAAAATTATGGTGATCAAGTGATACAACTCAAGTCTAATAAGATGCCTAGAGGTCTTGTCACCTTAGAGATTGTCTTCAACAAGGATGATGAAGTTAAGAGAAGAAAAGTTGGCCTAGTAGTCCAACAAGAACATTGTGTTGAATTAGAGTTGGAGCCAGGTAAGAGCTTACAATTTGGAAAAGTGAGCACTAATTTGGAAAGGCAAGATTATACATAATTATTTAAAGAGTTCAGTGATGTTTTTGCATGCCAATATGAAGACCTCAAGGCTTTTGATCCTGCCCTTGCTTAGCACACTATTGAATTAGAACCTAATCCCAAACCAATAAGGCAGAAGCAAAGGCTTGTTCATCCTAAGCTTGAGCCACTTATGCATAAAGAGGTGCTCAAACTAATAGAAAGTGGTATCATCTACCCCATCAAGAATACTAGTTGGGTTTCCAACCTTGTTCCTGTTAGGAAGAAGAATGGAGAATTGAGGTTATGTGTTGACTTTAGGGATCTTAACAGGGCCTCTCTAAAAGACTGCCATCCATTACCCTCTATGGAACAAATTCTACAATGTGTCTCTGGATCTAAGAGATTTTCATTATTGGATTGCTATTTAGGATACAATCACATCTTAGTGAATGAAGAGGATCAATACAAGACTGCATTTACAACCAAGTGGGGAACCATGGCTTATCAAAAAATGCCCTTTAGTTTGTCAAATGTAGGTGCTACATTTCAAAAGGCAATGGATATGGCCTTTAAAAGCCTCGTGTACAAGTTTGTACTGGTCTATCTAGATGATATAACTGTCTATTCAAAGCATGCAACAGATCAAATCAAACATTTGAGGAAGATTTTTGAAAGGTGTAGAGAGTTTGGGATATCTCTTAATCCCAAGAAATGTGTGTTTGCAGTTCATGAAGGAAAATTGTTGGGATATGTAGTATCCAAAGAAGGGATCATAGTAGATCCTGAGAGAATTGCAGCTATCTTAGAGCTACCCTTGCTTCATCATAAGAAAAGTCTCCAATCTTTCATAGGAAAGATTAATTTTGTTAGGAGGTTCTTGCCTAACATTGTAGATTTACTCAAGCCCATGACAACCATGTTAAAGAAGAGTTCAGCTTTTAGTTTGACCAAAGAAGGGAAAGTTAATTTCCAAGCTATCAAAGAGGCCTTAAAAAAAGCCCCTGCTCTCTTAAACCCAAATTTTAGTAAGGATTTTATCCTTTATGCTTATGGAGGTCATGATGCCATATCTGTAATGCTGACTCAAGAAAATTCAGAAGTATTGGAGCAGCCTATTGCTTTCTTTAGCAAAGGTGTAGAGGAGTATGAACATAGATACTCTTTTGTAGAGAAACATGTACTTGCTATGGTAAAGAGCCTTAAAAAGTTTAGATATTTGTTGACCCATAGTAGGGTACATTTAAAAGTTACTTATCCAAGTGTCAAAGAATTTTTACTTTCCAAGGACCTAAATGAGAAAAGAGTTGGTTGGATCACCAAGGTGATGGAGTATGACATAGATATTCAAACTACCAAGCTGGTTAGAGGAAGAGGTCTTTGTGAAAATTTGGCAGAGGATGAAGGTTCAAAGAAATTGGAACAAATAGATGCATCTCTGGTGGTGCATTCTACAGAAGAACAAGCCAAGGCAACAAGCTGGTTGCCTAATATAATCAATTACTTGAAGACAAGACAATGTCCTGCAAGCCTAGATTCAGCAAAAAGAAGGTATTATAGATTGCAATCTTTTCCTTTTGTGCTGATAGATGAAGTTCTTTTTAGAAAAGATCATAGTTGTGTCCTTTTAAGATGCATAGATTTAGAAAAGATAGCTGATGTCCTATTTGAGTTTCATGATGGACCTTCTAGAGGTCACTTTTCTCCTAGGACTACTACTTTTAAAATCATGAGGGCTAGATACTATTGGCCATCTATCTTTAAGGATAGTCATGAGTATGTGAGGAAATGCATCAAGTGTGCCATGTTTGCAGGAAAAGAAAGGCTTGCAGCCTTGCCATTACAGCCAGTTAGAATAGAGCAACCCTTCATGAAATGGGGTATAGACTTCATTGGTATGATCAATCCTCCATCTAGTGCAGGACATAAATGGATAATTACTACAATTGATTACTTCACCAAGTGGACAAAAGCAATTGCATTGAAAGAGGCCAATGAGAGTGTTGTCCTAAATTTTTATGATGACATAATTCATAGATTTGACATTCCAGATTCTATAATTTTAGATAATGCATTAGCATTCACAAACCTCAAGGTTTGAGAGTGGGCAGTCAAGAATGACATCTATCTAAATACCAATTCCAATTACTACCCCAAGGCAATGGCTTGGCAGAATCCACAAATAAGAATTTGGTTAGGATAATCAAGAAGACTCTGCAAGATGACTAGAGAGAGTGGCATACAAAGTTGAAGTCTACCTTATGGTTAGATAGAATTACTCCAAAGAAAATCATTGGTAATTCTTCTTATATGCTAGTGTATGGAAAAGAGGCCAAGTTGTCTATCTCAGTTGAATTGATAGCCCTGGACTTAGCCACTCAATATGCCCTATTTGAGGAAGGAGATCCTTTGCAGATCAGACATGCTCAGTTGATGGAATTGGAGGAAATCAGAGATAAGTCTATGAAGGACATGGAGTTTCATCAGATTCAAACAAAGAGGAGTTTTGAGAAAAGAGCCAGGGTCAGGAATTTCAAAGTTGGAGATGTAGTTCTCAAGTGGGATGAGTTTAGGTCAAGACCTGGCAAACATACAAAATTTGATTCATTTTGGGGTGGACCATTTGTTATAACAGAGTGCAAGGGATCTAATGCTTTCTAGCTATCAGATGTTGAAGGAGTTTCCCTGCCTATCTCAGTGAATGGATTCCACTTCAAGCCCTGCTTTGAGGTTAATCCCTCTCTGTAAATTCTTGTAAATATGTGTTTCCCTTGCTTTCTTTCCCTATTTTCTATGTTAGTTTCCTGCTTTCCAAGAAGTTCTTATGCACAAGTTTTGTCCCTCTGTTTAGTTCTATCTCTATCAAAGTTTTGTTTTCCTAGAATGACCCCATGCCCAACGGATATGTCAAGGCCACTGATCTATGTCTAGCAGGCTGACATCCAGTAGAAATCACCAAAATATTACCCTAATTTCCATATACATGCAAATTTGGCTAAAGCCTATTCCAAGGTCTCTATTTTCACCTTGCCAAGTGCCCCTAAAAATTTCATGACTTTATCTTTTCTTCCCTGGTCTCTGCAACTCTTTGTTAGGCCTCTGGCTAGGTGCAAAACCCTCAAAATATTTGAAAAAGTAGTCGTTGGTGCTAAATAAACCCTGCAAACCCTAGCCTTCATTCTATTTGGCTGTTACTTTATCAGCAACTTAAAAGTCCCAATATCCACGTGCTTTTAATTTCCCTTCGGTCACCAGTTGTCTAAGTTCTCTAGCAGTTACCTTTTTTTCTCAACGAACTGGCAACTGCAGTGTTTCTCCTAGTCATGAAATGAAATCGTGGTTCCCTTAAGTATTCAGCGACTCCATGGATTGCCTTTAGTTAGGAATTCACTAACTATAACCCCAGGTTGGACTTTTGGTTTAGCGATTCTGGGAGTGTCTTGTTCGCACATTCTTTAGACTTAACCGAGGTTAAGATTTCTATTCAGCAACTGAGTGATTTTTCTTTGGCCACACATTTGCTAGACCTCTAGGGTTAAGATTTTTAGTGGGGTCCCATTTGATGAGATCAATGGTTGTCGTAAGATCTCATAGCAAGTGTCAGAGGCTTGTGATCTTACTGCAACTGTCGATCTTCCCTTTTCTCAGCACTTCAAGCTTTTGTGGGTCCACAGCCATGGTGTCCTACATGGATACTTTTTATTGGTCGAGGGATGATGACTTGTATTTTTTCAGTGGGCCCAGGGATGTCAAGAGCTTGGAAATCTATGGCCGATGTGTGTTCTCATGAAATGTGTCAGAGGTATGCAATTATAAGACAACCATTGATTCTCCTTGGTGATGTAACTCTTCATGCCTGACGGGTCCACTGCTATGTGTACCCAAACGGTGGTTTCTCATTGGTCCACATGGTAGTGATTCGACAAGGTATCAGTGGGACTAGGTTTCTAGTGTTCAAAGGGCTCTAACATCTATAGAGGATCAATGACTGGCACATGCCCGCAAGGAATCTTTTTGACATATGAGATCATGCGCCCACCATTGATCTTACTTTATCTCTGGGCTTTGTCAGGTGGGTCCTCTCTTTTGATGTGCTCAAATTTGGTTGGTCTGCATGGTGATGACTGGATTTTGTGGTGGGTCCATTTTTCAGAGGGTCCTAGTCTAATGAAAATTTGCGGTCGGTGCATGATCTGAAATAATATTCGGGGGCCATGAGATCATGCACCCACCGTTAGATGGGAATCTAGAGATTACAATGGGTCTGATGTCAGAGCTTGCCAAAGTGTTGCTAAATAAGAGGCTGGAATGAAGAGAAGAATGACATGTGGCAGGTCTGGGCCTAGAGTTTGAAGGTATTCAGTGATTTGGAAAATAAAGGTTTTCTTGTGTTTGCTTAATATAACCCAAGGTTAGTTAAATGTTCAGCGATTCAGTGAAATGCCTTGTTCGTTGAATCGCCTAACTGGACCAAAGTAAAGCTAAGGATTTTGTGACTTAGAAATGGGTCTTTGGTCACGTGGTCACCGAATGACTTAAAGGAGGAAGGGCTCAAGGTGGGTCCAAATATGCTGACATGACAATTTTCTCGCTTCTCATTGGGTAGTGACTTCCACGGTGGTTTTGGCCTGTCAGGAAGGATTTTAAGTTGTTTTCTTAGTACATCATAGCCGTTCATCTGCTAGGAAAAGTTTTGCATTGATGGCTACATTTTAAAAATATATATGCTAGTCATTAATATTTGAATTTGAATATCTTTGTGAAAGTTTTGCTAGGGTTTTGTTCTTACGGCCATGCGCGACAAAGTGGGTAGCTGGAATTTACTTCTTCAAGACAGTGGAGGTTGGAAGGATGATGATGGATGATCTGATAGATGGTGTTATGGACTTTATAGAGTACCATGTCATGTTGAAGCTTTAATGAGCTTGGCACCACCTTTTGCAGGGTTAATCATTTTAAACCCAAATATCTTTAGGATCAGATTCGAGAGCCTTCATGGCTTAGTGGAGTTACAGGTGGGTAGATGGATCGAGGTTGTTGTGTCTGCAGGAGGGGCTCACTACAAGATCAAGATGCAAAGAAAAGATCTGATCTGATTGCCAGTGTTCTCAAAGTTTTTATGATGGGTCATTAGTGTACCTTTAGGGTTTGATTATTGTATTGTAAATCTTGTATCCCTAGTTAGGTTTTTGACTCCTGCCTACGTGCAGTTAATTATGTATATATTGTATTTTTGGAGCTTTTGAGCTCAGAGTTCACATTTTGTAAAGAAGAAAGTCCTTTTCTTGGAAAGCTATCCATGGAATTTCTTCCCGCCCTCTGGTTTTTCACATTCTGTAACCTCCCATTGATTATTCAGATATTGCAGAGGTATTTTGTGGCAATTCTTCATGTCCCTATGCTTCCTTGTCTGAGTCTTCTCTTATTGAATCAAAGTATATGTATGTTTTTCAATGACAACTTAAGGTTCCTGATCCCTCTTACTTTCTGTGATTTTGTATGTTATTGTGTTTAATCTGATTTAGATGCTTTTGTGGTATACTTCAAGCCCCTAACAGTCTTGTCTCAATCCTACACCAAGTTGCAGAAGTGAATGTCTTCTTGCAGGTCATAAGTTGTGTCTTATGTTTAGACCCTCCTATGAAACACTTATGCAAGCCTATTTAGTAAGTTGTGACCTACTAGACCTAAGCCTTTCATTGGTTCCATTCCTCTATACTGAGATCCAAACCCTAATTTTGGTGTATCACCTAGTAGGTAGTTTGCTTTCAGTCATTTCCCTTTCCAAGCATTCTTTCTATCCCTTTCCCTCAGAAGTTTGCTTTCATGTCTAGAAGCAAATTAAGGTGATTATCCAAGAGGAACCAGCCTAGACCCTAGAGGTCTCATCTCAGTTAGCATAGGTCCCACAACCTAGAGATGATTCCCATGTTATACTAGGTTATCAAGACTACGAGAGCTTGAACCAAGTGTGCAAACTTAATGTATAATAATTATCAAAACATAATATTAACTCTTGTTTCCTTAGTGTTAACATCTAGGATGTTGTCCCCAATTAGTCAAGTCATTATTTTGATAAATAAAATAATTAATTACTAATCACTGCTCTATTATGATCAACTCAATATTGTTTTTGTACAACATTGATATCTTTGTCTGTACATGCCATACAATCTGGCACTCTTAGATGTAGCTTCAATATACCTCTTATAATCTATGTTCAGGTGTGCATACATTGAAAGTAATTCTATGAACTTTGCTAATCAAAATGGTCTCTGTATAGATAGATAAACATTGTTATACTTACACAATTTTTATAGGTTCTCATCTAGAACTTCCTCCTTAGATCATGTTCTCTTAACACTGAATATATATTGCCATAATGATAAAATCATGATATCCTACTTTTCCAAATCGCCAACAATCTCCCCCTTTGTCATTGGTGGAAACATATAGAAAAATTGGCTAAGTCCAAAAAACTTACTATAAAATTTCAAAAACAAACTTGTAACATTCTGAAACATTGTGTTACATGGCCATTACAAGATTTGCAAAAGTTTGTGGATCATACATATCTACTAATTTCACCATAGGGATACTCCCCCTTTGATTATACTCTATATTGTTTTGCATATCTATATCTTATACATATAAGTAATTTTCTCATACTATATCACTCCCCCTTTGACAAAAATGATAAAGGTATCAAAATATATATATATATATATATATATATATATATATATATATATATATATATATATATATATATATATATATATATATATATATATATATATACATATATCTATATATATATGTATATGTATATATGTACATATATATGTATATGTATGTATATGTATATATATATATATATGTATATGTATATATATGTATATATATATATGTATATATGTATATATATATATATATGTATATGTATATATATACACATATATGTATATATGTATATATATGTATATACATATATATGTATATATGTATATATATGTATATATATGTATATATATGTATATATATGTATAAATATATATATATGTGTGTGTGTGTGTGTGTGTATATATATATATATATATATATATATATTGATGAAGAGCGCTCCCCTTAATGCCACAAACACATAACAGAAATAGAGAAACAACAACAATAATATGCAAGAACAGAAAAATTGGCTTCTTATTATCTCCACAAATGTGGAATTACAAACTTTCAGAATTACAATATGTAAAGCCACATGGGCATTCCCTTACAATATTCTATAGGAAAAAGCTTCGAATCAATACTCAGATCTACTACCCAGAACTGCCCTAGACAACACTACGGGCCTTCTTTATATAGGCAATTTCCACTGCCTGAGAAGGTTCCAAAAATTTAGCCCTAAGGGCCGACCAAACTTAGAATTATTTTATTTTTCAATTTATTACATCAAAGTCGGCTCAAAATGAGTTTTGAAACCCAAACAAAAATTTTGAAGAAAAATTATTTTTCGCCAATTCAGGTGACCCAACTTCCGAAGACCATAAGTCATCGCTCGTTGACCCGATTGGCTATTATAACCCCATTCTGGAAACACCACAAAGCGCTCTACAGGATTGATTGGCGCAAAGCGCCCATCACCCAAATTTTCAACCTTATCCGGGGCCTCTAAAGCCTTCAAAATTGAGTTCAAATTTTCTGTACCGTGCTGCCAATACCGAAAATCTTCAATATCTTCAAAACTAGACTTGATCTAGCCATGAAACTTTGCTGGCAAGCTGATATGACTGAGATGAACCTCCACATGTAAAATTAGAACATTCTGAGATTGTAAGACCAACTTACTAAAAATAGCAAGTTTTCATAAATAGCAACTCTGCACAAGATAGCCCTTATTGAATACAAAAATAGAAATATTTTTGGGTGATGCAAGATTGCTCTTACACCCAGATGCTCCTGCATCAGACACTCGGGGTAATTTGAGAAGTGACCTTGTCACGACTCAGGTGTGTAGAGGAAAACCAAGACGGTTAACCTCCTCCTTTGTTAGCCATGATGAATCTTCAACAGGTCATCCTTTCCATTTGACCAAATACTCTTCATATGTCCTATTCCTTGTGCTTCTGCCAACACGACTGTCCAGTATGTCTTCAATCTCCTTGGTATCTGAACTACTTGCTGGAATACTCCACTGTGTTGCTGCAACCTCATCTTCAAGACCTCCTTCATGATACTCTGTCAAATTTGAAATGTTAAACACTGGTGAAATATTCAGCTCACTAGGCAATTCTACCTCATATGCATTTCTTGAATCATGCTTCTTCAGTATCTTACATGGCCCAAACTTCTTCATTTTCAACTTGTTATATGTACCAACCAAAAATCGCTCCTTCCACAAATGAACCATGACTTCATCTCCAACCTGAAATTCCTTATGCCTCCTTTTCTCATTTGCCTTAGCCTTATACTGTGCATTCATCTTGGTAATATGCTTCCTCACCTCCTCATGGATGTTCTTCAAGTGTTCTGCAAAATCCTCAGCTTCAACACTACTTATTTCTCCTTTATCTATCTTTCTCAACTCAGATGCATTTCTTGGACTGCTTCCATATACAATCTGGAATGGTGATTTACTAGTACTCCTGTTGACAAAATTATTGTATGCAAATTTTGCCTATGGTAAAATTAAATCCCACCCTGTTGGCTTATCTACAACCAAACATCTCAGTAGATTTCTCAAACTTCTATTCACCACCTCTGTCTGTCCATTAGTCTGTGGATGATGTGATGAACTGAACTTCAAATCTATCTTCAACTTCTTCCACAATGTCCGCCAGAAATATCCAACAAACTTAGTATCTCGATCTGAAACTATGGTCTTTGGCAAACCATGTAGTCTCACCACTTCTCTGAAAAATAATCTTGCTACATGAACATCATCATTAGTCTTATTGCAGGGAATGAAATGTGCCATCTTCAAAAATCTATCAACTACTACAAAAATTGAATCATGTCCCCACTATGTCCTCGGTAAACAAGAACAAAGTCCATACTGATATCCTCCCAAAGCTTTTCTGGTATAGGTAATGGCTGATATAACCCTATATTTTGCTTCGCTCCTTTCGCCATCTGACATACTCTACAACTCTGTACAAACTTCTTCACATCTTGCTGCAATTGTGGCTGATAATAACTCTCACCAACCAAAGCAAGGGTTTTATCATGACTAAAATGTCCAGCCAATCCTCCACTATGCTTCTCTTTGATGAGATTCTCCCTCATAGAACTTTTTGGAATGCATAACTGACTCCCTCTGAATAGCATATCATCTTGGATGATAAAATCCAACCATTTCATCCTGTCTAGAGTAACAGGTTCTGTACAAGCTTTCCAAGCTTCACCAAAATCAGGATCCGCTGGATACAAATTCTTGAGTTCCTTGAACCCAACCACTTCAATCTGCATCTCTGTCAGCAATAGTTGCCTTATGCTAAGAGCATCCGCAACCCTATTAGACTTTCCACTCCTGTGTTTCAAAATAAATGTATAACTCTGCAAAAACTCAACCCATTTCAAATGCCTCTGATTCAACTTTCCTTGACTGTTCAAATATTGCAAAGCTTGATGATCAGTATACAAAACAAACTCTTTAGGAAGCAGATAATGTCTCCACTTCTTTAATGCCTGAACTATAGCATAAAATTCTTGATCGTAGACAGAATATTTTCTCTTGGCATCATTTAACTTCTCACTGAAATAAGCAACAGGTTTACCTTCTTGGCTCATAACAGCTCCTATTGCAGCACCACTAGCATCACAATCTACTTGAAATACCTTATTAAAATCTGGAAGTGCTAAAATAAGTTGTTCTGTAACTTTTTGTTTCAACAATTGAAAACTCTTTTCTGCTCCATTAGTCCACTTAAACTCTTTTCTATCCCCTCTCATTGTCTCAGTCAAGGGACCACAAATACTGCTAAAATTTTTGATAAACTTTCTGTAAAAACTAGCTAGACCATGAAAAGATCATACTTTAGTAGCACTCCTTGGAGTAGGCCATTCAAGGATAGCCTGTACATTCTCTGGGTCCATTTTAGACCTTCTGCTGAAACTACAAATCCCAAATAGACTAACTCTTTCTTCACAAAACTGCACTTCTTCAAATTAATCAACAATTTCTCATCTCTCAACTTCTCAAACACCATATGAATATGCATCATATGTTCCTCCAATGTCTTGCTAAAGATCAAAATATCATTTAGGTAAACAATGACAAACTTACCCAGAAATTCTTTCAGAACCTCGTTCATGAGCCGCATAAAAGTGCTCGGTGCATTGGTTAACCCAAAAGGCATGACTAACCACTCATACAGTCCTTCTTTTATCTTGAAGACAGTCTTCCATTCATCTCCTTCTCTGATCCGAATCTGGTGATATCCACTCTTTAGATCTATTTTTGAGAAATACACAGCTCCACTCAAACAATCCATAATATCATCCATTTGTGGTAATGGAAACCTATACTTGATTGTGATCTTGTTTATTGCTCTGGAATCTATACACATCCTCCACTCTCCATTCTTCTTTGGTGCTAATACCGTCAGTAAAGCACAGGGATTCAGACTCTCTCAAATCAACCCCTTCTGCAATAACTCATGTACTTGTCTATTCAAATCTTCACTTTCTGCTGGTGTCATTCTGTGTGCTACCTTGTTTGGCAAACTGGCTCCTGGAATCAAATCCATCTGATGACTGATCTTCCTTACCAGTGGTAATCTATCAGTACATTATCAGATACAATATCCTGAAACTCATTCAACAAATCTGCAACCTCTACAGGTACATCCTCTACTTCTTCTTTACTAGCTTTTGGAATTAAAGCAAAACACACATGCTCATGCCTCATACCATCTAAGAATTTTTTTCCATCAACAAATGTTATTCTTGCATTACCACATACTTTTTCTTCAGTCTCCTTCAATGGCTTTAGCTTATGTCTCACTCCATCCTTTGTTAGGGAATAGGTATTCGCACGACCATCGTGTACAGCACATCTGTCGAACTGCCACGGTCTACCCAAAAACATATGACATGTATCTATAGAGATGATATCACATAGTACCTCATCTTGGTACCCACCAATCTTGAACTTTACCAGACACTGTTCACTGACCATGACCTTGTGGTCATCCTGCACCCAAGAAATTTGATATGGATGTGGGTGTTTCTGTCTCTTGAGCTTCAACTTTGTCACCATCTCTTGTGACACCAAATTGTTAGTGCTTCCACTATCGATAATCACATCACAACATTTACCCTCACACTTGCATCTAGTGCAAAACAGGCTCCTCCTTTGTTCAGGTTCATTCTCACCACTCAGCAAGACTCTTCTGTTAATTAGTGTTTCTCCTCTTTCATTATCTTCAGAATTTGATGATCTAGCATCTTCATCTACATGTGCAACTCTGGCCTGGCCTTCATTTCTCCTGTCTATTCTGCCTTGGTACTGAGGACATTCAAATGCCCTATGACCTTCTTGTCCACAGTGAAAACATGTTCCATGAAAGCCTCCTCTTCCAGATCCTTGTCCTCTTCCTCTTCCTCTCTGAT
>BSBK01006458.1:605000-610521 GCA_027943335.1 Chamaecyparis obtusa
TATTCTTTTAGTCGGTGTAGTGGACATGGAGATCTAGTAAATTTTATTGTGATTACAATTGGTGGCTTGTCTAGTGACATACTCAAATCACTAGCCTCGGTGACATCTTCATCAATATTTTTGAATATTTGGAGTAGGGATTGCTTTAGATGCCAAAGGTGGAACTATAGACACTTACTTTTGTCTAATATCTCTTATTGTTGCTGCTATCGGTTTCAAAATGTTGAATTCATGTTCAGTCATACCTATATCTTTTAATATCCTTTTAATTGTATTATCAAGCCTTTTCTTAGCTAACTTCTACACATGTAATTGGTTGTGTTGTATTGAAAATTTCCCCAAAATTTTGAATCTAGGACCTTTAGAATATAATTTGTACATCATAATTTTTCTTACATATCCTTTAGTTTCCTCTTCAGATAATTCATACTCTAGAGGGTCTATGAATTCATTTCTTGGTTCTACTACTTCAATATATTTGAAGTTTGTGGTCAACTAAAAAACATATCTCATTTTTGTACTTCTCAACTATTGAAGGTGGAATTCTTGACCTTTTCTTCATCTCATTATAAAAGGTTTTAATTAAAAGTATAGCACTATCATTTACTTTATCAATTAGATGTCTTAGATACACCTTGTTGATTCTCTCGATTGAACTCCTCTCATAATTCCAATCAGCTCCTATAGTGTAAGGAAATATTCTCATAAGATGGAAAAATATATAGATGATTAGGGATGAGAATCTGAATTGGGAATTCCTTAATTTCTTAATCTTCTCAACATCTTCAATCAATTGGATTGTCATAATTTCACGCATGTCAACATCAACCTTATTAACATACATAAGATAAGTTTCTTGTACCATACATGTTGTCATATCATCTTCCCTAGAGCTGGCACATAGCTTGGTAGTCATTATCTTACACACATACCTCACATCATTCTGCTCAATTTTGCTAATTACAATGCCCCTTCCATTATATGAAGATTTAGTGTTATCTAGAACTATTTTCTTCACATTCTTCTCATTTAGTGGAATTGCACCTTTGTTGGATAATCTTGTTACTTCCTGTATCAAATTAGCTATATTGTCTATTTGTCTATCATCCAACCAAAACTTTCCATTATGAATTCTTCTTAAAATAATCTTAGTCCATTCATCATTTTAAAATTCGTAGTGAAATATGTATTTGATAATGTCCTATTGACCTAAATGTTCATATCCTTCCTTATAGGTCATGTTCTAGTTGTATATTTTTTCATACTCCTCAGTCATACTACTATCTCCTGTAGTCTCAAATTTACACTTCAGATATCCTTTTACATCTTCCAAATGGAAGACACAGTCTGGTATAATTGATAATGCTAAACTAGGGTCTTCCTCAGAGGGTTCTACCGATTCCCTTCTCACCTTAGATCTAGGTGTGTCCTTAATGTTATGAACTAGGGATACATCCATGATTGCATTAAAAATTAATTTCTCTAATAATAAACACTTAGTGAAATACCTTGGAATCACGATTTAGGGCTTCCACGTAGTTCTGGCAAAAAATTGTCTCCAAATCATTCAAACTACTTTCAATCTGCACTGGCTAGCTCTCTAATACTCTTGTAAATTCTTGAATGATCAAATGATGTTAATAATCCTCTTTTATCTATCAAATCCTTCAAGAAATTGTCATTGTATTAATTGCTAAAGTGTATACATGTCAAAAGGTTGTTCTTGGTTACCTGCAAAACTTCTTTCTCTTTGTGTGATCGCATACATGCTAAAAAATTTATACTCTCTTAACCATAGGTTCTTTATATCACTTACTATCTTATATTAACTTCGTAAGGCTTGATTCAATTTTTGCTAAGCCTATGCTATTCTGATGCTTAATTGGATGCATATTTATGAATTTAATGCTTAATCAGTTTGATATGGGTTCATAATTGATTCCAACTTACTCTCAAACACTTCACCTGATTGACTTTCTGATATTGTGGATAAACTTTCTTGATCTGTAGCTTTGAAAAATATAACTTCTTCCATGTTACTACTATTTCTCTTTAGATTGTTGTTGGTATTCATATTTGTTATGGTGTAGTTCACATTTCTTCTACGATTAGGATTCCTCATGTTAAGCATTTGGCAATATCTCACAGTGTGACCCATGTTATTACAAATCTGACAAACTATAATAGTGTTTCCATATCTTGGTCTTGACTGACTAATTTGTGATCTACAATTTCTAGCAATATGTCCAAAACTGTTACATCTACAACACACAACTCCATTTCTTATATTGTTTTTTTCTCCAATATGTCTTTTATCTATAGGGTTAGTATTTCTAAACATTCTACTATATTATTTTTATCATTAGATTTAGGTTTCTTACAATTAATAGCTCTATGTCCAAAACCATGAAAAATTATAAAAATAACCGGAGATAGGATTGAATTTCTTACAGGTGTAAAATCTCTTTTGATGTGTCCAAATGAATTGCATGAAAAACATCTACCTTTGAATTCACTTCGCATTTATTTAGGTGGTCCATCTTTCTAGGTTGATTTGGTACATCTTCAGATTGGTTAGAATCATCTTTGTTTTGTTTTTATTATTCTTTGTTCTTAGGTTGTTGAATTTCCAAATCTGGTTCTTTACATTCTTCAATCTTCTTTGAGAATTTTTCTTCAAAATATCCAAGACCATTTTTATCATAAGAAGGTTTTTGATAAGAAATTTGTTCATCATTTTTTTTCACTATTGTAATATAGTTTCTCAAGATGTTTCTTGGATTGAGAAAGTTCTTCTTTAACAGTTGTATTGTATTTCCCAAGTTCAACATACTGCAACTTTGTAGTCTCAAATTCAAATGTTACTTTGGTAAGTTTAGATCTTAGATCTGCATTTCAAACTTTAGATCTGATTTAACTTTTTTGTTATCATCTTTCAGTCTTAACTTTAGATCTACAATCTTTGGTTCATGTTTTAGGATCTCATTCTCCTTTTTCAGTTTTGAAACTTCATCACTATCTTGATCTGCTTTGTCAATTCTTTCTTTGATTTCAGATCTTCTATTTTATCTTTTAGTTTCTCAATGTAGTCTTTTGCACTATCATATTTGTTCTTCAGAGTATATCTTTCTTCAGTAAGAATATCAATATGTTCAAGAGCTTCATCTAGATTATTTTACAATTGATCCATATCCATAGTGATCTTACTCAAGTTGTTATTCCTTCTCCGAGTAACTATTCTCTGATACCAATTTTATAAATAGGAAATACTGAGAGGGGGGCGAATCAATATTTCACAAAATTTTACTTTTGCCCACTTATGGATATATGTAATTAACTTGCAACTTGCTTAAGAAACTAAACTAAATAATAAACACAACCATAAAATAAAGGAACTCATAACACCATGTTTGTTTTTGAGGAAACCCTGTCTAAGGGAAAACCCTAGTGGGGATGATACCCACAAATGATCCACTAATAAAAAGTATTTGGTTAGAGATATTGACCCTGTTAAGAGAATACTACATTCATATAGTGTCATTGTCCTTGTTAGAGGACTTTAGGCCTTGTTAGAAGCCTCAACTCTGTTAGGAGTTGGTATTACAAAATATGAATGTATGCAAGATGAGCTCACTGCCCAAACATGCAATATATAATGATAATATTCAATACAAAAGATAGAATACAAAAACCTTTTACTACTGTTGAATATCTTCAATATTCTGATTTATCTTGTAGGATCTTTACAAAACTTTTTATCAACTCACACTAATATGATCATATATAAGATTTCACATATTAAATTTATAAAAAATCTCTTTACAACTTTGCATTAGCTTTATACATCATACACTATAATTTCGCATAACATAATATGCTTATTTATACTAGCTATATCAAATATAGCTATCTTTGTCTGTACATGTCATACAATCTTGTGATCTCAGATGTAGCTTCACTATACCCTTTATAATCTTTGTTCAAGTGCGCATGCATTGAAAGTACTTCTGTGAACTTCGCTGATCAAAATAGTCTCTGTGTAGATAGATAAACACTATTAGACTTAGACAATTTTCATAGGTTCTCATCTATAACTTCATCCTTAGATCATTTTGTCTTAACACTGAATTTATGTTGTCATAATGACAACATCATGATATCCTACTCAGCCAAATTGCCAACACTATTCTTGGAGCTATGATAAAAACAACATTTTCTGGGTTTTCTATTGTGATCGTGAATCCACAATCAAAAGTTCTGTCACAAGTTAAGATCTATAGTTTTTAGAGAAAAAAGGCATATTCCTCTACAACATTTCAAGGTGAGTACTCTATCATTCATTTCTTTTCTTAGTCTAGACCTATTTTCATATCTTAATTGGGTTGATTGCATACACTTAGCATCTAGATCTATCTTACTTTGTGTCAATAAATTAGTTGGTTCATTTTCACATTTGCATGTACACATCTTTAATCAAATCCTACATTGCATGAAAGACGACTTTCTTGTGTACTTCCTTTATATAATTTAGGTTTAGCACTGGCATCCCTTCATCTTATTGGGTTTGCTAATCTAACTTGGGTTATATTTGGAAGCCCCTCTTTCTCTTGTATTTTGAATGTTTAGTGTTAGAATGGTTAATTAATGAACTCATCCCACAAAGTTTATATTGTTAGACTCATTAGTATCTATTTCACATCTAAACAATATCAAACCTTGATAATTTATTTTAGAGCATCATAAGAAATTATTAAAATCTCAAGGTCTTAATAGAATTTTGAAAAGACCACTAAGGCTCCTGTATCAAATTCCAACACCTTTGAAATCAATTTGGATTCCAAGTATAAAATCTACAAATTTAAAAAATCCATATTCATCCAAGGATCAACATGTCCCATCTAATCAACATGGTTAAACAAAGAAAATTATGATCTGAAAACAAAAATAAATATCCAAAAGGCAACAAGGACCCATCAAGAAAAAGGAAAAAGGAAAAATAATGTGGGTTCCTAAATCCCTCATTGAAGCAATGTATTCTAAAGAACCACAAAGAAAAGAAATTTCAAAAGATATATAGATTCCCAAATCACTCTTATAAGATTTGCATCTTCAAGAAAAATCAAAATTGGTATCCAATATTTCTATTCCAAAGATTCCTTTAATCGTCCACCTAAATAACTTACATTATCCCAATCTAATTTGGGTCCCTATGTTCCAAAATCCATTATCTCAAAACCTCCACCACCTTGTTCCTCTATATTGGGTCCTTATGTCCCAAAATCTACATCCCTCTCTCCATCAAAATATCAAACTCTAATAAACTATTTTCCTCCATCACTTCACCACCCTTCAAGGTGTGTTCCAATGTTGATTTTGTCAACCCTTCCATCCAATTTTGCACAATTCTTCCAACATCCCATCCATTATCCAAAACCTATTTTTTTATCATTCCATACCTCCTATCTGATCCTTTTCATAAATCCTTGGCATATGCGATCCTATAGTCTTTATCACTATTATT
>BSBK01006459.1:0-370000 GCA_027943335.1 Chamaecyparis obtusa
TGGTGTCAAAACCAAGTGATTTGTGATAAAAATGAGTTAAAACCCTTTGGGAATCCTTTTGCCAACTTCAATTTGACCTTAGATATCCATGATGGATTGTGGGAGGTAACCCTGCTGAAGCCTTGCTGAATCCTGAAATTTGGCTATGTCTAGAATTTTTCAAATCTAGAATCTGCATGTGAACTCCTATGAAGCTGGAACCTATCCCAAACATCCTAAAAGCATTATATTTTATAATTTATACAAATATAACTTAAAGAGTATAAGAAATTAAAATTATCAAACTTATACTTAAATGTTATATTTGTATAAATTACCCCCCCTCTCTCTCTCTCTCACTATATAAATTTGTATCTTACATAGGGCGCATGCCCTATGTAAATTTATGGTTTTTTACATAAGGCGCACGCCCTATAGGGCGTGCGCGCTTTGTAAAGTATTTGAATTTACCAATCCTAAGTCTTGGATTTGCCTTGGAGATCCAACCCAAGGGCTTGGACGATTGAAATAGGCCTGAGACGTGTTTTTAGTAGACATACAAAAAAATGACATCTTTTTTTGTGTGCTCCTCTTCAGGTTTACTCGTGGCTCAAGAATGTAAAAATCAGACGACGTGATATTGTAGATCTCTCTGTTAGCTATCCAAGCATATAATTTATTTTAAATTCTGATTATGTTAACTTTTTCAACTCTAATTTCTTTTGTGTGTATGTCTATTTTTAAAAAAAAAACCAACATGCAGTATTTTGGGCATAGATTTTGGCTCGTTCATCAAATTTTACAATAAGTTACATTTTTAGAAACTAGACTCCATTCTACACACTTTAAAAAAAGAAAATTTAATTTTCAATTAGTTTTAAATGATTTCTAGGGGGAGCACACAGAAATTTCATGTTTTCAGGATGTGTGCACTTCGTAAATTCATCAAAAATTATACGTTTATCAAAAAATTACCAAAAAAATCAGGGATAAACTACATGGTGTTAGCTAACTTATCACTGGAGCGATTAAAAAAATTCAAAAAAAAGGTTAACATTTTAGGGGGAGCACACCAGATGCTATGTTATGTTTTTGGACTAAAAACAGGACCACTTTTTATGCTCCCCCTTTTTGAGGGCCTTAATCTGCACCATTTTCAAAATAAGTTAGTAGTTTAGGAACTAGATTCAGAGTATTACAACTCTTGTTTTTGTCGCATCTTAAAATTTTGAGTCTAACTATCTTCAATTTCTTGTTGAAGTTCAGAGTTTGTTGATTTCAGGAAAAAAGTGGCAACTTATACCCCCTTTTTGGTCCCCCATCTTTGTGCACTTACCCATATATGTCTTTTCTATGAGCCTATTTTAAAATACAATTTACCTTCTTTCCCCTTTAGGGATCAAGCTTTAATAACATTATTTTTCAAATATCTTATTAATTGACCTTATGCACTAAACATGTGCATCCAAAAAAATAGACCCAATTTTTTTCCAAATTGATCTTCCACACCTCTTCAGGGTACCCATTGCACACCAAGGTGCAATTGCCACTTTATTTACATTGAAGACATTCTTTATTTACTCTTTTTTCGACATTGTTTCATCATTGTTTTCTCCTTTTCACATGCCACTTCATGGTTTTCCATCCACTTTTTTGGCTATTTTCCCCTTTCTTTATATTTTAACCCACAACTTATTAAACGAATACCTCGTTAATACTTTTCACTTTTACTTAACAAATTGTCCACTAAATAAAATTTTATTAAAATATTGAAAATATAAAAAAATAATATGTAATTAATTATTATAAGTGTCTCTCTCTCTCTCTCTCTCTCTCTCTCTCTCTCTCTCTCTCTCTCTCTCTCTCTCTCTCTCTCTCTCTCTCTCTCTGTGCATTTCTATATCTATCTTCTTCACTAACTCTACCCCTTATCTCAATCTCTTGACCCTCTCCCTCTTCCTCTCTTCTCTTCTCCCTTTTATCTCTCTCTCTCTCCCTCTCTCCACATTGCAAACATAACACAAGTCTATTGATAATTAAGCCTTATTATCTTAGGACCACTGCTTCAAACTCTTCAAACTATCTTAGGAGAAGTTCTTCAAATTAAAAGAATTTACATAAGCGAAAAAATCGATGCTCTTGAAACATCAACTTACAGTAAGTTTTTCACTAGAATTTTTTACAATTTTAAATGTAAAAAAATATGCAACACGTCAGCGATAGGATTGCTTTGTCATGCAGATCTTCCAATAGCGGAGAAATTATCTCTTGAACATTTTTCTTGTAGAAATGGAAGGATGAGTATGTTGAGGAATTTGTGCGGTTTGTGCGTGTACAAAAATACTAGATTTCTTAGCGACGTTATCAAAGGGAGCCATCATAATGGTTTAGTTTTAAATGGGAAAATGATGATATTTAACGTATCAAGATTATGAATAGTATGATTATAGATATCCTTTTTTAATGTCCCTTTTCTCAAATTTAAACATTTATTTTTAATTTTATTATGTGTTTATTTTTTAAAGCTGTTATTGATGATTTTACATCATAAATAGTTAGATTATTTGTTTCATTTTTTTTTCATATTTCTTAGTTCAACAAATATATATTTTCAATAATATTGTTCTGACTTGCTACCATTAATTAGACACCAACTATCTTGAGTGACTCTGTATAGATGTAAGGTCCATCTTTTATGAAGTATTTGTTATAGATACAAATTACCTCGAAGTAAATACTATCTAATTTAAGTTTTGTTTATATTAATTATCACTTTTTCTCCTTCTCCATCGCATTTCTATGTGTTTCCATCTTGATGTCTCTATGAGGACTCTGCAAATCTGAGGAACCTGCCGCCATCTCCAGTGTACGGGCGGATACGAATTCCGGCCTTGCATAATCTTGAAATGGAGGGGAGAACGTAATTAAACCGCCTTTCGACTGTTGAATAAGAAGAAGCGGCAGAAGCAGACTTTGTCCCGGCAAAGAAAGAGAGGGTTACACCGTGCAAGAAACCCAGAAAATGTTCTTGACTCATGAAAGAGGAATCGAGTTCAAACCCTGAAAGCGATAAACGAAGAAGGGGCGTTTAAGAGCAAATCGAGCAACTTGGCCTGTTCTTCTCTTACAGAACTGCTCTCCAGTTGTAAAATCTTGTCCACGACGAGCAGGGGAATTTGATTTTCCAGCTTCACGATGTCCTTCAATACTGCAAATCCCACCGATTTAATTCGATTCTTGTCGAAAAGGGGTTCGAAATACATACCATCAGAAGAATCGGATTGATCTTTGCCAGCGAGAGTCCAAAGCAGCTCCAGCAGAAAGGAACCGTCCAATAGCATCGTCCATGCTAGGGTTTCAGAGTTGCACTGGATGATTTTTTCGTATTTGTCTCTGATTTGACCATCCATTTTCTCAATCTCTCTGCGACCACTGAATTAGTGTCTATTTTTCCAGGGAGGCGCTTGATCATTCTCTGAGCAGCACGCAGCTTGTGGTCCTGCATGCCGTGGAGATCTGTGGCGCGTTGATAACAGGGGAGATAAGCATTGCGCTTCAGGTCGACCAGGATTTTGGGGACGGTGAAGATGCAGACAGTTGAAGGGCGGGCAACGCATTGCGGAGCTTGGGGCCCATGTTTTATGTGAATCGGCCATTCGCCTCGGCGGATGTCTTCACTGAAGCGCAAAGCCATGAAATATGGATGCTGTGGAAATCAAACCTGGGTCGTGGTGAAATAAATTACTGATTCGCCTTATTAAGGAGCAACCATGGAACCGACTGTCGGAAATTATTCAATACTGTGCATCTGCTGATCATTTTTTTACGTGACTGTAGCCCATTTTTGCAGCAAACATGAGGCAGCGAAAAGGTGGCGATAAATTAGCTGCTGGCTCGACCCAGCAAAATGTCAAACGCTCGAGAAAGACCACAACCCCGAGGGAAAACTCCACCACCGGCAGTCGAAGCTCGATCTACAGAGGGTCACTAAGTATATACTGAAAATCTCTCTTCAAACATTGCATAGACATGTAATTTTAGCTGGATCGATTTCAATCGTACTCTTTCACTTTTGGGTTTGAGCTCAAATTGTTTGGTTTTCTCACTGCACTGACCAAACCAAGCAACAGAACTGTACAGCGTGTTATTTCTGGGCAAAACGATAACATACAGTTGTGCCCAGAAATTTTGGGTAATGGCTTTCACTGTAAAATGTTAGATCTGTAATGTTTTTCTTTCTCTTCAGGCACAGATGGACTGGTCGATATGAGGCACAACTGTGGGACAAAACGTACTGGAACGAGTCCAAGAACAAGAAAGGCCGGCCAGGTGAATGCAGACCCACAATAGCTTGGTATAAGGTTTTCTAAGAGTAATCAGACGATAGCTATATATTCCACATTGAGTATTGATAAGCAGGATATGAGATATATTCCACATTGAGTTGTATACTCATTGACCCATTGATTCATCTTTTCTAACAAGAACCCATCACAAGAAACCACAAGAACTCATCCATCCATCTCTCTATCTCTGGTGTCTTATGAGAATAAATGGTACATCAGGGTACGTTGCACATCACAGGAGCCCACAAGAACCCATCATTTTCATCTCTCTTATTTCATGACTCAATAGTATATTTTGCAAAGTAGGCTTTGCATTCATTGAGATTAAGTCATTTATTTCACATGGTACACTTCGTACTCATTGGGTCTAGATCATTGCAGAAGGTGAAGCATTGGGCCGGAAGGTCACCCCATTCCAATACTACTCTTGGGTAATCAAGAATCCATCTCTAGCTCAGCCTCAGCATTAAATATTAATCTTTTCAAAAGGTCACCCATCCCATCTCAATATTTGTCCACTTCAAATGAGCTTAAGAATTCATTTCTAGTTCACATTAAACATTAACCATTTTGAAAGGTTGCCCATCCCATCCAGTATTTCTCCAACTCAAATGCACTTAACACAATACAGTATACTCACACTCAAACACTCTTTAACATTTGTGATTGTCTAGAGTAAACAAACAACAGCTCTTTTGTTAGTGACTTGAATCGTGGTTTTGTTTTCAATAGTTCTTCTCCTAGTGACTTCAATCGTAGTTTTGTATTCAATATCTCTTTTGTTACTGACTTGAATTGTTGTTTTGTGTTTTTGTGCTCATCTTGGCTGTCAATACGTTGCCAATCACACAGTTTATCTGGGTATGCAGCAACACAACACTGCCTCTCCATTAAAATCTTGATGGGTTATTTATTTGTTAATGTGGGTATCTAACAGTGCAAGAAACAGGCTGAAATTGTTGAATTAATGGCTTGTGTGGGCACAGGAGCATATGAGGATGAAGAGACTGCAGCGCATACATACGATCTTGCTGCTCTCAAGTATTGGGGTTTGGAAACACAATTAAACTTTCCTGTAAGGAGATCCTTCTCTATAACAGGGTACTTCTTTTTTTTCTATTCTATTTGTCTCTTAATAAAACCCTCCTTCTATGTCTCCACAGTTGAGCACATATACCAAAGAGCTCGAGGAAATGCTAAACATCTCGAGAGTGGAATATCTTGCTTCTCTTAGAAGGTAGGCATATTCTCTTCCAGAATAACAGTAAAATCTGCTAATCACTGATATGGGCTGGGAGAGGGACAACATAATACTCCTAACTAACCCAATTTCTTCTACAGGAGGAGCAGCGGTTTTTCAAGAGGTGTCTCAAAATATCGTGGTGTTGCCAGGTAAGCATTTTATATGACAATCAATAAATTGAATGTTGATGAAGCTTTCTTATAGTAAGTATTACATGCGTTATTGTGAAGCAGACACCATCAGAATGGGCGTTGGGAGGCTAGAATTGGCAAACTATTTGGTAACAAATACCTTTACCTAGGAACACACAGTAAGTGCAAGTGTACCACAAAAAATGGCCCCTCACAAATTGTATTTCAAGTTTGCAAAGTGGGTTCCAAAGTTTTTCTTTTTGTACTGATGTGGGCAATGTGAAAGTATAGGTACAGAGGAGGAAGCAGCTGCTGCATATGACATGGCTGCAATAAAATACAGAGGACTAAATGCTGTCACAAACTTCGATCTGAGCCATTACATCACATATCTTCGACCAGGCCAGAACTCCATTATATCCAACACATCATCATCACCTTCACCAACAGAGACTCAAAATGATGATGGCAACATCAATGATGGCCTGCAAGCAATTCTGAAGCAATAAGTTCATCTCCATCCTGTGGAGCTTCTGTTTCAATCGAACAAATTCAAAGAAATGCTGGAGAGGACTTCTGGTTTAAGATTTCAAAGGGATCAGGCTAATACATCTGAAGGGAAGGAGGAATCGTTAGGACATACTGAATGTCCAGTCTGATCAAGATATGAAGTGTCTAGGTGAGATGACAGGAAACAATAGTATGGACATATTTTATGGCGTTCAAGGAGATATGCAAATTCAAATCGCAGTTAGTTTGCAGATGTGTGGCAGCGAGCTAGAACTGGATACTCAAGATTGCTCCCTTGTGCAGAACTGCCCTACAATGATGAGCACTTACTTCTGATCATCTATTGAAATTGTGTTGCAACCCAAGAGTTCTTACCATCTTAATTTGAGAAGAGTAAATACAACCGGATGATTTCTCTTTACGTTTGTGTCTAATTTAATAATCAAAGCTTTGAAGCTTCTTGGTCTCCAAGCAGGAAAACCTTATTATGAAACGAGGAGGCCAGCTAATTTTAAAAAGGAAAATGATTTTATCTTTATCTTTAAATTGCCTTCATTTCTAGTCATTTTTGGGCGGGTTCTACCCACTGGATAAATATGTGCCTCGCGGTGTTTCATTGTTATGTTTCGTTAGTTAATCTTGATTGCTACCTAGTTTTATAGAAGGTTAAATAGAACACTTAAAAAATAAGTTTCATTATCCTAGGGAGCAACATGTGTTTTACATACATTTATAATAGCATAAGACTTAAAAGCATTAAAGTGTACAACTCCTATAATTTGAGGATAGAGAGGTGATTCAATTTGGTACAGTAGTACTCCAATTTTGAGTGCCTTTCTATCCAACACTATCTAATCTTTTGGTGACATTGCATCTAATTTGGATCTAGATACGGCTAATTCATAGGTTTTAGGTTTTGGCCTTAAAAAGGTGGGGAACTAAGGTTTTGGTTGAATGTGGGTCTATTAATATTTTATAGGGGAGAAAAATATGTGGTCAAAAGGTATAGGTTTTATATAGTATGAGACATGCACATTTTAAATATATTTTTCTTTTTTTAAAATTCTTTGATTGGTCAGGTATAATTTTTTTGGTGGTTTTTTAATTTTTAATGTGCAAAAGTAGTAGAAAAGAATCTATGTATACTGAGCCCATAATACATTTAGTGGTCTGTGTATTGTTTTATTTATGGCATTTCATAGTGGGAGTTGGCAATTGGCAGAGTTAAAGTTGATGGCATTTGTTTCTATCTTCATTTTTTGCATTTTTCGTCTCAAGAAGGGGTTGGGGAAGGATGGAACGACGATCGAGCTAGAGGCAAGGGAGGGTTTTGAGGTATAATTAATTTTTGTCTTCATTGTTTGGTTTATCTGTGACATAGGTTGGTGTTCAAAGTGTTTATTGGTATTGCCTAAGTTGAATATGTTTAAGTAGTTATAAAATTAGGTTGTGGTTTTTACAAGTTTTTTGTTTTTTTTAAAAAATGCACAAAATATTTGTTGAGTAGAATGTTTGGGTCATATTTTGTAAAACTTTTCTTTTCAAATCAACCAAAAGTTTTTGTTCACACTGATTTTTTGTATATCCTAATTTAAGCGGTGATAAAATTAGTCTTTGCCTTTTATAGGTTTCAGTTTTAAAAACTTTGCAAGAGATATTTTTTTAGCGAAATCGTTTAGTTGTATTTTGTAAATATTTTCTTTTTCAAATCTAAGTATGGTTAATGTGCAAAATTGGGAGAAAAAAGACTAGGCGTATGTTGCATTTGTGATACATTTAGTGGGTTGTGCATTGTTTTATTAATGACACTTGATAGTTGGGAATATGTTGTTAGTAGAGTTAAACTTGATAGGGGTTGTTTTAGTGTTCAATTTTTGCATTTTTGTATGAAGAAAGTCTTGAGACTAAATGAAGCGATGTTTGAGCTAGACGCAAGGGAGGGATTTGAAAACTTTTCTTTTTAGAAGCTATCAAAAGTAATTGCTAGCTTTGACTTTTTTTATGTATTTTGAGTCAGATATGTTTAAGCGATTATAAAATTACTATATTCTTTTAACAAATCTTTGGTTTTAAAAAACTTTGCAAGAGATATTTGTTGAGTGAAATTGTTGCGTCGTATTTTGTAAAAAAATTCTTTTTCAAATCCAACAAAAGTATTTGTTGGTTTTGATTTTTTCTAGATAGCATATAGGGGATTAAAAAATGAATCCCATTTTTTACTAATTTGATAAATTCATATCATTTTTTTCATGGCAAAGAAATATATTTGGTCAATGTGTATAGTTTTGATATAGTATGCTTAATGTGCAAAATTGAGAGAAAAAAATGACTCCACATATGTTGAGTCTGTGATACATTTAGTGGGTTGTACATTGTTTTATTAATGACATTTAATATGTGGGAATATGTCCCTGGAAATGTTAAACTTGATGGGATTTATTTTGTTCTTCATTATTTACATTTTTGTCTGAAGAAGGGCATGTGACTGAACAAAGTGATGACCTCCCTACATGCAAGGGAGGCTTTTGAGGTATGATGATTATTTTTTTGCCTTCATTGCTTGGTCTACTTGTGTCATAAGTTGGTGTTCAAAGTGTTTATTACTATAGCTTCTTTTGAATATGTTTAAGTAGTTATAAAAATAGTTTGTCCTTTTTATAGGTTTTTATTTTTGAAAAACTTTGCAATAGATATTTGTTCGACAGAATTGTTGGGTTGTACTTTGTAAAACTTTTCTTTTTCAAATCTACTTGAAGTATATGTATGTACTGATTTAGCCCATATAGAGTATTAGGGTTTCAAAAACCAATTACCTTGTTTAGTTATTTGATAGACTAATATCAAATTTTTGGATGTCGGAGAAAGACTTTTGGTGAATGGGTACAATTTTTATATAGTATAGGACATGCACATTTAAAAATAGGTTTTTATTTTTATGAATTTAAAATATTAGTTGATTAGGTGGCTAGATTTTATTGGGCTTATGCAAAGTCTGTAATGCATTTTCTTGGTGATGCATTGTTTTAGTTGTGGCATTTAATAGCTAAGAAACTATCATTGATAGAGTTAAATTTGATGGCCTTTTTTTGAGCATTCATTATTTGCATTTTCACTTGAAGAAAGCCCTGAGAATGAACGAACCAATGATTGAGCAAGAGGCAAGTGCAGGTTTTGAGGTATGATCATTATTGTTTTATCTTTGTTTCTTGATTTATATGTTGTCGAATGTCACATCTAAAAGAAGACAATGTCTAGTAAATGAATTGTGAACTTGAAACAACTGAGGGCTTTCTTCTTTGCAATTTTTGCATTAAAATTTTTTTTAAAATGATAAGAAAATTATAGTTGACCAACTAGCAGATATTGTATTTATTAATCAAAGATTTATTTTTTCTTTTGAAACATTAATAAGTCATTGCTTAAGCAAAAATATTAGCTATTTTTTGTAGTGTCATTGTTTCAACAATTTTTGATATAATTCAAACCACAACAAAAAATTCTAAAACCATGAAATATATTTCTATGAACATGTTCATTCGTTCATTGTATTACATGACATTTTTTTTTTGACCCATTTACATGTTTATCTATTTTTCCTCTTCATACCACTTTCATGTCACTTGGTATGTTGTTTTATTCACTACGCTTTTATGGTCTTTTAAAATCATTTCTTCTTAATGTTGTTCTTACACATTTATCATCTATGATATGCTTATTCTATATAACATATACCATTTTGATATAGTGACATAATTAATTACAACTCATCATAGTTGGTTCATTGTTTAAGGCAATAATGAAGCTATGTTTTGAACACAATAGTTCAATATGCATTTTCTTCTTGCATTAAATTGTTGGCATAACTAATGTAGTGATGGTAAGTGATTACTAGTGTTGTTATGAGATAGATTTGATTGCATGATTATCAGTTATTAAGTTGTCATTGATGTCAAGTATTGACCTAGTGTTGCTAGTTGTTGTTGAATATAAGAAGGTGATCAAGGTGTTTCAAAAAGTTTCATTTGTAGTGATTCATATGTGAGATTTGGGGATATCTCAAAATATGTTAAATGCATGACCACTACTATTGATATTGACCAGTAAGTAAGATATGATAAGAGGAAGGTTAACAGTGCAACTGTTGGTATAGTTAGTGACAGACAATAGGTGATTTGAGTGGTTTGTCAAATCTTTGTTATGTCTTGTAATGTGGTTACAGGATATGGTTTTAAATAGTGTTTGGATGTTATGGTTGCAATTGCAACTGATTTGGATGACTCGAGTGAAAGTTAGAAGACCGGAGAACATAGTCAGAATTGTTAATAGGTTGAAGTGTTAAAGTTCTTGAGCGACTATGATTAAATATTTGATTGGTGATTGGTGAAGATGTTGCGGTGAATTTAGTTAAGTGAGTCATGATCTAATGACATTTATTCAGGATTGGAGGTGATGATCTATCATTACATTATTCGGCGCTAACATGTGATGAAGATTCAAAAGGAAGCAAGTGTTTGGTCAAAACATGTTTGACACCTGGACTCAAATTTCTATGTAAATCACTGTGATAGCCGATGCGATATAGGAAATTTATTGTATACATTTGATATTGTTGTGTGATGTGTTGGACTGGAGCGTGAAGATTGAAAGTTGAAATGTAAGCTGTTTAAGGCAATTCTAAGGCGGTGGAAAAATTAAAGGCTTGATGAACAATATATATTGAATGAAGTTGAGATTTTTTGTTGTTGATCGTGTGTTGAGAAAGTGCAGTGTAAAGTGTGAATTGCGATCAAGCCAGGGAAGAGATAAGTGTTTTGAGAAGACGTGTGCTTCAGAGGATTTGATCAAGCAAAGGTAGTTCTATTTTACAAATCATTGTGTTGGCAAGTTGGCTATACTGATATATATGACTTAATATAGTGTTGTCATTATTGAAAAAAAGTCATATAGTAATTTGAAGTCAGCGCACTTGATGAGGAGATCATAAATCAGTTAAGTGTTGAAGACTGGACAGTGTACAGAGTTCCTGCAGCTCAGAGCATCAGCACACATGTGTACGACTGAGTTATGGGAAGTTAAGTTAGTTAGACTACATTCATGCTTAGTCTATGAGCACATGAACAGATATGCAAGTATGAGAAACATACAAGCAGTTGAAGTTGCACAGCCAGTGTGTGCCAGTGAAGAATAGAGTAAGCAGCCGACTGTTAGCATTTTGAGTTGCGGTTATAATCTAATGATGTAAAGGCTATGTGCCTATTGTAATTAGGTTGCCGACATATGTATATATTTGTTTTTAAACACGCTTGATCCAATTCATTTGGAAGCATCGTATTTAATAGGTCTAAGGGCCAACGTAGTTGTTTATTTTGTATGTGCATATAAAAATGAGATGCACCCATTGTATTTGGCATGGAAGTTGATATAGAGTTGTAGTAAGTAGAGCAGAAGTATACAAAGAGTCTATAAGATGTATTAGAGCTTTGCAAGAGGTTAAAGCATCAATGCATCAAAGGAACTAATCTGACAAGTAGTGTCACAGTGACAATTCATCCAACAAATATAGTGTGTATCTAAGATCATAAGGTTGTAGCCTTCAACACTTGAGAAGTGAGCTATAGGATAGTGTGTCCACTCCCCTAACAGGGACTATTGTAAAAGACTCCTAACAGGGTCTGACCCTTAACAAGGTCTACTGTACTTAATACATTGTAAAGCAACTCCTAACAAGGTTAAGGATCTTCTATCAAGGATCACTAAACACTAGTACAGAATATTAGTGGGTGTCAATTCCCACTGGGGTTTTTACCTATTTGGGTTTCCCCGTAACCATATTGGTGTTATGTGTTGATTTCATGTTTCATGTTTATGTGGATGTTCATTTCAATACTTAAGCATTTAAGTTCAATTTAAAGGTTAAAGCAAAAAGTTAAAATACAATGAACACCGATTCACCCCCCCTCTCAGTGTTCCCATTCCTAACACATTGTTCTTGTTGTTCCTTAATAGGGTGGATCCTAGCAGGTCCCTATTGTAAATCCTCTAACAAGGTGACACATTAGTTTGTGTTTGAAGTCCTCTAACAAGGCTACTCTTAACAAGGTAAAGGTTTTAACAATCCTAAAGGTAAATCCCTTAACCGGGTAGCACCTAATAGTGCTTTTGTAAAACTCCTAACAAGGTTAAGCTCCTCGCAGGGCATACTTTAGAAAAGTACGTCATTTAGTAGGTACTAATCCCCACTATGGTTTTTTCCCAATATGGGTTTCCACAAGATAAATATTTGTGTCAAGTGTTTCATTATTTTGTGGATGAACTTATGGTTATGATTTTCATTTGCTGCTAATTAAAGATAAACATGTAAATGTTGTGGTAAAGTTTAAAATGATAAAAAATTGGATAATTGGTTGATTAGTGATTCAGCCCTCCCCTCTCAGTAATCTGATATTAGGATTAACATAAAATTAATCATCATTATCAATATATAATTAGGATATTTTAGATACAATCATAAACATCTTTAGGAGAAAAGCATGGGAACAATAAAAACCAAGTTGTGCTACAAAAAAACCAAGCAAGAAAATGTAAAAATGACGCAGACCAAGGCAGGGAGGATCCAATTAAGGACAGTCCAGCCTTGCAGCTTCAGAATTACATAGTAGAAAACTCAACAAAACAAATGTTTCAATAGATTTTCATTGGCATGCCTGGCTGTAAGGCCTTCCTGGTTAGGGCCAATTACAATCAGAAATAATTCTGCAAGATCTTCAAGATCCAATACAATCCTAGCTAGTTCAATTTTGAGAACAATCAGCAACTGATGAAAAACCTAAGGCAGATCTAAACTTGAGCTCGCAAGCCTCCAAGCAATCTTCTTGTTTCCAAGCCTCAACCACTAGCTCTACTGATATAAACTATCATAAATCAATCTGATCTACAAGATCATGCAAGACCTTTTCCACAACTTCCCCACTCAAATCTGCTATCAAAATCTCCTATCTGATCATCTAGATCCACTTTCAAAGCCTCTTGTCTGCCTCCTAAAACAACTACCCAAACATCCCTTAAATACTAATCATTAGCCACAAGTCGGTTGGATGAAACCATTAACTCCCCCAACAACTATTAAATTCAATACAAGTCGGCTCTCAAATAGCCTTACAATAATTAAATTCAACATGTCAACTTGTAACAACAGCTACCAACAATAAAGTCACCAAGTCGGCCCCATAAATCACACAGAACTCCAGTCGGCAAACTAGAACAACCGAGCACCAGTGAAATAACTGAGCATGCCAAGCATCACCAAGCACCAGTGTCAACTGAGAACTGCAAGCATCATCGAGTAACACTTTCACCAAGCGTCAAAGATTACTGAGTTCTCTTTAGCGACCAAGCTTCCTTCAATGACCGAGGTTGTCGGTCAAGGCTTCAATCGAGTAAAACCAACCAAGAAACACACCTCCATGCAGATCCATTGAGTACTCTAGAATGCCCCTGCATCAAAAAAATCCCTCACCATATTTGGAAACCTTCCTTTGCCTTTCGCTTTGTCCTTGCAAGAACACAAACAATGTAAGTTGTAAAAAATATCATCAAATTTGCCTCTACCACACATATTTACTGAAGTGGCAACTAAAAGCATAATGGTCACAACACATGTGGTCTCCCTTTTTAGTTTCTCCCATTTTTGCACATTAAAAATAATAAGAACTACTAAAAAATTTATAACCATCCAATCAACTCATTGTAGAAAATTAGAAGGAGAACTATTTTTTAAATGTACATATCGCAAACTATATAAAAACTATACCCATTGACCAACAATTTATCTTTGACTTTGAAAGATTAATAGGCCCCTGTTGGATCAAAAACATTGCTTCTCTACTCTTGCTTCTAAATTAGAGTAAATTCAATCAGCATATATTATGAAACAATCCCAAAATGAGAGCAGTACAACTTCTCAAATCCTAGTAGACTTTTCAAATCTATACTTATCTTGGAAAGGGGAGTGCTGAAATGAAAATCTACTATATTTTTTGCATAAAAAGACACCACACTTGATAATTTATCCCAATTCTTAGCTATTCTAATTGAAACTTTGTTTAGGATGATAATCTCTACAATATATGCTTTAGCTTTTAGAATGGTACTGAACTTTAGTTTAGTCCCACGTAATGGTATATAAAATTTGTGTGCACCTAAAAGGTCAGTTATAAAAAAAATACGCTAACTGTAACAATATGGTAAAGTTCCCTAGACAACACAATTTGGCTAAGTCATTATGAAACATATCAACTTATGGAGTTTTATAGTTTTAAATAGAAAATTAATTCATAGTAGTATTCTTTGGGTTTGAAAGAAAAAATTATCCAAGTTAGAATCTTACTCGGATCAATACCATTGAACCAAGTAAAAATTTTGCAATGTATGTCTTGGCTCTTAGAATAATACAAAGTGTCAATTTACACCCAAGAAATGGTATATTTATTCATAGTTTAAATTCTTCTAATGCAATAAAGGTTGGAAACCACAAAACATCCTAAAACATATGCAAAACAAATTGTATGGCTCACTATAAAAGAGCTTTGCAATAGCCAAGTGAGAGAGGAAGGAGAGCTTCGTTGAATTCCAACCTAGTATCGTGCTTTCCAAAGCATATTGAATAACACATAGCTCAAACAAAATCCAAGCATAAACCTCTTTAACAACTAAGCAAGCCTTACCTCAAAACCCTTCCTCACCTCTTTTGTTGTTGTTGCACAGCTCTTTCTCACCCCATTTTGACATAACAATGCAAATAATGCCTATCACGACTTGAATATCACCCACTAAAATGTAAACCACAAAAAAATAAAAACAAGGCATAAACCAGTTTAACAACAAAGCAATGAAAATTAGCACACTAAATACCAATTTATGCAACTAAAAAACTAGCAATAAAACAATAAAAACCACTCATCATACCTCTCTCTCTCTCTCTCCTTTCATAAAAAAATAAAATAATTCAAACTAGAAAAAATCACATTGCATTTACTTGTTCCATAGATATTTAATCCATTGTCCTCTAAACCTATTTATACAATAAATTGATACAAACTAGTTCATCTTTCACTTGGCTATTGCAAGTTTGTTTTATAACAAGTCATAAAATTTGGTTTTTGTATCTATTTAGAATATTTTGTTTTTTCAATTGTGTTTGTCCTTATTGTGATATTGTTTAAATGATTTATACAACATGGCTTACTGAAGGGAAAGGGAGTGTACTGAGGCCTTGTATAGGTCATGTATCTATTTTCCATGTTTGTATGTATCTTGCAACATAGTTGAAATTTAAGACTTCATAGCATATGCATTGTTTTAAATATCATTCTTAAATGAGAGCCTAAATATGCTTTCATTTTTTATAGTCATGTGCATACCTTGATATATTTTATTCATCTGAAAATGTTTTTCAGTGATTTGAAGTATAGTATAACTTGTTGCATGACATTTTCATAACAAGGAAAATAAAAAATTTTATATATGCATTTGCAATGTTATTTTGATGAATAGAGGCAAAAATTGTTGTATTGTCTTAAAATGGAAGCACTTCCATGTTAAGACCATTTATCCGTCTGAGTAGGTAGTGGTGGGTCATGTCAAATGCCTCGGGTAGGTCCCTGACTTGAATCTAGCTTTTCTCCTCATTCTCCCCCTTTTTCCACCCTCTTTCTGCACTTTTCTAGCATTTTGGATTGAGATCCTGAAATCTTTGACTTCAGGGCCAAGGTCGACCTTCTAGGTTAAGGTCGACCTTGACTCTGACCTAGGTCAAAGTCGACCTTGACCTTGACCCAAGGTCCAAATTTCAAGATTCCATCATTTTCGGATGTCGGGTTTCAGAAAGATTTGTTTTCCCGCTTTCGGGAAAGATTCCATGAAAACTCTTATATTATATTTAATCTAGGTCCATTTCTAGGGGTTAAGGCTTAATTAGAATTTAATTCTCCTAAGTCAACCTCTCTAGAAGTTTGTACCCTAGACTAGTATAAAAAGAAGCCTTCCTCTCTCATTTTCTCAATCAATAATTCATGAGCATCCATTATTCATCAAGAGCTCTCAAGGAGACCTTCACAATCAAGAAAGCATTCTCAATCAAGGAAGTACTCAAACCATTATCATTCATTCAAGCATTCAAGTTCTCCATTGAAGATCAAGGATTCAAGCATTCAAGCATTCAAGTTCTCCATTGAAGATCAAGGATTCAAGCATTCAAGTCTTTTGGAGGGATTTGGTTCAAGCATTCAAGATTCATCATTCAAACCCTAGATCTATCCATCATGGTGGTGTGATCTTCCTTCAAGATCCTTTGTTCATCTTCAAGATCTATTCTTTCTCCCTTCAAGGTGGATTCCAATCATACAATCATGAAGGTTTTGATTTACATTTGTTAATGTTGTGTTCAAGCTTTCATAGCAACATACTTGTTTACATTTGAAATACAATTGCATATCTATTGAATATCATAGCTTCATTGTTAGATCTACTTCTACTACTTGCTAGCATTCTCTATTTCAATTCTATTATTAAGGTTGATTCCAAACTGGGGTTTGACTAAGACAAACCCCTCATCCCAACAAAAAATCCTCTTTTTATTGCAGGTATAAGTGCGGTATAGAGAATTGCAGTTCAGATTCGAGTACCCTTTTCGGTGAACTTTTGAGATCCACGAACAAAATTTTTGTCAAAGTTGTTTCAGGTCAAGGATGACTTTGAGTGGGGGTCAAGATTATACCCCGGGATAAGATTGTACCCTGATCCTGAGGTCAAGGATGACCTTTCTTTGAATGACAAAAGTTATCTAGGTTTTCTCCGCCTTTGAATTTCTAGGCTGGATCAAGTTGCAGAATTCGCCGAAACTGAACACAAACATCAAAAAATAGTAATTTTCGCATCAACCTCTTTTCAAGATAAGTATTCATGTTTTATTAATTTTGTATATCCATAACATTTTCCATCACATATTTACATCCTTACACATTGTTATCATACATTTTGGCATACCCCTCACACCACATATCCATTTTATCCTTTGCATTTTTGGTGAACCCGCGATAGACAACTCCTTCTTTTTGGTGTTAGATATATTTTTTTCTTGCATTAATATTAGATTTCTTTTATGCTCTTGCATTTTAACATTCAAAACACAAAAAATCTATATATTCAACAAAATCCAAAAATATTTCTTGCATTTCATCTACTATGAAGATTTTTAAGATGCTTTGGTGTGTGCTTATTTTCTTTATTGTTCTCCTCTTTGTATCTCTTTATCAAACTTATGATGTTTATGAGACTATCATTCACTTCATTATGTTGGTGACCCTTCATTTTGCACTTGCCTATGCTTTTGTGAGATTGACCGATACTAGTCTTCCTACTTTCAAAACTTCCAATAAAGATTTATGTGGCGGACTTATTACTCTTTTGGATTATGTGAAGAATTTGGTAGATGATACACCATCTCCTAATCTTCCTAATCCTAATCCTATCATTCCTAATTTGATTCCTAACCTTCCTACTCCTAATCCGATGCCTAATATGTCTAATTCTCCATTTGCTAATCCTAGTTCTTCCCATACTTATGATGGGATTCAAGCTATAGTTCAGGATGTAGATGTGCAAGAGTTCTTTGATTTACCTTCTCCTCTGATTCATGATGATATTAAAGGAAAGGGTAAAGAAACTTCTTCAAAACCTATTATTCCACCTTATACCACATTTACTCATGAACATGATAAAAAATCACCTCATGTAGAAGCTTTACATGATATGTACACTACAAGATATAATATGATGACTAAACAAGGTTATAGAGGTTTAGGGCTTGGAGTTAATGAGCATGGTATTAAGTATCTGGTTCATATACCCCCTAAACATGATATGCATGGTGTTGGTTGTTCTTAATCTCAATTCAACGTGGTTGATGTTGATCATCGTCCTCCTCTTCTCCCTACACCTACCTTAGATAACACTGATATTCATAAAGATGTAGCTAAGAAGGTGTATGTTCAGTTGATGAATTCCAAGAAATAAATCTTTAAACCTATGCTAAAAGATGCTTTATCCAAGTACAAATGTCCTCTTCATTATAGTAATATGCATTTACTTATTGATTGTGTGCATTTCAAGTTATATGTTAGGGAAAGAGCTTCTTTAGGAATTATATATCACTCTCGTGTAGTTTTACAATTCCTTCATAATTTTGAAATAGGGGATACCCCTCATTCTGATATAATATAGATTTCTTCTCCTCTTGTCTCTGGATTGGGGGACAAGAGGTGTATTTCCATCCAGTCTTATAGGATCCATTAGGCTCTTGGCATATATTTTATCCTAGGCTTAATTGGTATTCTTTCTTCCCTTTTTCTCTATGGTTTTTGCATTATGTTTATAATCATCCATAGATTTTATTTTATATTCAAGATATCTTTTCTAAGACATTTGTTTTTCAAAGGTATCACTTGCTTTCATCCTTGGGGGGAAAGGTTCTTCCTTCTTTCTCTTTGTCTAGGGATCTGCTTTCCTTAGCTTAGTGGCATTTTTTTATCTTGCAATATTATTTCATTATGCTGACCGATGTTTTGACTATGGATATCCTTTTATATGAGAGGTTGTTGTCCTAGGTCATCACCTCTTCTCTATTTTGCAAATTATGTTCATTATAAACTCTTGCCCTTGCTCTGGTGATTAGAGTTGTTTCCCTCATTTCAAAGATTCCTCTTCCTCTTGATTGCAGGGGGCTTGATGATTGAATCTTTATTCTCGCCTGGTTTATCTTTGAAAGATGATATTTTATCTAAAAGCATTCCTCTATGATGGGGGTCTTGTTGATAAGATCTCTTTCTTTGAGGATCCTTTTCCATGAGTGACATATCATTTTCACAATTATCTATACTCTTGGATGTAGGGGTCAATACCCTTCGCTAGTGATGTAGCACAACACTCTCTGTTAACAAGAAAACTCAATCACAAAGCAAATAAACACAACTTTGAAACCTTCAATATTTTCCCATTCATCATTAACCACCTTTACAATTCGCTGCAAGCTCTTAAGTAACCAAAAAAACCTAGAAAATCAAGAAATCCAAAAATTACCCTTTTTGGTAGTTTTTTCCATAGTTGTTTTTTTATCATTTTTGGTAATTTTTGAAACAACACCTAAAAAGCTGAGTTTTTCCGTAAACATGCCCTCGACTAATTAGAAAGAATTGCCAACTAATATCCGAGATTTAGAAACATAAATTTGGATTTATTACAAAACAGAACTTTCTAAAAACTAGAGAAAAAACACTAAAAGCTTATTTCGGAGCCCTAGATGAAAATTTCAGCTCCCAAAAATGTGCTAAAACAGACCCCAATCAATTTGAGATCATTGGCAAAACAAATGCCACCTCCTGAGGCACACACCCAAAAAATTTCAACAAAAACCCAGACTTGAGTCAAAAGTTATGACCTCCGGAAGTTTCTGTATTAGTTTATGACCTACAGAAGGTCCTGCATCATTCTCCCCTTCTTTAAAGGAACACAGCTCCTGCAAGTGGGTGTCTATGAACTATTGCAACTTTGTGGGGTCCAATTTCATCACTTCCCATTCTGAGATCCAGGTGCTATCTGTTGTTGGTAATCCCTCCCACTGAATCAAGTAGCTATTGTAATGACCATTCCGAGTGACTGTAGACTGCCTATCCAGAATGTGGGCAATATTTTCCTTCTTTTTACTTGGAAGGTGGTGATGCCAATCCACCTCATATGTACTATCTGGCTTAGATAGTTCTCCATGAAATGCATATAAATCAGAAACATTAAAGACGAGAGAAATATCCAGATCATCTAGTAGACAAACCTCATAAGCATTATCATTGATCTTCTTCAAAATTTGGCAAGGACCTATCTTTTTGTATTTCAGCTTATGATATGTGCCAGTGGGAAATCTCTCACACCTCAAGTACACCATCACCAAATCACCTGCATTAAATATTTATCTCCTTCTATTGACATTTGCAACAGCCTTATATCGCTCATTACTATCCTGCAATTTACTCCTCACATCTTGTTGAAGTTGTTGAAGGTGTTCAGCAAATGCTTCCCCATCATCGTTAATTCTATCTTGCACAGGAGTTGTACAAGGTCCAAAACACCCTAAGGATTCTTACCATATACGATCTGAAAAGGATATTTTCCAGTTGATCTGTTAACAGAACTATTGTAAGAAAACTTTACTTGAGGCAATGCCAAGTTCCACTGCTTGGGCTTTTCACCAATAATACACCGTAACAGATTTCCCAAACTCTGATTGACTACCTCAGTTTGCCCATCAGTTTGGGGATGATAGGCACTACTAAACTGCAACTATGTTCCCATCTTCTTCCATAAGGTCCTCCAAAAATGACTCAAAAACTTAGTATCCTTGTCAGAAGTGATAGTCTTTGGAATGCCATGGAGTCTAACAACTTCTGAGAAAAAAAAGTTGGCTATCCTTGTGGCATCATTAGTTTTTTTACAAGCAATAAAATGAGCCATCTTAGAGAATCTATCAACAACTACAAAGATAGAATATGTACCTCGTTGGGTGTGGGGAAGCCCCAATACAAAATCCATACTCACATCTATCTATGGCTCGATGGGTACAGGTAGAGGTGTATACAATCCTGTGTTTTGGGAGTGACCCTTAGCCACTTGACATATTTTGCACCTTGCCACATACTTAGTAATGTCCCTTTTCAATTTTGGCCAGTAGTATTTGTCTTGAACCAAGGCTATTGTCTTGTCCTTCCCAAAGGGACCAGCCAAACCACCACTATGAAATTCTCAGATAATATTTTCCCTCATGGAGCCAGCTAGTATACAAAGTTGTTTTCCTCTAAAAAGGTAACCATCCTGCATAAAGTATTCTCCTCTCATGTGATCTAAAAGATTAGTTCCTGGTTCTTTAATCTTCTCTATAATTTCCCAAAAATCATCATTAGCCTCATACAAAACTTTAATAGCATCAAAACCAATGACCTCTATTTCCATTGTAGTTATGAGTGTAAGATGCCAACTTTGGGCATCAGCAACCTGATTCTACTTTCCAGATTTATGCTTCAAAACAAAATTATACCCTTGCAAGAAAGACACCCATTTAGCATGCCTACTATTCAATTTATTTTGTGTGTTCACATATTTTAGGGCCAAATGATCTGTAAATAGTACAAATTCTTGTGGAACTATATAATGCCTCCAATGCCTTAAGGCTTGAACAATAGCATAAAATTCTAAATCATAAGTAGAATAGTTCTTCCTCACATCATTCAACTTTTAACTGAAAAAGGTTATGGGTTTACCTATCTGGCTAAGAACAACACCTATCCCAACATGGGAAGCATCACACTCTACTTCAAATACTTTATCAAAATTTGGAAGTGCCAATATAGGAGCTTTAGTTACCTTTTTCTTCAAGAATTGAAAACTTTGTTCAACATCTGTTGTCCATGTGAATTCCCTCCCTTTCATACAATCTGTTATGGGCGCTACAATACTTCTAAAATTCTGAATGAACTTTCTATAGAAGGTTGCCAATCCATGAAAACTCCTTAACCCTGTTATGCTGGATGGCCTAGGCCATTCTAGGATTTCCTTGACCTTTTATGGGTCCATCTAAACATCATCTTCAGAAATGACAAAGCCCAGAAAAGTCAAACTATTTTACATGAATCTGCACTTCTTTAAATTTGCGTAGAGCTTCTCTTTCCTCAGTACACTCAGGATGATCCTCGAGTGTTTTAGGTGTTCTCCTTTGTGTTTGTTTTAAATTAGGATATCATCAAAATAAACTACAACAAACTTACCAATGTAGGGTCGTAAGACAATATTCATCAATCTCATGAATGTACTTGGTGCATTAGAAAGCCCAAATGGCATAACCATCCATTCATACAAGCCATCCCTAGTCTTAAAAGTTGTCTTCCACTCATCTCCTTCATGAATTTGAATCTGGTGGTATCCACTTCATAGATCAATCTTGCTGAAGTATTTGGCCCCTACTAATTCATCCATCATATCCTCTATACGAGGAATAGGAAACCGTTACTTGATAGTAATCTTATTAATTGCTCTACTATCAGTACACATCCTCCATGTTCCATCCTTCTTCAGGGTCAACAATGCAGGCACAACACATGGGCTCATGCTTTCTCTAACCAGGCCTTTCTCAACAAGTTTTGTTACTTGTTTGTTGAGCTCTGCATGTTGTGTTGGGTTCAGTCGATAAGTTTCTTGATTAGGAAGAGTTTCTCTAGGAATTAGATTAATATGGTGTTGTATATCCCTTTTTGGTGGGAGTCCATCAGGTAGCTCATTTGAAATAACATCAGAAAATTCTTCTAGTATCTTTACTGGATCATGTGGTATTATGTCTTCTTGTTCTTCTCCTCTTTTTACTACCAATGCATAGCAGAAACCTGTCACCTTCATTTCTTTGACAACATCCTTGGCAGACAACATGGTCTCATTCTTCCTTTCATCCTCAAGTGGTAAGAGAGTCACTTTAGAGCCATCCTTCCAAAAGGTATATGTATTTTTCTCTCCATCATGCATGATCTTCCTATCATACTGCCACGACCTTCCCAACAAAATATGATAGGCATCCATAGGAATAACATCACACCATATCTCATTCTTATAGATTTTTCCTATAGTAAACCTAACAAAACATCTTTTATCAACAATAACCTCATTTCCTTTCTTAAACCATGCAATACGGTAAGGACAAGGATGTTTCTCACATTGCAGATTTAGTTTCTCTACCATTTCCTTAGCTACCATATTCTCACAACTACCCCCATCAATAATAACTTGGCATACCTTTCCACCTGAAGTGCATCTAGTTCTAAAGATGTTGGTTCGAAGCCACGAATCATCAAAGTTCTTTAGAGGGACTTCTTCATTCTCTGGAATGATCATCGATCTCCTTATCATGAGAGTTTCTCCCACGTCTGGTAGGACTTCTTGTTCTATTCCTGCTTCTATGAATTCTGGCTGAACTAGGTTCACTCTAGGCTGTCCTCATTGGTTTCTTTTTGGCATGTTATAATTTGAACATTCAAAGGCTCTATGTCCTTCTTCTCCACACCTAAAACAAGTGAAAGGCCTTCTCTGATTTTCCCAACCTCTTCCGCTTCTATAGCCTCATCCTCTTTGAAACCCCCTTCCTCTTTCTTGATTTGGAGGATCTTGCCTGGTGTCCATATTTTTTTCAAATCCTTGAAAAGAATCTCCCTAACCATTATTAGAACCTCCCCAAAATGGAGTTGAGGTACCCCTTCGACCACCTCTATTCCTCTGGATATATTGCCTATTCTACTTTTCTTCAGCCTTTAGGGCTAATTGGTAGGCTTCCTCCGTACTGCTAACACGATGCATGCTCAACTCATATTGGATGGAGAATTTTAGGCCGTTCATATATCTAGCAGCCATTTGCTCATTATTTTCTTGATGTTCTATGCACATGGATAGTTTGTAGAATTCATTCGTATAGTCTTGCACTGAAGACAAGTTTTGTTTCAGATTCTGGAACCTGCAAAATAGGGTTTGTGAATAATCCATGGGTAAGAATTTTTCTTTGAGCTTTTTCTCCATCTTGCTCCATGTCTTAATCTTTTCTTTTCCCTTTCTAGTTCATTCCTTTTGGAGATGATCCCACCATATCATTGCATGTCCTTTTAATTTTGTGCATGCAAACTTCATCTTCTTTTCTTCTATCATAGGCTTCCATTCAAAAAATTTCCCCATCTTGTTTATCCAATCTACTAATTCTTTTGGCTTAAGACTACCAGCATAGTTTGAAACATCAATCTTGATTATTTCACTCCTTCCTTCTGAAGCCTTGATAACTCTATCTTCATAGCTCATTTCTTCTCGCCTCTCTTCTGTATTTTCTTCATTCTGGTTTCCCTCTTCATCAGATTCATTTCCTCCTTGTATTCCTTGATTATCCATTCACTCACTGAGTCATTCAATCTACCTCTGCATATCCATCATCAATCTTTGCATCGGTGTGACACCTCCTCTTCCTCTTCCTCTTCCTCTCCCAACCATCTTCCTGCTCTGATACCAAATGATGTAGCACAACACTCTTTGTTAACAATAAAACTCAATCACAAGACAAATAAACATAACTTTGAAACCTTATGTATTTCCCCATTCATCACTAACTGCCTCTACAATTCGCTGCAAGCTCTTAAGTAACCAAAAAAACCTAGAAAATCAAGAAATCCAAAAATTACCTTTTTTGGCAGTTTTTTCCATAGTTGTTTTTTGCCATTTTTGGTAATTTTTGAAACAACACCTAAAAAGCTGAGTTTTTCCCTAAACATGCCCTCGACTAAATTAGAAAGAATTGCCAACTAATATTCGAGATTTAGAAACATAAATTTGGATTGATTACAAAACAAAACTTTCTAAAAACTAGAGAAAAAATACTAAAAGTTGATTTCGGAGCCCTAGATGAAACTTTCAACTCCCAAAAATGTGTTAAGACAGACCCCAATCAATCTAACATCATTGGAAAAACAAATGCCACCTCTTGAGGCACACACTTGAAAAATTTCAGCAAAAACCTAGAGCTGAGTCAAAAGTTATGACCTCTGGAAGTTTCTGTATTAGTTTATGACCTACAAAAGGTCCTGCATCAGCTAGGAATGTAGTTTACATTGTTGTTAACATGATTTCTCCTTATGTTGTGAAGTAGGTATCCTCTTTCTCTTCCTCATCATGTCTTGTAGACAGCCATGATAAGGAGAGGGGCATATATACTTATAGGTTCTCCCTTAAACTATAGCATTTCATTTATATGCTAAATCCTCTGAAGGTAACGCACATAAGTTTCTAAATCCTGAAGAGACGCATTTTTTAATTTTTAATATGCTAAATCCTCTAAAGGTAATGCACATAATTTTCTAAATCTTGAAGAGATGCATTTTTCAATTTTCAATATGCTAAATCCTCTGAAGGTAACACACATAAGTTGCTAAATCCTTAAGAGACGCACATTTTTTAATTTTCAATATGCTAAATCTTCTGAAGGTAACACACATAAGTTGCTAAATCTTGAGGAGACACACATTTTATATTCCATGGTGATACAAGAAGGTGGATCTATGGGTATTCCAGAAGCCATCAGAAGATGCATTACAATTTCAAGGCACAGTTTATGGGTGAACTATCAGGTTTGGCCACCTATTTGGCTCTCCCTCCTTGGTGATTCACAATAAGGTGGGCATCTTATTGGGCGAGGTAATCACTTTCTCTTTTCTCTTTTTTCACTTTCATGCTAGTAGGGCTGGATCATGAAGCTATGTTAATTTTAGTGGTTCTCTTGTCTTTCTTATGTAATCATTTATGCTTTTATGATAGCTTTCCAAATATGATATTAGTATAGGAAACATTTCTTAGCAAGGTTTCCTCTACTAGTTGATTTGGATTTGTTTTAGTACTAACCCCTCTTTAGTATCTTTTTGTTTTCTCTTTGTTTTTGCACCCTCGTGCGTTTATGTTGAGTTAGAATCCTTAGCCTGGGGGCTTGTGTCCTTAGCTAAGTGTTATTTTATCTTGTTGTGAATCCATTTGGATCTCTTCTTTTTTCTCCTTTACCAAGAGTTTGCATTGAATCCATACTCTTGCTAAAATGGAGGCTTAATGTATTGCCTTAAAATAGAAGCACTTCCATGTTAAGAACATTTATCCCTTTGAGTAGGTAGTGTGGGGTCATGTCAAATGCCTCGAGTACATCCTTGGCTTGAATCTGGATTTTCTCCTCACTCTCTCCCTTTTTCCACCCTCTTTCTACACTTTTCTAGCATTTTGGACTGAGATCTTGAAATCTTTGACTTCAAGGTCAAGGTCGACCCCGACTTTGACCTAGGTCATAGTTGACCTCGACCTTGACCCAAGGTCCAAATTTCAAGATTCCATGATTCTTGGATGTTAGGTTTCAGAAAGATTTGTTTTCCCGCTTTTGAGTCGGCTGTTTCAAATTTTGGAATGGTAAACTCTTAAATTATATTTAATCTAGGTCCATTTCTAGGGGTTAAGGCTTAATTAGAATTTAATTCTCCTATGTCAGCCTCTCTAGAATTTTGTGCCCTATACTAGTATAAAAGGAAGCCTTCCTCTCTCATTTTCTCAATCAATAATTCATGAGCATCCATTATTCATCAAGAGCTCTCAAGGAGACCTTCACAATCAAGAAAGAATTCTCAATCAAGGAAGTACTCAAGCCATTATCATTCATTGAAGCATTCAAGTTCTCCATTGAAGATCAAGGATTCAAGCATTCAAGTCTTTTGTTTGGATTTGGTTCAAGCATTCAAGATTCATCATTCAAACCCTAGATTTATCCATCATGGTGGTGTGATCTTCCTTCAAGATCCTTTGTTCATCTTAAAGATCTATTCTTTCTCCCTTCAAGGTGGATTCCAAGCATACAATCATGAAGGTTATGATTTACATTTGTTAATGTTGTGTTCACGCTTTCATATCAACATACTTGTTTACATTTGAAATACAATTGTATATCTATTGAATATCATAGCTTCATTGTTAGATCTAGTTCTACTACTTGCTAGCATTCTCTATTTCAATTCCATTATTAAGGTTGATTCCAAACCGGGGTTTGACTAAGGCAAACCCCTCATTCCAACAACAAATCCTCTTTTTCTTGCAGGTACATGTGTGGGACAATGAATTGTAGTTCACATCCAAGTACCCTTTTCGGTGAACTTTCGAGATCCACGAATAGAATTTTCGTCGGAGCTGTTTTAGGTCAAGGATGACTTTCAGTGGGGGTCAAGATTGTACCCCGGGGTAAGATTGTACCCCGATCTTGAGGTCAAGGATGACCTTGCTCCGAATGATAGAAGTTTTCTAGGTTTTCTATGCCTCTGCATTTCTAGGCCGAATCAGGTTGCAGAATTTGCCGAAACTAAACACAGACATCAAAAAATAGTGATTTTCGTATCAGCCTCTTTTGAAGATAAGTATTCCTATTTTATTAAGTTTTTATGTCCATAACATTTTCCATCACATATTTACATCCCTACACTTTGTTATCATACATTTTGGCATATCCCTCACACCACACATCCATTTTATCCTTTACAATTGTATGGAGTAATGCATCATTTTTTTGTTAGCTTTGTTTAGCTTTTTTAAGCTATTCCATAATAATATTTATTGGACATTGCATTCTTTTAGGAATTTTAATGTCTAGATAAATTCAATTATCACACATTTATAGTACACAATGAAAGATAAGAGATGGTGTTTCTAGGAATTAATACCTAGGTAACCCCAAAATAATAATAATTGTGAATGATACTCCTAAAAATTTATTTTGTTGTCTTTAATTTTGTCAAAGTCATATTGGAGAGTTATAGTCAATCGGTGAAATGAGTCATAGGACTCAGTCGGTAAAGCAAATAGAGAATTTGGTAAAGGAAGAGACAATTTTAGTAAAAGCAAATGAGTGATATTTACTGAGAGGAGCAAGCAGGCACCGAGTATTGCATGATAGTTACTGAGTTGAGAGTACATGTTACCGAGTAAGAACAAAATATGTTACTGAGTAACACAGGCTAACATAACATATTATGATAGATACATTGAATCTAGACATCGAGCATAAAACATTTTATAGATTTCAAGAAGATCGTCTGGTTAAACATTGGAGATGTAAACAAATATGATTGTGCATGATTACGAGGTAAGATCCACTGATGGAAATTAAATGGAATATATACATTGGAAATGAAACCAAAGCTACAGCCATTTAAGGAGAAGAATCTAGAACATTTTCACTGCTTCTAGATCAAGTATATAAAGAACAACGTATGAGGATTAGAGAGAGATTGAAGATGATGAGAAATTAGAGAAGGATGCAAAACTGATGTGAAGGTGATGAAGTGAAGATAAACTACCGAGTAATAGAACAATTAGAGAAGAACTATCAAAGTGAATCAAATTTGAGGCTACTGAGTACTGAAACTGAATTGTGATTGAAATGTACTAAAGTGTAGAATGAGGTAAAATGTTATTGAGCACATTGAGTCTGAATAACATTTGTTGATGCATTACTACATACAATTTTTGCATTGAATTATATTTTGATTAGAAGTTGTAAAATCCCACTCTTGGGTAGGCCCTAATAGTTCTTATTTTGTAAATCCTTTAACATGGTACATCTCTTAAATTAGAGATTGTAAAATCCTTTAGCAATGTAGACTGCATAACTCTTTTGTACTCCTAATGGGGTATGTACTCTTAATAGGGTAAGCTATCAGAAGTAGCTAAATTTTGTAGCTCTAACTGAGTAACCTTTTTACTATAGTAGTAAAGGATTGTGGGTACCATCCCCACCACGTTTTTTCCCCTCTAACCAAGGGTTTTCGTGAGACCAAAAATCATTGTGTTATGAGTTATGTTTTTATGTTTTAATTTTTATATTCTATGGTGATATATGCAAAGATTACAATTCAGTATATGATCTGAATAATTGATATAAAAAAATTCAATATTGATTCACCCATCCCCTCTTGGTACTTAACTTTCAATTATTAATCCAACAATTGGTACCCGAGCTTGGACTCTTGAGATAAAGGTTTAACCACATGAGAGTGAAAAGATCATAGCCATGGAAAGTTACAAGCAAGTTAAACAAACTGAAAATCTTGAGTTTGAATTGGAAAATGTACATGAGTTGATTGATGATCTGAAAAGGAAATTGGAAAAGTCATTAAGAGTAAGAAATCATTTATTTGATGAATTGAAATCTACACAAGAACATGTTGAGATACCTGAGACATCATTTGAAGGAAGTTTGAATGATGAATCTAAAACAACCATTACATAACTGATGGAAAATAATAAACCACTCACCAAGTATTTGAATCTAATAAAGAAAGATAAAGAGGCCAAAGGTATTAGAATGGGTGAAATAATTGAATCAAAGAGAGTTGTTGAGGATGCAAAAAGAATGGTAGAAGAAAACAGGAGGTGAGTTGAGGCAAGACTAGCTGAAAAAAATGATGAAATCATGAGAATGACAAACACATTATGCTATGACCGACCAACTGGTGAATGCAAATCAAGAGGCAACCAGAAAGGAATCTGAGAATCAAGCATTGATGTTTGAGGTTGAAAGATTGACAAAAGAATTGAAATCAGAAAAGGAAGCCAATGAAATACTGAAAAGGAATGAAGAACCATTAAGAATGTTGGATGGACATCTTAGAGGTCAGAGAAAACTGAGAGATATAACTGGACTTGGGCTCACTGAAAACAACACTACCGAGAAGGGAGAGTCCTCAAACCAAGCTGCCAACTAAGACACTGCTACCCCACCGATGATAAAGAAGCCTATTTATTACCATTGTGGGAAACCTGGTCATACAACCAATGTCTACATGAGAAAAAGAGGTAAACCACATAGCATTCCTAAATTTGATGGTTATTGTTATAATTGCAATAAGTATGGACATCAAGCATTTGAGTGTAGATCAAAGATATCCAACAATACAAGGAAGCCAAAATTTAATGGTTACTTCAATGCTTGCAATAGATATGGTCATAAGTCTGAAGATTGTAGGTCATAAAGAAAGAATGTAAAATGGGTACCTAACCAACGGAATACAACAAACAACTGACAAGGCTCAATAATACCATGGGACTACAGCACAAGAATTTCATGTACAACATGTGGGAGATATAGACATATAGCAAAAAATTGCATTTTGATGCATGGTAGAAATAACAAAAGATCATGGGGAAATCCTAGAATGACATGTTTTCACTGTCATAAGGTAGGTCACCTAGCCAAAGATTGCAGGTACCGAGGCAAAGCTCCAACCAAGGAAAAGACAAATGAAATAGTTCAAGTAAATGTTGAATAAATAAGAGACCAGATGAATAAAATATGGAGAAGGAAGTCTCTAGACGATGGAACATCACTTGGAACAATCGATGACACCTCATCCTCTGGATCGGATGCACCTATCTTCACCTAATCGGTTAAAGGTATGTGTAGGAACTGTGAGTTAAATTTTAATCTTAAATCAGTTCCTAACATTTGAGCAAAGATCGATTTAAGCATATTTAGATGCATTTGGATGTATGTTGTGAAGTTAACATTTCATTTTTTATCGGTGAAAGACTATGTTATATTGTTTCATTCAAGAAAAGGAAGTGTAGTTTGGTGATCAATGAAAGTGGAATTGGTGACAACATTTATTGCTAAAATTCTAGCCATTAGAAACCCTAATCGAGGCAAAGGTATAAATAGACCTCTTTACTATTCATTGTTACCTAATGTTTTCAAAGAGCATTTGAGCGCATTGCAAAGTTGAGTCTTTTGAGGGCATTCAAGTGATTGATTGAGAAGATCCAAGCACATTTAAAATTATTTGTGAGATTTATGGTGCATTCCTGAGTTGTGAAAGCATGACCGAGTTGATTTACACGAAACCCAACTTCAATCAAGCATTTATACATTCGAATCGATGGCACCTAAGGTTCAAAATCTTGTCGTTGTTGAGAAGGTTTATCCTATCAACCTGAAGTACAAGCTTCCTCTAGCTAAATCAATCGAACCAGACAAAATGGGAGCTCTCTCATCTATTCCTCCAAGAGTTATCTTGATCAAAGACATTTGTGCTTTCATCCACTGCAAAATTGAGGAAATTTGTCAAGCTGATATTGATACATCTTACCGCAGTGTGTGCGATAATGGAAAATTGAAGGATGAACACATCCTCCTAAAGACTAAGGGTTTAATGCATGCCCTGCATATACTGAATGTATTCAAGACCGAGTGGATGATAATTGTGCTAAGCTGAGTCCACAATCAGTTTATGTGGCTAGATCAACCAGTCAAGATCACTAAGGAGATTGATACTCCTAAAGAGTTATTTTGTTGTCATTAGTTTTGTCAAATTCATACTGGAGAGTTAAAGTCAGTCGGTGAAAGGAGTCATAGGACTTAGTTGGTTAAGCAAATAAAGAAGTTGATAAAGGAAGAGACAATTTCAGTAAAGGAAAATGAGTGATAGTTACTGAGCAGAGAAAGACAGGCACTGAGCGTTGCATGATAGCTACCAAGCTAAGAGTACATGTTATTGAGTAAGAACAAAACATATTACCGAGTAACATAGGCCGACATAACAGATTATGATAGATACACTAAATTTGGACACCGAGCATAAAATATTTTACAGATTTCAAGAAGATCGTTTGGTAAAATATTGGAGATGTAAACAAATATGATTGTGCATGATTATGAGGTAAGATCCACCAATGTAAATTAAATGGAATATATACATTGGAAATGAAACCAAAGCTACCACCATTTAAGGAGAAGAATCTAGAACATTTCCACCTCTTCTAGATCAAGTATAAAGAACAATGTATGAAGATCAAAGAAAGAGTGAAGATGATGAGCTCTTAGAGAAGGATGCAAAACGGATGTGAAGGTGATGAAGTGTAGATAAGCTACCAAGTAACAAAATAATTAGAGAAGAATTGTGAAAGTGAATCAGATTTGAGGCTACCGAGTGCTGGAACTGAATTGTGATTGAAATGTACTGAAGTATAGAATGAGGTAAAATATTATTGAGCACATTGACTCTGAATAATATTTGTTGATGCATTACTACATATAATTTTTACATTGAATTATATTTTAATCAGAAGTTGTAAAATCCCACTCTTGGGTAGGCCCTAATAGTTCTTATTTTGTAAATCCTTTAACATGGTGCATATCTTAGATTAGAGATTGTAAAATCCTTTAGCAAGGTAGATTGCATAAGTTTTTTGTATTCCTAATGGGGTATGTACTCTTAACAGGGTAAGCTATTAGAAGTAGCTAAATTTTGTAGCTCTAACCGAGAAACCTTTTTACTACAGTAGTAAAGGATTGTGGGTACCATCCCCACCACATTTTTTCCCCTTTGACCAAGGGTTTCTTTGAGACCAAAAATCATTGTGTTATGAGTTATGTTTTTATGTTTTAATTTCTATATTTTTGGTGATCTATATGCAAATATTTACAATTCAGTAAATGATTAGAATAGTTGATAAAAGTTTTTGCAGTACGGATTCACCCCTCCCCTCTCACTACTTAACTTTCCCTTATTAATCCAACATGTGAATGTTAGAATGATTTTAGAATAAATGAGAGGGGAGGTGAATCAATTATCCTCAAGTCCAGATGTACCAATTGAATTTTATAGCTCTTCAACAATCTCAGATCTAATCAACTTTCAACTCGGTCTCTATAGCATATAACAATAACATAAAACTTACAGTACACTGTCCTAAAGTAAATAACTTGCAGAATATAAAACTTTCAACATCATCCACATCAAAATAACATTCACACAAGTATAACACTAGGATTTATAGTGGAAACCCAATTTGGGAAAAACCACTTGTAACATGCTACTGATTTTTACTCTTCTGAAGTGAGCTCTTTGAAAAGCCAACCCAGTTAAAGGTTTACAATACACACTATTAGGTGTGACCTGGTTAAAGGATTTAATCACCCTGTTAAGAGTGGCCTTGTTAGAGGGCTTAAGAACATTCCATCATAATGTCACCTTGATTAAAGGATTTATACAATGACTGTTAGGTCAACCTTGATTAAAGGATTTAGACTAATACAATGGTTAGAAAGTAACAATAGATTCTGATCTGAAAATATACAACTCACTTTGCAAATACATATCCACTTCGCACATATGTTGATTTACTGACTGGCCTTCATTTCCATCTCCATCTATGATCTGCTCGATATTCACTTCAAGAAATCACAATTATGTTCAGCTCCTTCACAGCTTCACCTTCAACCTTCTTCTTAGACTCATCAGTCAATAACATCAACATCTTCTCTCTCTCTTGTAACCTCACAATTAGGTTAATCTTATACCTCCTTGATCAGGTAGATTAATCTTTTTTCGCTTAATCTCTCCCGTAGATCTTAGGTTTAGGTCAGATTCATCGAATCCTTCCATCATTATGTTCTCCTTCTTTTCCTTTTAGATACATCTTCAAACTTCTCTTTGAATCCATAAGAAAATGATTTACCGTGCATTAAATGTTTTATACCATTCATTAATAATGTCAACATGTTTTACATATCCCAAGAATTTAACTATGTCGGCTGAGATTCTCAATTCTTTCTCAAAATTTAAATTACTGGCACTCGATCAATACTGTGTTCATCTCCTCAGTCATTACTATGTATCTCGATCATCGTTAACATTTTCTTCTTGGCAATTATTTGTCACTCAAAAATAACTAATGTTCGGTCAACACTAGATTTGCCCAACATATACTGGCACTCAGTCGACACTAACATCACTCAGCTTAAACTAAATTTCTTCACTTTTGCTCGGTTAAGCCTATGTTTCTAGTCTTTCTTCTTCACTATGTAAACAACACATTACCTTGTCAATCTAAGATAAAAAGAGAAGATTACATAACTCAACCTTTCCTTAGGTTCTCTTGTTATCTTCTCTTTTCAAATCCTCTTTATCAATAAAAAGATATGGTACTCTCCTAGATAGCAATTGTCTTACCAGTTAAGGTTTGAATTGTTTCAATTGTAGTTTCCAACAGTGAATTCTTGGTTTCTCAATAACAATAAGTGATAACATAAATGTTCAAAGACTCTTTTCACCTTGAATCCAATAGTGGTAAGTGATCACCATCAATTTTATTCCAAATCATGAGCCCTTTGTGGTTTGATCTACTATATATGCATAATCTAAGCTTCATCACATGGTCAACATACACCTAGTAAGATTTTCCAATAAAAATCAATCACTAGCTAAAGTTGTTTCATCTTCTAGAGAAATTATTTTGACTTAGATACAGTACTATTGACTATTAATTGATAAATGTCATCATTCAATGTGCACTAATAACTTCACAACAGTTTGTATGTCAACATACTAGCAAGGATGCATGGGTATAAATATACATGGAAGTACCTAATAATGCACAACTTAGGGAAGATTGCAATCTTCAAGAAAAGTGTAAACACAATTAATTACACACACCAAAGAACATGTGCACACAACTTGAAAACTCCAAGGTGCTCAAATCATTATATTAGAATCTCAAAATAGACCAATTATTGCACAAAACAAGAACCTACACACAAACATCAACTCATTGACATGACATTGGAATCAATCCTATGAGTGTTGATATGAATTGAATCCTTAAATCTAATTATCACCTATAGATTTGATCTACCCATTTTTCTAGAACCTCACTTTTTGTTTTTCTTTAGAGCACTTTGTCTATTCTCAAATAAAAACAAGTTCTTGTTGCTTATTAATTTGCATGTGATAAGAATAAGTACTTTCTTTGGTAAACTATGTATGGGATGCCAAGACAACAATTTGGAAGCAAGAGTGAAGATAACAAACAACTGGTTTGTGACCTAGAATATTGATGCAATGTTGATGTCTCTAGATACTTCTTTTTAGGCTCATGATATGTATTAGAATTTATTAAACTAATATGTTTTCTTAATTTTTTAAATGAATAAGGGTTTGTCCTTAGATATGACACCATTGCATATAATTTAACTATTTGACACTTCATCTTAACTCATAACAAGTAATTGGAAAAAATAAGGAATTTTCAATTTTTCTTTAATTTTGAAATGATAAATCATAAATGCAAATGCGAATCACTTCCATACATAAATATCTAACTTCAAGAAAAATAAAAAATAAAAAATAAAATATAAATTCTAAACTAAATAAAACCAAAATAATCATCATCTTCCACATAATATTGTATTTTTATACACTAATTATTATTTAAAAAGTAAAATAACTTCAAAGGGAGGGGACAAAGAGGAAGGGGAATGTTCTTCCCCCCACATAGCATCTCAAGCCAAGAGCTATGCCAAGGCTGTCTCTCTTCCTCAAATGGACTTTTGATCGGACACTGAAGTAGATTATGAGAGAGAATCCTCGGATGAGTTCACTATGGGGGATGATCTAGATAATTTAGAGCCCAGATGTGTCAGCCAATTAGCGAATATTCTTTTGGGGAAAGCTAAGGTTGGCAGAGGCGGGCGCTCGAATAGGCAGTTAAGGGAGGAAAGGGCCAAGGAGAAAGGCATAGTTAGTGTGTTTGATTTCATGAGGAAAGCCAAGGGAATCTCCCTTGGCCAGAAATGTTAATCACTTCGTGGAATGTCATGGGCATATCAACCCCTGACAAGCAACGCTTGTTCAAGGGAGCGTTGCAGAAGATGGCCTGTGATGTAGTGCTCATCCAAGAGTCTAAATTATGTCTGGACAAAGCTCTCAATTTTATATTTTCATGCAGCAAGTGGGAAGGATATTTTCAGGAAGCAAAAGGAGCCTCGGGAGTTTAGGTTTTTTATGGAACCCGATCAATATTAAGTTTTCATTTCTGGAGAAGCATGATCATTAGATATTTGGGTTGGTGGAAGGATTTGAAGAAAACATCTCCTTCCCGCTTTTCAATGTGTATGGGCCTTCAAAGATGGATGATAAGGTGAAGGTTTGGTTGGAGCTGACTACAAAAATTGCCACACTGGAGGGTAGCAAGGTGATAGTGGCAGGTGACTTTAATGTGATCTTGGATCTGGAAGAGAAATGGGGTGGTATGAGAAAACCTAATAAGACTATGGAGGATTTTAGATCCTTCGTTCAGGATAATTCCTTGTCAGACGTGGCTACATGCAACGAGCTTTTTACTTGGACCAATAGGCGAGCCAATTTCACAAGGATATCAGAAAGGCTAGATAGGTTTCTGGTGGGCTCCTTTTGGTCAGATGCTCCTTTAAAATTGGAATCTAGCATTATGCCTTTTTCTCTATCGGATCATTTCCCCATTCAATTGATTTTTCTCATTCCCCTTCAGAATGTTTGTGGTAGTTTTCGGTTTCAGAATATGTGGTGGCGTGATTTAGCATTTCTTCCAAACTTGAAGGCATGGTGGATAGACAGCAATCGGTACAAAGGCACTCCAAGCTTTACTTTTACCAAAAGGCTCAAGGATCTGAAGTCTCGGATCAAGGAATGGAATAGAGTTTCATTCAAAAACATCTTTGTTGAAAAGCATCGAGTGGAAGGAGAATTAGAGTATTTGAATGATCAGGTGATCTCGAATGGCATGTCCACCCCCGATTTTGAGAAAGAAATGTCACTTAAAAGAGAACTGGCGGAACTCTTACATAGGGAAGAAGTATATTGGAAAGACAAATCGAGGGAGCATTGGATCTACGATGGTGACCAAAACTCCAAATTTTTTCATGATTCAATTAAGGCTAGAAGATCCCATAATAGATTTAACAAGATACAAATTGCAGACGGGGAGTGGAAGTATAAGGCGGAAGATATTGAGTCCATAGCGGTTGATCACTTTCATTCACTTTTGCGTTCTTCACAAGATGTTTTGGATTCCTCGGCTTCCTCCTTTCTTGATATCATTCCTAAGCTAGTTTCTGAAGGGGATAATGTTCAATTGATGAGGCCGTTCTCGATCCAAGAAATCAAAAAAGCAGTCTTTGATAGTCCTATCAACAAAGTTGCAAGACTAGATGGGTTTCCCATGGAACTTTATCAAAAATGTTGGGCTTTTATGGGTGAAGACATTTTAGAAACGATGGAATCTCTTAGAAGTAAAGGGCAGTTTGTGAAAGAACTAAACAACACGGTTATTGCTTTGATCCCTAAAAAGCAAGACAACACTTCTATGGATGACTTTAGGCCAATAGCATTATGTAATTCATTATACAAAATTTTGTCCAAAGCTATGGTCAACAGGCTCAAGCCTATTCTGAGTAGAATCATTTCAGTGGAACAACACGGATTTGTTCCTGGACGTGAGATTGTGGATAGCATCCTATTGGGAGGAGAAACTATTCCCAGTATGCATAAATCCAAGCATCCAAGTCTGATTGTTAAATTAGATGTTAGCAAAGCATATGACAGAGTCAGATGGCCATTTCTCCTAGCTCTTCTTTCTCGGTTTGGATTTTTCCCTAAATGGATCAATTGTATTTCTCATTGCATTTCTACTGTTCATTTCTCTATCCTTGTCAATGGAACGATCTCTGGATTTTTTCCAACAACTAACGGGTTAAGAGAACCCCCTGTCTCCCTTCTTATTTGTATTAATGGCAGAAGCGTTGGGTCGCCTCATCAAGCTACACACTAGGCTTGGCAACTGGAGAGGAATCTCTATCAATAACTTCTTGGATCCTATTTCTCATTCTCAGTTTGCAGATGATGCAATCATTTTTGGGGAGGCTATGACTCAAGAAGCCAAAGTGATTAAGACAGCTTTGACAGAATATGCTAGGGCCAGGACAAGTTATGAATTTATCTAAGTTTAGAATATTTTTCCCCCATACTAACAAATGGATGAAAGGAGCTATATTATCCATTCTAGGTTTTGAGGAAGGTGTTTTTCCAATCACTTATCTAGGAGTCTCATTATTCTCAGGCCGCGTTGACAGGTATTTTTGGGATGGGGTGGTGGACAAAATGAGAGCCAAAGTTTCTTCGTGGAAGAATAGATGGCCATCACAGGCAGGGAGGATTTTGATGATCAAGGCAGTTTTATCTGCCATCCTCATATATTATATGTCGGTATACAGGTTGTCGAGGAGAGCTATCCAGACTCTAGAAGGTTTGCTCAAAAATTTCCTGTGGCAAGGATCACATGATGAAAAAAGAATTCATCTTTTAAGCTGGGAAACGACCTGTTTGGCCAAAGACGAGGGTGGAGCAGGTCTCAGAAGTATGGATTTGCAGAACTCAACTTTGGGGGCTAAGCTGGCATGGAAAATGTTCAAGAGCCCGAAAAAATCGTGGTGTCAAATCATGTCTACAAAGTACCTTGATTCTAGGGAGCCAGACAGGATTCTAACGGATGCAAACGCCCCTTTGGGTTCCCAATTTTGGAGGCATATCTAGGAGAGCAGAAATATCATCACAGAGCATCTCACATGGCATATTGGCAATGGTAAGAGAGCGCTTTTTTGGAGAGATTCTTAGCAGGGGGACAAACCGCTGGTCAGTTTTTTCTCGGATGTGGATTGGGTTAACAGAATGGAAACAACCATAGGGAACAAGGTGGCAGACTATATGTTGTTTCCTTGTTCATTCTCTTCGAAGGCAGTCTAGAGAGCTATGGGAGACCCCGAGTCGGACAATGTCATTTTGTTGCAGGATCTTCTCAAATCCAAAATTGTGGTTCGTTCCAATGACGAAGATGTGTTGGTATGGAGTGCAGCTAGATCGGGCTCATACAAGGTAAATTTGGGATATGAATTGCTTAGGCATCGGCAGACCGATGATTCTTGGCCAACCAAACTTTGCTGGAGTAAATGGCCCCTCCCAAAGGCTGGTGCATTCCTTTGGGTAGCATTACATGGCAAAATATTAACTGGGAGTAGACTAAAGTCGATTGGTTTTTCGGGCCCGAATTGGTGCATAATGTGTAAACTTCAAGTAGAAACAACAGATCATCTTCTCTTTTGGTGTCCATTTGCTAGAGGAATTTGGGAATGGTTGTTGAGCAAGTTGCAATGGTTTGTGGTTAGGAATGTATCTCTCAAGGATTTCTTATCGGCCTGGCCTACGAAAAAAATCTTTTCTAAGTGGGGGCTTCTTTGGCTGGTTAGCCCTTCTATGTTGGTCTGGCATATTTGGAAGGAGTGTAATCTAAGGATCTTCAAGGAAGAGTCTTTGGAGGAAGATCATTTGAAGGCTAATGTCCAATTAGATATAGAAGAGGTGGTCAATAGTAGGTGTATGGAGAGGAAGTATAATTATATATCCAAATGGGACATGGAGATGGAAAAGAGCTGGAGTTTTATACACAGAGGAGATCATATCCTCAAAGTCAAAAAAGACAGATCAGAGGTTCGATGGCTAGCCCCTTTGAATGGTTGGGTTAAACTAAATTTTGACGGAGCATGTTGAGGCAACCCGGGGATTAGTGGTATTGGGGTGATTGTTTGAGATATGAAGGGGGAGGTTCTTGGAGGCATTTCAAGGTATCTGGGAATTACTACTAACAATGAAGCGGAAATAGCGGCCATGGAGACAGGGTTATTGTGGTGCCTACATAAGGGGATCAGGAAAGTGGTAATTGAAGGTGACTCTTTAATTGTTCTAAATGGGGTGTCCAAATCGGATTTTTGTAATTGGAGGCTGGCCAAATGGCTTCCTTGTTTGAAGGAACTTATGAAGGGCCTCGAAGATTATCAATTTCAACATGTGTTTAGGGAAGGCAATCAAGTGGCGGATAAGTTGGCGAACATGGGCATTGATAGGCAAGAGGACTGGGAATTTGACAAGGACAATTTGGTCGCAGAAGAACTACAATCCCTTCTAGATAAGATCGGCTCCCTATGGAAAGGACAGGGGTGGGATAGAGATAGGATCAGGCGGCGTAGGCAGAAGAGCTAATTTCTGCCAGTGCGCGTGAACTCTACAGAGATCGTAATATTTCTGCAGCGATTCTCTTACAGACCCATGAGAGCATACTCGAATGTGCAACAGCGTTCGTATATTCATAGCAAAGTTTTGGGAAGTGTCCCTGGTCTTTTTAAGCTCTCATCAGGCTAGACTGAAACTCATACAATGGCGACAATTACGAGCATTCGATGCTATTGCGATAAGGTGGAGTCTTTGGTAGAAACTCTGGAAGAACAAATGAGGAGGATTTTCGCCAAGGCAAAGGAGAAGGACCAGATGGCTTTAATCACTATCTTGGGAGGAGATTATTGGGCTAATAGGCATGTGCACGATGGAAGGCTGATCTCAGACCTCTTTCAACCGTTCATACAGACTTTGGGAGATCCGTTGTTTGTGCTAGGAGTTGTGCGAAGGATAGTGGCTGAAGACATATACTTGGAAGTGGCGGAAGCGCTGGATGAGATATACCAACAGCTTTTGAGCGGTTGTTTGCTGGGATTCTTCAATCTAGAAGTGGAAGGGAAGAAGACCAAAATGAAGAAGGCGTGGTCCCTGTATAAGACGGGAGTCAAGGGTTACAACTTGGCTAATTTTGAAGCCTATCTCAAGGCCAATGAAGATCTCTTTCCAATGGAAATTGGAGCGAGACTGTTAGAGATAGGGCAAGGATTAATGTTTGTAGCCCACTAATCCGTTTTGGTTGTGCGGATGTGGATATGATTTTCTATGTAAGTCTCTTTTAATTAATAGAAAGGGTACCGCCCCCTAGGCAGAGCTTGAGTAAAAAAAACAAAAAAAACTTCAAAACAAAAAGAAAAATGTGTAATTTTCACTATTATAATATAGGACAAAAAAATTCAATAAAAATTGGCACTTTGTATGTCTTATTCATATCAACTACTCATTTTATTGTTGATTTCTAGATTTGACTATGTTTGATTTTTCCGCCAATGTTTTGGAGCATGTTCCATGATCTACCATCTCGAAAAGAAAAGATGGAAAATCAAACACAATCAAATTCAGAAATCAACAAGCTAATGATGATTTTTTGTTTTTTCTAACTTTCATATTGACCATAGATTATGGAACATGATTCAAAATGTTAATGAAAACCCAAAGAACCAATAAGCTACTCATGATCCTTTCTCTTTTCTAACTTTCATACTGGCCATAGATCATAGAACATGATTCAAAATGTTGATGAAATAATCACAACTTCCATTTTCCTAATTAAAACTTCCAGAATTGTCAAATGCTGAAATTTGACAATTCCAGCAACCAAACATACCCCAAGCTAATGATTTTTTTTCTCTTTTTTAACCTTCATATTGATCATAGAATATGAAACATGATTCAAAATGTTGCTGAAAAAACCACACATTAAATAGAATTCAGAAATTAACAAGCTATTTTCTAACTTTCATAATGATCATAGATCAGAACATGATTCAAAATGTTGATAGAAAACCATACAGAATCGAATTCACAAATCGACAAGCTAATATTATATCATAAACAATACTCATGAGAATGATTAGGCCCGTGCTAAGGAGACTTATTGAATCCATACATGGAGGAAAATGTTTGGATAAGCGTAAATACGAAAATGAATGTTGCGGCCAGCACAGATATTGTCGCTCGCCAGGGCGTTGTGAAACGGCTGATAAAGAAGACCATCAATTTAACCCTCCATTTGCTCCTGTAACCCTCTGTTATCTCTGTCTTCAATGCCTTGAGCGGCTGGAGAGAAGAAATGGCCATACCCTTACACAGATTTTCCCACAACCGAGCCACCTGTGCGTCGTTTCTCACAAGGATATAAAAGATCCCCGCTATTCTCAGCTGCGTCACATCATTTTCTGTGAAAATCAAACTCTTCATCAATCCGACATAGCAAGAGATAACCTGCAATTCCGAGGGCAGAAATGCTTCCATAGCCATCAGGTTTCTCAGAACAGTTTCAGTGTTTTCTGATATAATTAAGACTGGAAGGTACAGAACAGAAGTTTCCTTGTCAAATCTGAGGGCCCTGCCGCCATCTCCAGTGTACGGGCGGATACAAATTCCGGCCTTGCATAATCTTGAAATAGAGGGGAGAACGTAATTAAACCGCCTTTCGACTGTTGAAGAAGAAGCAGCGGCAGAAGCAGACTTTGTCCCGGCAAAGAAAGAGAGGGTTACACCGTGCAAGAAACCCAGAAAATGTTCTCGACTCATGAGAGAGGAATCGAGTTCAAACCCTGAAAGCTGCAGGTATTTGAACGGGAAAAACGAAAAAGTGGCGTTTAAGAGCAAATTGAGCAAACTTGGCCTGCGCTTCTCTTTCAGAACCGCTCTCCAGTTGTAAAATCGTGCCCAGGACGAGCAGGGGAATTTGATTTTCCAGCTTCCCGATGTCCTTCAATACTGCAAATCCCACCTATTTAATTCGATTCTCGTCGAAAAGAGGTTCGAAATACATACCATCAGAAGAATCGGATTGATCTTTGCCTGCGAGAGTCCTAAGCAGCTCCAGCAGAAAGGAACCGTCCAAAAGCATCATCCACGCTAGGGTTTCAGAGTTGCACTGGATAATTTTTTCGTATTTGTCTCTGATTTGACCATCCATTTTCTCAATCTCCGCGACCACAGAATTAATGTCTATTTTTCCAGGGAGGCGCGTGATCATTCTCTGAGCAGCACGCAGCTTGTGGTTCTCCATGCCGTGGAGATCTGTGGCGCGTTGGTAGCAGGGGCCGATGGAAACCACCTGAGGGAGACAAGCATTGGGCTTCAGGTCGACCAGGATTTTGGGGACGGTGAAGATGCAAACAGTTGAAGGGCGGGCAACGCATTGCTAGGCTTGGAGGCCCTGTTTTATGTGAATCAGCCATTCGCCTTGGCGGATGTCTTCGCTGGGATCCTCACTGTAGCGCAAAGCCATGAAATATGGATGCTGTGGGAATCGAACCTGGGTTGTGGTGAAATAAATTAGTTGAATATGGATGCTGTGGGAACCATACCTCCTTCTAACCTGTAACAAACCGCTTCAGTGTCTTCGATACTATTTGACTTGTTAGTTTTTGACTTACATGTTTGTTGAATGTGTTCGTTAAATTATTAGTAATTTTGAATCCTACTATAATATTGATATTTGGATTCTTGTGGCCCGTGGCCATTTCTTAAATTTGATAAATTAGGATTATTTTTAATTTATTAATTTATTAATTTTTTTTATTTGTTGAGATTAATCACCATCAAATTATTTTAACAACTTTAATGTTATGATATTTCATTGCAATACAAAGAATCAATATTAATTTTATAATTATTTAGTGTTTTATTTTTATATATTGGGTACTTATATATAGTCAATCATGACTCTACATGCTTATATTTGGTCTATGTAAAAAAAAATATATTTATAATTTCATATAATTTTTTAAATTTGGTAAATTAGAATTATTTTTAAATTATAAATTATGATATTTTTATCAAATATTTCTAAATTTTAAATTAAGTAGTATTTTATTTGTCTATATTAGTCACCATCAAATTATTTTAGCAATTTTAATCTTATGAAATTCCATGATACCACTTGGAATCAACTAAGGATGACTCTTCATGCCTATATTTTAGTATTTTGTTTCTAATTCATAATTTTTTATTTATTGAGATTAATCAATATCAAATTATTTTAACAACTTTAATGTTATGATAGTTCATTGCACCACCAAGAATCAATATTTATTTTATAAAATTATTTAGTATTTTATTTCTATAGATTGGGTGCTTATATATAGTCAATCATGACTCTCCACGCTTATATTTGGTCTATGTTGTAATTTTGGATTTTGAAAAAAATAGATATTTAGAATCTCGTGTTGAATTTTGAAATTTGATAAATTAGAATTATTTCTAAATTATAAATTATGATATTTTATCAAATATTTTTAAATTATAAATTATGTAATATTTTCTTTGTCTAGATTAATCACCATCAAATTATTTTAGCAATTTTAATCTTATGAAATTTTGTAATTTACCACTTGGAATCAACTAAGAATGATTAACAATTATGATTCTATAAAATTAACTGGTGATGGTCATGCTCACTGTGGGGACGACGGTTGATTTTACCTTGACCAAGAAGGTGATATGTTAAAGAGTAAAAAATGCCCTGCAAGATGCAACTCTTGAAGGCCTCAAGAATCTCAATCTGAGGGCTCACACCAGTCTTGTGGCAGACAACTTTCCCGTGGAACAAACCCTGGCTAACTCCAAAAAAGTCGACACTATCAACATGCTGAGAGATGGGCTTAAAAGGAATAATCTAGAAACTTTTGAGAGTATTATGGAAGTCAATGAAAGTTTGTTCTCTTTGCACAAATTGAACGTGCCCATGAGGTTGTGGAGGTTGTTAGGATCCTAGTGCATGTTCTTTGTGCCTAATATGTAATCTTTTCTTTGAGTGGAATATAATGGTAGCTACCCCTAGGTAGTAGTTTGCTTTAAAAAAAACCTAACAATGATTAACAATTATGATTATGTAAAATTATTTATTATTTATTAGTATTTTATTTATATAGACTAAATACCTATACATAGTCAATATGACTTTTGGTCTTTGTTATTATCACCTTAGATGTCTTGCACTTATGACAAAAAAGAAAATTGACATAGGCTTTTAGGAAAACAATTATCATTTGAAGATTTGTGGCTTGGGAAAAAAGGGAATAAATTAGTGGTCCCCTTGGTAGAGTTGTTGGATTATGTTTTTACTATAGTTTGACTTTGTAGAAGATAATAGTTATGTATAATAGAATGGACCATGGTTTTCTATTAGTCATTAAACATTAGATTAATTTTTAAAATGATTAAACATTAATCTATTTGTCTCTCTCTATTTTGTCTCTCTTACATATTGTCCATTCTTATGTGTGTTCATGAATACATAAAGGAACATGCCTCTCTTGGTGTTCCTTCTTATAAGTGTCATAGACTGGCCAAAGGTATTGTTTTGTTGTATACTTGGTTTTTTGTTGACTTTAGTTTACTTTGTATTTTTTAGGGATATGCTTTCTTGTTTCTAGCCTTTGGTGTCCTTGTAAATTTTCAACATTGACCTCCATTGGGTTATCCTTTTGGCCAATAGGGGCTATATAGCTCCATCATACCAACAAACACTTTCTCTTAGATATAATTTTTAGAAATGAGTATATTTTAAAAAAATAGATATTTGTTATAAATGTATATCCATTTTGAAAGAAATATTCATTTCAAATAGATATTTATTTGTTTACTTGCAAGTGGATATCCATTTTTTTGAAGAACTTTTGGGCCCATCTTGTTTCTCATTTTTTGACCCCAACTACTTGCTTTCATACATAGATATAAACTCAAAATATTTTTTGTCTAAAACATATACACTTATAATGAATATCCATTTATAAATTCTAATAGATGTCTATGCAAGTTTGGGGATATTGGTTTAATTGAAAATGAGTATCCATTTTTGTGAAGGTTTTTTGGAGTATATTTTCCCCTTTTCCAAACCCCAACTTGTTTCTTTCATCGATTGATTCAAACTTAAAATAATTTCCATCTTAGTGATCTAATGCAACAAATCATTTGTATTTAAGATTTTTAAGTTTCTTGGGATATCAAACCTTTATTTGTTCCTTGTCTTCTTTAAAGTGTACATTTAGAAACAAGTATTCATTTAAATCCATTTGAATTTGGAGATATTTATTTATGTGAAGAATATTTTGATGCACATTTTTTCTCCTGTCTTGACTCCAGCTTATTACTCTCTTTCATATATAAATTTCTTGGGAATTTAAATCTCAATTTGTTCCCTACCTTCTTCAACATTGAAGATAATTTGTCTTCAACAAATACTCTTACAAACATTTTCAACCACCACCATTTCTCACCTCTGTGTGATCTTAAATGGATTCTAACATAGGTGACTTGAATAGCTTTAAAATGTTGGATAGGGTGCTCTAGCATTCATCATTTATCTTACTAATTTAATGGGCTTCTAGATGGGATGCAATGCAACACATGCACAATTATCTTCCACTATGAATCACAGATTTTTTAAATTTGATAAATTAGAATTATTTTTAAATTTTATAAATTATGATATTTTTATCAAATATTTCTAAATTTTAAATTATGTAATATTTTATTTGTCTATATTAATCACCATCAAATTATTTTAGCAATTTTAATCTTATAAAATTCCATGATACCACTTGGAATCAACTAAGGATGACTCTCCATGTTTATATTTTAGTATTTTATTTCTAATTCATAAATTTATTAATTTTTTATTTGTTTAGATTAATCACCATCAGATCATTTTAGCAACTTTAATGTTATGATATTTCATTGCACCACAAAAAATCAATATTAATTTTATAAAATTATTTAGTATTTTATTTCTATAGATTGGGTAAGTTTATATATAGTTAACTAGGACTCCCCAAGCTTATATTTGGTCTATGTTCTAATTTTGGATTCTAAAAAAATAGATATTTAGAATCTCATGTCCATTTTTAAAATTTGATAAACTAGAATTATTTCTAAATTATAAATTATGATATTTTTATCAAATATTTCTAAATTATAAATTATGTAATATTTTATTTGTCTAGATTAATCACCATCAAATTATTTTAGCAATTTTAATCTTATGAAATTTCGTGATACCACTTGGAATCAACTAAGAATGATTAATAATTATGATTATGTAAAATTAACTTGCGAAGGTCGTGCTCACTATGGCACGGACGACAACTAATTTTACCTTGACCAGGAAGGTGATATGTCGAATGGTAAAGAATGCCCTACAAGATGCGACTCTCAAAGACCTTAAGAATCTCAATTTGAGGGCTCACACTGGTCTTGTGGCGGACACCTTTCCCATCGAAGAGATCCTGGCTAGCTCCAAAAAAGTTGACTCTATCAATGTGTTGAAAGATGGGCTTAAAAGGAATAATTTGGAGACTTTTGAGAGCGTTATGGAAGTCAATGAGAGTTTGTTCTCTTCTTCACAGATTGAATGTGCCCAGGAGGTTCTGGATGTTGTTAAGATCTTGGTGCATGGTCTTTGTGTTTGATATGTAATCTTTTCTTTAAATGGAATATAATGGTAGCTACCCCTAGATAGCAGTTTGCTTTTAAAAAAAAAAAACCTAATAATGATTAACAATTATGATTTTGTAATTTTTTTAAATTATTTATTAGTATTTTATTTATATAGACTAGATATCTATACATAGTCAACTATGACTTTTGGTCTTTGTTATCATCACCTCACATGTCTTGTACTTATGACAAAAATAAAAATTGACATAGGCTTTTAGGAAAACAATTATCATTTGAAGATTTGTGGCTTGGGAAAAAAGGGAATAAATTAGTAGTCCCCTTGGTAGAGTTATTGGATTATGTTTTTACTATAGTTTGACACTCTAGAAGATAAAACTTTTGTATAATAGAATGGACCATGGTTTTGTTGGAATCATTTGCCATTGCACCAAAAGCTCAAACTTTCAATGCCCGATACAAATGCCAGATTTAACCCGATCCACGGGAGGTGGTTAAGCCATGTCACGAATCTCCAAGGAGGTGCTAACCACCAAGTCAACAATCTCCCCCTTAGCACCGACTAAGCCTTCAGCACCCACTAAAGGGAGACTCGAACCCATGACCCAAGGCTCTGATACCAATTGTTGGAATCATTTGTTGTTGCACCAAAAGCTCAAACTTTCAATGCCCGATACAAATGCCAGATTTAACCCGATCCACGAGAGGTGGTTAAGCCATATCACGAATCTCCAAGGAGGTACTAGCCACCAAGTCAACAGGTTTTCCATTAGGCATGAGACTTTTGATTAATTTTTAAAATGATTAAACATTAATCCATTTGTCTCTCTCTATTTTTCCTCTCTTACATATCTTCCACTCTTATGTGTGCTCATGATTACATAAAGGAACATGCCTCTCTTAATGTTCCTTCTTATAAGTGTCGTAAACTGGCTAAAGGTATTGTTTTATTGTATACTTGGTTTTTGTTGACTTTAGCTTACTTCGTATTTTTTAGGGATATGCTTTCTTGTTTCTAGCCTTTGGTGTCCTTGTAAATTTTCACCATCGACCTCCATTGGGTTATCCTTTTGGCCAATACTTGAGCTATATAGCTCCATCATACCAATAAACACTTTCTCTTAGATCTAATTTTTAGAAATGAATATATTTTTTAAAAATAGATATTTGTTATAAATGTATATCCATTTTGAAAGAAATATTCATTTCAAATAGATATTTGTTTGTTTACTTGCAAATGGATATCCAATTTTGTGAAGAACTTTTGGGCCCATTTTGTTTCTCCTTTTTTTACCCCAACTACTTGCTCTCATACATGGATACAAAGTCAAAATATATTTTGTCTAAAACATATACACTCATAATGAATATCCATTTATAAATTCTAATAGATATCTATGCAAGTTCGGGGATATCGATTTATTGAAAATGAGTATCCATTTTTGTGAAGATTTTTTGGAGTATATTTCCCCCTTTTCTGAACCCCAACTTGTTTCTTTCATCAATTGATTCAAACTTAAAATAATTTCCATCTTAGTGATCTAATGCAACAAATCATTTGTATTTAAGCTTTTTAAGTTTCTTGGGGGATCAAACCTTTATTTGTTCCTTGCCTTCTTTAAAGTGTACATTTAGAAACAAGTATTCATTTAAATCCATTTGAGTTTGGAGATATTTACTTACATGAAGAATATTTTGATGCACATTTTTTCTCCTATCTTGACTCCAACTTATTTCTCTATTCCATATATTCAACCTCAAAATGATTTATATCTTAATGATTCAATCCAACATAAGCTTCCTAAATTGCTTGGGAGTTTAAATCTCAATTTGTTCCCTACCTTCTTCAACATTGAAGACAAATACTCTTACAAACATTTTCAACCACCACCATTCCTCACCTCTGTGTAATCTTAAATGGATTCTAACCCAAGTGACTTGAATGACTTTAAAATGTTGGATGGAACATCAAATGGTGCTCTAGCATTCATCATTTATCTTACCAATTTACTAGGCTTCTAGATGGCATGCAATGCAACACATGCACAATTATCTTCCACTATGAATCATAGCTTTTTCATTATGGGGCCTAGCTCACCTCTTTTCTAAGACTAAGATATTTTTATGTTGCAAGAAAATGTACTAATATTAAAACTAGTCAAATTAACAACAAATTATTGCATGTGTGGAGTATGCAAAAAAAGAGAGATAAAAGATAACATTTTGAAAGATTAATGTCTAGGCAATCCCATAATATAAATTATATTTATAAATTCTCGGTTGCTCATTAGTAAAAAGTGAGAACATAAATGTATAAAGACTCTTTACACTTTGAATCCAATAGTGGTAATTGGTCAACATCAACTCTAGTCCAAATAAAGAACCCTTTTGATTTTGATTTTCTCTATATCTACTCACTTGGTATAGTTTTCCAAAAGAAAAGAAACCATTAGCTCAAGATGCTTCATCTTTTAAAGAAAATATTTCAACTTCTAAAACATCATTTGAATAATTACTTGATCGATATCATCATACATCACATTAATAAGTTGGAAACCAAATTTTATGATAACATAATAGCAAGGATTCATGTGCATAAATATGCATGAAACCACCCAACACTTGTGCAACTTAGGAAATATTATGCTCTTCAAGTAATGTTTATACATAACCAATTGAGCATACTAAAGAACAATTGCACACAACTTCAAAAATTCAAGGTGTTTGAACTATCATGCCGAAATATCAAAATAGAGCAATCGATATTCAAAATAATAACCTATGCACTAACCTCAAATCATTGTCACAACTTGTGAATCAACCATATAAGTGTAGTAATGAACCAAATCCTTAAATCAAATCTTTGCTAATGTCAAAGACTTCATTATGTGCTTTCCTCAAGAAGTACTCTATTTGTTCTCACATAAAAACAAGTTCATCTTGCTTGCTAGTTTGAATGCAATAGGAATAATTAATCACTTGTTTTAAACCATGCCATGGATGTTAATTTAAGAATTTTAATACACAATCAAAGGTTTTTTTAAAAAATTGGTGTCACCTAGAATATTGTTGTAATGTTGATATGTCTAGATATTTCCTTTTTCACGTTCATAATAGAAGGTGATCAACTCATGTCCTTGCTACATCATTTGAATGAAGTAGGGTTTATCCATAAATACAACATCATAAAATATAATTTTACTATTTGAGATTCATGCTAATGTACTATTGTGTGTGTGAATTTTGTACCTGATCTGTAGACACAACACTTCAGTAAAACATTAGAGGTTAGCAAAAATCAAAATCGTGCAAAATTGAAATCTACTCTAACCAAGCGATTTACTGCCTTCTAGTAGGTGCGAGATTAATGTTCTCTGATTGGAATCGAGATCAGTGACCTAGACGACACCTAAATGAAGGATTTGAATGCAAAACTGATATGAAATATGATTGCAATTAATCTATTTTTTTGATATTTTCTATGCAATGATATGAAAACTTGATATGGAATCTATGCTAATATGGAAATTGATATGCAATGCTAATCTAGAAATGATATGATATGAGAATGAAGATTCTAACAATAATATGAAAGCTATGAATTTGAAATTGATCTCACAACAATGTTGATTCGCAATAAGCTTTGAGCCTTCCAATCGCAATTCTCCAGCGTGATTGTGCAAAAATATGAGATGCTTGGATGCAAATTTGAGAGATGATTGAGAGATGAGTTATGAAGAGATGAGCCTTGTTTTTATAGAAATCCAAGGCTTTGGAGGTGCATGAGAAAAAGCCATAAATCATTCAAATAACTTAGGTTGATTTTTGAGTTATTTTTAAATAAAGATAATTAAGTCACAAAAATCATGCAAAAGCACAGTTCAACTCGAATTAGAAGTTTAGATCAACTTTAAAACTCAAAAAGATGTTGAGTTTCAAAAAGCTAACAACTTGCATTAATTTTCCAATTTTGAGTTTAACTGGTCCTTGAATGTGCACATGGATAATTATGATTTAATAAATAAATAAAGTGATTTATGCTCAACTTAACTGATTTTAAAAATAAAACAATTGATTTATGGGTTAATCAATTATTTAATCAAACTTTTATTAAAAACTATATTATTAAATAATGACAATTTGCTTTAATTAATTAAATAAGAATTTAATCAATTATTCATATGATATTAAATTTATTGTCAAAATTAAATAATACAATTAATAATAGATAGAATTAAATTTAATTACATAATTAAGTGGCAAATATTAAATCTAATTAATTAAATATGAAAATATTCAATTAATCAAACTTTAGGATAAATGTGATTTATTGCCAAATAATCATTAAATTAAAGATAATTAAGATAATTAGGAATATTGCCCGATGCAGAATATAAGATAATCAATTAAGATTCAATGATGTTTAGATGTGCCTTAGGTTAGGACTTTGATGTCGATTTCATTCGATTTGATGATGTAGGAGATTAATGAACTTATAGCCCATTTTTAGGGTATTACAACTATAAGTAATTCAAAGAAAAATAAAGAGACTTGAGGTTTTTTAATTTATTTATTAAATAAATAGAGTCATAACTACAAGTGGATATGTGTGTATGTATTCATATTAAATTAATTGTCATGTTCCACATTAAATCATGTTTTTATTAAATATTTTTAAAAAAACTTCAAATTTTATTTTTTAAAAAGGTACTTTTAATTTTCACTATTACAACATGCTAAGTAAATTTCCAATGAAAATGATAGTTTATCTATTTTCAATGTCACACATGTCTTATTTACATATATGTTTGATTTTGAAAAACAACATTTTATATTACTTGTATAGAAAGATAATATCACACACATTCATTAAAAAATAGAAGTTACACCTTAATATTTAAATTCAATTTGATATGAAATTAAAGACACAATAAGTTGCTAACCAATGAAAATTATACCAATAAAAAATATGTATAACCATGATCATCTCATTTTCTCATACATCAATGAAGGAATCACGTGTCTTCAATTTATTATTAGATCCACTTGAATGTTAAGTGCAAAGTTAAATATTGACACATAACTTATGCCAGGTAAAAAAAGGTATGGGTTTCATTCATGTTTACCACTAGATGGGAAAGAAAACTCTAAAATTCAGAGAGAATGATAATGTTTAAGCTTGGTCTTATTTATCTTCTTGGATGTTTGGATTCACATGACATGAGTTTTGAGGTTACTTTGGAGCTATGGTGATCAATATGTTTGTGTTTGTGCATTGTTCATTGGTGGCAACATTGAAGTTGCTTGATCTCTTTCCTTAGTTGGGTATGGAGAACATGAGAGATCTATTGAAAGTTGTTGAGTGTGATGTATTTGCAATAAATTCACTTGCAGGATTTGCATGCAACTTTGTGGATGTTCCTTGGTACTGCATGATATCAATTGCACTTTTTATGTGATGCTATTGATGGACTTGGTAGGCCTTTATCATTTTCAATTTTGATATTATATATGCAATGGGACTTCCTAGATGTGTATGATCTTTAGTGATAGGTTTGCACTTAGAGCTTGTTATTAGAATTTATGGGTTGTATATGTTGATGTCATATTTTTTTTATGTTTTGTATACCTTAGAAGCATGTATAGGCATTTATTATGACAAATATTTTTGATAATGTAGGTTTTCTACATTATGCTAGTAGCTTAGAGCTTTTTTTATTAGTCAAATTTGATGCTTGTGTTCTTTGGATTTGTCAATTCTCACCTTGGATTGTCCCATTTCTTGCATAGGTGGGATATTGTAGGATGACATGATTTCTTTCTTGAGTTGGTAGACGTATCTGAACTATTGTTTCAAGTTTTGTGATGGAGCATGAGAGCATTCAAATATTCATATGGTTTCATGTATGGCTATATTGATGAACTTCATTGATTGATTGTATACAATGCATTCAATAAGTGGGATTATGTTAGGAATAGGTGTTGTGTACCTTGCATGCAACATTGATTCAATTTGATTATATAGTTAAATAATAATTTATTTGTTATGCATCCTAGGTGATGTGTCTAGCCACATTAAATAATTATTCAAGACAACTTTTAAAGTTGTAACAATGGGTTAGATACTTTGTGTGGGTCACACATGGGAAAGGTATTTGATTTAAAATTTGGAAAAGTATATTTCATAAAGTGAAAACTTAGTACCCAATATTAATTGTAGGTTCAATGGTTCAACAATAACAAAATCAAACAACAATATGTTATATAACTCTCTGTTAGTTATCTATCTATATAATTTATTTTTAATTTTGATTATGTTAAGCTTTTCATCTCCTCTATTTTCTTTTGTAAGTATGTCTGATTTTTATCAAAACCAATTTGCACTATTTTGGGCATATATTTTGGCTCGTTCATAGAATTTTGAAAAAAGTTACTTTTTTAGAAACTAGTCTACACTCTAGACACTTTAAAAAAAAGTTTTGATTTTTTATTAGTTTTCAATGATTTCTAGGGCAAGCACACTCAAATTTCATGGTTTCAAGATGTGTCCACTTTCAAAATTTGTAAAAAATTATGCATTCATTAAAAAATTAGCAGAAAAATCTTGGATAAACTAAGTGGTGTTAGCTAACTTCTCACTAGAGAAATTTAAAAAAAATTTAAAAAGTTGACATTTTAGGGGGACCACACCATATGCTATGTTACATTTTTTTCACAAAAAGAAGAACCATTTTTTGTGCTCCCCCTTTTCGAGGGCCTTAGTCTCCACCATTTTCAAAATAAATTAGAAGTTTATAAACTAGATTCAAAGTACTACAAGTATTGTTTTTGTTACATCTTCAAATTTTGATTCTAAGTATCTTCATTATCTTGTTGAAGTTCAAAGTTAGTTGATTTTAGAAAAAAAGTGGCATCTTATACCCCCTTTTGGTCCCCCAATCTTTGTGCACTTACCCTACTTTTATAATAGAAAAAATATATCATAAACCAGAATAATTATCTACTTCCACATGAAATCACATTTTTACACACATTATTATATAAAAAAAATTTAAATAATATTGAAACTAAAAAATTGTAATTTTCACTATTATAATTTGGTAGAAAATTTTCCAAAAAATAAACTTTTTTGTTTTGTTTTTAATGTCTCAAAAACACTTTATATTACTTGTATAAAAAGATAATATTACAAATATTTATAAAAATTGGAAGAAGTTAATCTAAGTTCAAACAAAACTAAAGCTTGAAAGTAAAGATAATACCAATTTGACATGTTAATGGGAAGTTTAATCTTCTCAAAGGTCATAGGGAGACAACCACATGGAGTGCTTCGGAGAAGGGATGGATCAAGGTAAACTTCAATTGGGTGGCTAAAAGAAATCTGGGTCCAGATGGCGTAGGGTGTGTTGCTAGAGATAATAAAGGTAACATTCTTGCCACATAAAAGAAAGCACTACGGGTAGGCACAAATAATGATGTGGAGGTGTGTGCAACACTTATGGGTGTTGAATTAGCACAAAGATTGCATGTTGAAAATCTTCACTTGGAAGGGGATTCTTAGATCATTGTTAATGCCATTTCAACTGGGAAAATATAGGTGTGGTGGCTACAAAAATTTGTTGATATCATAAGGAAGAAATCGGCCTATTTTCATGACTTCAAAAATTCACATGTTTATTGGGAGGGAAACTCCCTGCCCGACTCGTTATCCAAGTTGGCTACTGATGAGGCATCGATTTGATTGAGGTCCCAAGGACTAGTTGTTGAGTTTGTGTGATGTGGAAAACACTACACATTGGGGCACATAGGATGACATCATGCATCAAATTGGGGATGTTTGACATGATGTTTGAAGCAAAAGAAAACTTTCTCCCGTGTGGGGTGACAAAGGAGTACTTATTCTGGGCAAGGTGGCTGATGGCTGAGGCATTTATATATGACAGGGTACACACTAGAGTAAATTCACATTCATTTCATAGGAATGTTGGGTCTATGCATTCCTTGTTTGCATTTCCATTGGTACAATTTCCTAACATCAAGCAGAGAAGAGTGGTTGTGTGGTAGAAGGTTGTGTGGCTCCATAGAGGCAAATTTCACATTTTGTGCCACAAAACAACAAATGGCCTTCAAACAAATTGTATTGGATGAATTTATGAGCCATGTTTTTACCTCTCAACACTCCTTTTTTTTTGGAGGTAACCAAGGCTTTGTTGGGTGTGGCTTACATGCTCTCAAGATTTTGATGATGCACAAATGTGGACATTGTTGCACTATTTTGTGCATGGGGGTTGAACTTCTCATTGAAGGAGGAGGTCAAGCATATAATGGAACGATGTGTTGTTCCAGAGTGTAGGGTTGGTCTAGAGGATATCCTGAGGTGTGTGGTCCCAAGTTGAGGATTCATCATAGGACAAGGTGATTGGCTTGGGTTCCCTGGAGGCCCACATTTGGTGCAACCTTCTCTATGGCATGGAGGGTGTTAGGAAACAACCACAAAAGGAAAATGGGCCCTAATGTTGAATTTTTCCATGACTGTGATTTGGAGTTGACTATGGGGTTATCAAGGAAGAAAATGAATCTGGACATACTTCGATTGAAGTTGGTTGACACATGGGAGGATATAGCAGTGCAAAGGAGAGCTCAATGGAGGGATAACCCAATCTGAGGCCGGGGTCATGGCATAAGAAGAAGGAATTTTGTGGTTGACGTGAGTCAAACCAACATGAACAGAGGTCGGGCTAGGAGTATGGCTCCTGCCCGAGGAAATGGAGCTCAAATGAGAAGCAACTGAGCTCATAGCGGTTGCACTAGGAGAGGTGCCTTGAAGGGTCCGACTAGAAGTAGTGAAAGGGGAAATGCCTCGGCCGACAGTGCTTCAAACTAGGGTTTTTGTGTTTTTGAGTTTGGTTACTAGTTATTTTTTCTATATTTGTTTGTTACTCTACCCGTTCATGGGAATTTTCTCATTTTGAAGATCATTTTGCTATAGATTAGAAGGTATGTCAGATGGTGCGATCAATGGGTAGTGTTTTTTGTATGGTTGGCTAGGTAGGTGTTAGTGAACAGATTTTGTCTTTGTTTCTACCTTCTTTTAAACTATTACTTTATCACCCTTTCAAAGACAAATTTCTACTAACAATTGGGTAAGTGCTGAATATGAGTCACTTCCCTCTGAATTTTAATCTAAGTACAACTCCCTAAATAGATTTTCAATGAATTTCTTTAACTAAATTTGTCAATTAGCTTTTAACCTGAAAGCTTAAAGGCCACTATATCATTCTTCAGACGACTAGCACTTTTACCACTATTCAAAGGAAAAACTAGACATACAAAAATAGAAAATCACAATTCTCTGTCTTTTGTATCTATTTGAGATAGTATAACAATAAAATGAATCGAAGGAATATAAATCTGAATGCAACCACAGATATCTTCAAGATACTGACAAAGATCTATTGCAGAAACAAGGAATGAATAAAATATCACCACAGGACATACATCCATTCACTTCAAATTTCACAAATCTGAAACAAAGTATGATTGATATATTAGCTTTTCTTGCGACATAGGCAAAAACATGGAAAATATATGTATAAGGTCTTTAACAGTAAACTTCATATATCAGAAAATGTTTTTCTTTTCTAAAGACTGAAAGAAACTTTCAAAGCAAAAACACCAATTTTCTTCCAAAAATTTCTAACCCTTTCTACTACGCAACTAAACTACTTATAGTTTTTGCAAAGCCGAGAGGTCTCCCGAAAAACCCGACATCTCGATTAGAATAGTTAACAAGTAACCAAAGTAAAAGAGGACACATGTCCCTCAAAGTTTTAAGATAGTTGAATCTAACTAAATTTCCAAGTCAGCCTCCTTATCGACAGCATGCTCCTCATCTCTTGCAAGATTCCCTCCTTCGGCTGCGGTGGATTGAGTCGCCTCCCATTGTTTGTGTGCTTGAACCAATTCCTTCGCGAGTTGTATATGAGGAACCTTCATATTCACTATCCTTTTCATCGTTGCTTCTTTTGTCCATCTACATTTCTTGACTTTCTCAATTGTTAAAGGGAATTGATCTACACAGAGATACAACATTGACTCAATTCTGGCCACTTGAGTAAAATTTGAAGGCTTGGGAATGGTCTTTTCTTTAATCTTTTTCAAGGTATTTTCAAACACTGCAAGGGCTATCTTCTGGTCTTGTTCCCCATGATTAACTGTAAAGGTATGAGAAAAATTTATCACCTTCAGTTCAGTCATCATTGTTTTATGCAACTGCCTGATCTCATTTTCACTATCCTTATTTTCAACGATAGTGCTCCTGATGGTGCTGAGACGCCAACTTATATTCTTTTTGAGAACAAAGAAGGTGGCTTCATCATGTGATTTTACAGCCTTTTCTATGCAGAACTTTACATACCCATACTTTTCTATCTCCAGGAACTTAGACATGGCTCCAAAACATTTATCCTCTTCTCTCTCCCACACCTGCCTCTGTGTTTGTAGTTCACCTATCAAGACTTCTATATCGTGCAAAACTTCATGAGCATCCTTGAGGTACCTAAGGCCACTTTTGACAATTTCACTGATCCATTCATCTACAGAAGTCACTAGGGTTCGGCCTCTCTGCACTTGACTTAAGAAATTTTTACTCTCAACATATTCTAGATCAAAAATCTGAGGAGACTGGACTAATGGAGTGGCATCAAAATTGCAAAATGTATTGATAATTTGGGATAGGGTTACAATCATCTGCTTCAATTCTTTCTTTTCCTTTCCATCCTGCCAGGATGAATTTAGCATTTGTTGCGCTGTTTCTTTGAACAAATTATTCTTACCAGCACAGTCCATGGTACCCAATTCTACCTTGTTGATTTCAAAATCCTCTGCCTTAACCTCTTGTTCACCCTCTTTAGGCTTGTAAGTCGCCACTTCAGCAGTCAATTTTCCAGTCTTCACATCTGTGAACATTCGGGCTGTACTTTTTACCTTTTTAGCCTTGGGAGTCTTTTGAACATACTTGCTCACAATATCTTTAACGGGCATAGACACAGGAACCAAGTTGCATTTTTTACTTACTATGGATATCAACCATGGGGGTGTAATTCCAGAACCAGTAGGTTGCTCAGGTGTTTTTGCTAGTGTACCAATTACTTCCAGCGTGGCATCATCTAAGTCGAAGAGATCCTTATCCACTTGTTCATTTTCAGATATGTGAAAACTCGTATCCTCTATCTTGTCTTCCTCCAGATTAATCATTAGAATGTCCTCCTGAACCATGCTTTTCTTAGTTTTTAACCTGGTCTTGGATCCTGTAATCCTCTATGAAGGAGCAGCTAGGTGAGGTTTAGCTACTATTTTCTTTCTCGTGTTTCTAACCTGTGGTTTCTCATAAGATCCTGCATTTTCAATTTGTGTATGTAAATTAGAAACATAAATAGGAGAATGTAAAGAAGTACATGCAACTTCTTTTTCTACTCTAGGTTCATCTTCTTTCTTCTTCTTTGTAGCCACTCATTAGTCAATTGGATAACACATAAAGTTCTTTTTTCAATATCATCTTCTTCCTCTTTGGACCAGTCTATAACAAGTTCACTTTTCTCAACTAGTTTCTTGTAACTAGGTTCAATCAAATTGGATCCATCATCGGTTATCCCATCTACATTAATTTGCAATCTCATGGATTGGATTTGAGATACACACAGCCTGATGTGTGCTCTTTCTTCTACTTGTGATTCATCACAGTAGTCTTCCCAGAAATCTTCTAGGTGAGGAACAGGAAACATGTGTGATCTAAGCCCTAGGCTACCACTAGCATAGTTCTTGTTATCAAATCCTACCCTTTCAGTATAGTATTTGAAATCAAAATGATGAATGTCACTCCCAATACTGACGGTGTTAGCCATGGTTTTATAGGAAAATTTACCCAGTGTTATAGGGAAAGCTTTGTCCCACTCTTCTTCAGGAAGAAACCTTTTTAAAACTGTAGCAAGTTGTCAACAAATCTCAGCTAAGATAAAACAATCAAATGTATACCTAGGTAACCTCAACGGTTGGTCTTCAAAACCCCCAACCCTGATATATGTAAACCTAGGAAACTGAATATAATAGCTCCCATACTTAGTTACCAATCCTTGGGCTTCCAAACTAATCCTTTTATCAGTGACACCAGATAGTTCAAAACACAGTTTTCCCATGAATGTGTCATGCACTCTCCTGTAATTCTCGACAACCTTATCTTTCTGTAAAATTGGATAATATTCATACACACACATATCTGCAACCTAGGGTTCATGTGGCATTCCGGACCATTGTCTACTACAGGCTAAACAATACATGAGATAGGAAGACATGAAGAAACCGCTACCAGTCAATTTAGAGGTATTGATCTATTCTCTCAAGGAGCTAGCAATTAACTCGGCCCAATCTAGGAGTTGTGTTCCTTCTAGAATAATTTGAACATAAAAGTACATCTAGTCAGAAAAAAGATAAGCAACTTGAGACCCTCTTACTCTATGTAGCATCACCATCAGGTCGCTAATGTAAGGGCGGACATGGGTTCTGTTGAATTTATTAGGCAAACACGAAGCCCCTCTTTGTGGGTTCAGCAACCAGCTCTTAGCTATTGAGGTACGGTTTGCATCTCTATTTTCATTGAATTTTACAATGGACTGCGTGGGAGAAAAAGCGGAGAATGCCTTTTCTGGAATTTGCAGAGCTTGTGTCATGATTTCCCTATTAACTAGCATGAGGACACTACCGTCTTTCTTTTTTATTGACTCAATTCATGCATCATAACTTTGTATGCATTCAAGAATCAGCTCTGGGCACACAACAGCGGGAGGAAAAGTCACCGCAAAACACAACCCACTATGTAGGATTTCCAAGGCTAGGGTACCGTCTAAGGAATTCAAAAGACGAGATGGCAAATCCTCAATATCATAGTCTTCTAGGTCAGTGTCTGATACTAAAGGTCCATCACACACTAAACTCATAGTATTCCCAAACATATGAAAAAATGACCTCATTCTGTAGAAATTAATCTTCTATTCATGCTACAGACTATTGAATTTTGAAAATATCACAGGAGTAACAGCCAAACTCACCTCTTTTCTGCATAAGATTTTTTATTACAGAAGCTCCCAAATCCTACCTCTGAGCACCAGCTTCTTAAAACACTTAGGCATTTGAAAAGAAAGATGAAAGGATATAACTTAAACAAAACCGTGAGAGCACCTGAATTAATTGCAAATCCTTCACAATAAATCCCGCGAGGATTTGATTTGATATTTTGTACAAGCGATCCATAATTACCATTAAACAAATCCCAAGGGCATTTAAAGATAATGATTATTCTGCACCTCAAGGGCATACTTAACAAATTCGAACCATAATTAGCATTTAATGCCACTCCCTAGTGGGCCCCGCTGCTTAGCTGTCATTAAATTCTCTCTCCTTTTCTGACTTCCTCGGATTCTTCTGAACAAGGAAGAACATAGTTCAAGGGAGTTCATCATTGTTCAAACCTGTTCAAGACTGTTAATCATTTTCCAACTTTAGAGTTAACTCCATTGATAATTCACATGAATGGGAGCATTCGTGATTAAAGGACCATTTTGATTCGATCTTCTTCAGTGCCAGTGGCGAGAGGATTTATTCCTTTATTAACCTGTCATGACCTCACGAAATATGCAAATTGTGTGTACATCCTTGAACGGGTATGAACACTGTTCAAGACTGTTCAAATATGTTCAAGGGTGTTCAAGAAAAATAAAGCTCGCAAAATTCTAAGAAATCATAAACACCAACAGGAGCTCAAAGAAATGATGAATGTATATGATATGCATTTAGGGGAGGAAACACTGATATAAAGACAAGGTTTTAATACGAAGCCATAATCAAAGAATAAAAGGACTAGACTCAAACTGGGACTAACAGTAGGATAAAATATTTGTTAATGATGGACTGAATATAAGTTTCTATGACTATGTAATTATCTTTAATTATCAATAAAATACAATAACTTTTATCGACCAAAAAAAAAGATAATACCAATTTTCTAATGAAAAAAATTATACTATAAAATGTAATGCTTGATCATGGTCATCAAGTTTTTTCATACATCAACAAGATATAAGTGATCGCATGTCTTCATTTTCTTCCTTGGAATTTCAGTGTTAATTATAACTAAATATCTCATACTAAAAAAGAAGGTACCAATTACATTCTAGGTAATTACAAAGAAGAAGAAGAAATTATTTTAGCCTCATAAAAATATTTATGCCTTTACACCCTTTTTCTATGCAACCCGATGATAACTGTCCCAACTTCTAAAAAGATATAGCCCACTGACTAAATAAATTATTCCAACCTAGACTAGGCAACCTTATGGAAGCTATACATGGAGGAAAAATGTACTCTAGGAAAATTACAAATGACAAAACCAAACTGTAGTCATGACTAGGCCCGTTCTAGAAAGACTTATTGAAGCCATACATGGTGGAAAATGCTTGGATAACTGTAAATACAAAAGTAAATGTTACAACTAGAACAAATATTCTACTTTTGCACTCATTTTGATCGATATTGACATCTCCATACCTCCTCCCTCAAGATGTGGTTCTTGTGGTTGGGGATACAACATGGACTCAGGTGCTGGATTATGAGGGTCTCCCCTTTCAATGTTAGCGATGCTTCTCTACTGGTCACTTGGCCACACATTGTTCTCTTTAATTTTGTAAAGGTGTTGCCAATTATTGGAAGGACACAAATGGTGATCACCTTACTATCCTAGCTTGTGATTCTTCCTATGATCACCCTTCACAATGTGATGGTGATTCCTCCTAGGATGTTTTTTACCTCCTGCTGCTAGTATGGTTTCCCCGGGCCCCATGGATCCTACTCTACCCCTTGCTCCTAGTGTGGCCTCTTGTAGCCATGTGGACCCTTCTCCACTTGTTTCTCTATTCAATTCCAACCTTTGGTGAATGACATACAACCTCATCAACATTCGTGGGTTACTAAACATTTTTCTATTGTGTTGTAAGTAGTCTAGTATGTCCTTGAGCATTTGTAAGTAGCCTATTTGGCATGACTTTATGTATGGTCAACACCCTTGTTTTGATGCTTGTATAATAAATAAATAAATCAAACATCCTGAAATAATATAATTATCTATTGTTTAGCGTGGAGCATGATTAGTCACCAAGTGGAAGATTGTTGGTCTATGGTGACTGATGAGGGAAATATTGTACACTTTCCATGTATCCTCGTTGGGGTTTGGGGTCGGGCCCCGAACAGGGGTTTGGGGGCGGCATTCTTCAAATTAACTACGTTTCTAAATTCATATACTTTATTTTATGAATATTCTAAATAAATATAAATATATTAATTAATATAAAAAAAATATATGGCATACTAAAATTATAAATTAATAATATATGAAAAAATCACAAATAAATTAAACAATTTTGTAAAATTTATATATTCTATTTTAAAAGGATTCTAAGAATAGATAATAAGTGAAATAGAAACATATATATCACATACTAATATTAAATGATAACCTAACAATTATTAATAAATTTTTAAATTTATATTTATATATGTTAAAATTTAGAAACATACATATTTTACCATTTTAAAATATTATAAACAAATATATACTTATCATTCATATTATAAAATAACATATATTTATATTATTAGATAAAATACTATATTACCTATAATAATTTTTGACTGTTTATACATAACAATTTAATTAAAATTTAGCTAGTCAAATAATATTCTAGGTTGTCACGTACGGTCCAAATTCCAAGCCTGGCAGCCTCGTAGACAGATTTATTTTTGTCTGCAACTTGATGTTAAGTGTCCCAACTTCTAAAAAGACATAATCTACTGACTAAATAAATTATTCCAACCTGAATTATGCAGCCTTATGGAAGCTATACATGGATAGATAGATAGATAAAATTTTAACGTCCACAAGGCTAAAAATAGCCTATGGGACAGCAGGACAACTTAAGCAAACTTAAGTAACTCCGTGTGTTTCTTGTGCAAGTTGATGATGAGTCCACCTAGCTACTCAATGCACTCTTCGTTGAATAGGTTATGCCAAGAGCTATCACATATAGTATCTGCAAATTTATCTCTGCTGTCCCTGTAGGCCTCACATTCTAAAATAAAGTGTTGTTCAGTTTCCACTTTCCTAGAATTGCAAACCCTACAAATTCTCTCTTCCCAAGCCTCCTTTGGCCTCTTCCAACTTTCAGTCTCACAACGAAGTTGGTGAGAGTCGGTTCTCAGCTGAGGAATAAGAATTGTAGTCATAATTACAAATGACAAAAGGGGAACCTGGATGAAAAAGGTACTTGAGAATAATTACAAATGACAAAACCAATTTGTAGTCATGAGAATGATTAGGCCCGTGCTAGGGAGACTTATTGAAGCCATAAATGGAGGAAAAGGCTTGGATAAGCGTAAATACGAAAATGAGTGTTGCAGCCAGCACAGATATTGTGGTTCGCCAGGGCCCTGTGAAACGGCTGATAAAGAAGTCCATCAATTTAACCCTCCATTTGCTTCTGCAACCCTCTGTTATCTCTGTCTTCAATGCCTTGAGTGGCTGGAGAGAAGAAATGGCCATACCCTCGCACAGACTGTCCCACAACTGAGCCACCCGAGCATCGTTTCCCACACATATATATAAAATTCCCGCCATTCTCAGCTGTGTCACATCATTTTCTGTGAATATCAAACTCTTCATCAATCCGACATAGCAAGAGATAACCTGCAACTCCGAGGGCAGAAATGCTTCCATAGCCATGAGGTTTCTCAGAACAATTTCAGTGTTTTCCGATATAATTAAGACTGGAAGGTACAGAACAGAGGTTTCCTTGTCGAATCTGAGGGCCATGCCGCCATCTCCAGAGTATGGGCGGATGGATATTCCGGCCTTGCATAATCTTGAAATGGAAGGGAGAACATAACTAAACCGCCTTTCGACTGTTGAAGAAGAAGAAGCAGCAGAAGCAGACTTTGTCCCGGCAAAAAAAGAGAGGGTTACAGCGTGCAAGAAACCCAGAAAATGGTCCTGGCTCATGAAAGGGGAATCGAATTCAAATCGTGAGAGCTGCCGGTATTTGAAGGGGGAAAAAGAAGAAGTGGCGTTTAAGAGCAAGTCGAACAGCTTGGCCTGTGCTTCTTTTTCAGATCCGCTCTCCAATTGTAAAATCTTTTCCAAGACGAGCAGGGGAATTTGATTTTCCAGCTTCCCGATGTCCGCCAATACTGCAAATCCCACCGATTTAATTCGACTCTCGTCGAAAAGGGGTTCGAAGTACATACTATCCGAAGAATCAGATTGATCTTTGCCTGCGAGAGTTCTGAGCAGCTCCAGGAGAAAGGAGCCGTCCAAAAGCATCATCCATGCTAGGGTTTCAGAGTTGCAGCAGATGATTTTCTCGTATTTGTCTCTGATTTGACCATCCATTTTCTCCATCTCCGCAACCACAGAATTGATGTCTATTTTTCCAGGGAGGCGCTTGATCATACCTCGAGCAGCACGCAGCTTGTGGATCTCCATGCTGTGGAGATCTGTTTCGCGATGGTAGCAGGGGCCGATGGAAACTACCTGTGGGAGATAAGCATAGCGCTTAAGGTCGACCAGGATTTTGGGGACGGTGAAGATACAGACAGTTGAAGGGCGGGCAACACATTGCCGGGCTTGGAGGCCCTGTTTTATGCGAATCAGCCATTCGCCTTGCAGGATGTCTTCGCTGGGCACTTCACTGAAGCGCAAAGCCATTGAAATATGGAAGCTGTGGGAATCGAACCTGAGTGGTGGAATGAGTAAATGAATGATTTTAATGACGTTTATGAGGTTGAATAGCTTAAGAGATTCACAAATAGTATTCATTTATGATTTTTATGTTCTTTTCAATGTGAATTTTCTGTTATCAATTTTGACTGAAAAGATAGCAGTTAAGTTGATTTTATCATTGTCAAATAAATAGTGCATGTTATCAACCTTTAACCTAATATGAATGTGATCTTCATATTTTTTTCAATGTAGAATTTTGAATTTTGACTAAAATGCTAGCAATTAAATTGGTCTTGTCATTCTCAAATAAAGAGTGTATCTTGCGCAACAAACAACCTTGTTTTTCCTATTATAACTACTCTTAAATATGACTTTTCCCATGTTCACAAATTCGATTAAACTCTTTGATATAATATGCATTTTTTAGCCCAATATAATTACTCCGCATACAATCAAGTGTGTAAAGTGAAATTGATTAGTTATGAATCAAATATAAATTAGTTAATTACACACCATAACTTCTTGTAACATGTAACAAACAATGTCTAAAGTCGTATATTCTATTTGATTTTTTAATTATAGAAGAGCAATCAAGAGTTTGTCCAACATGTTAGTTGAAAAAGTCGTTGTTGAATTAGTATTTTTGAATCCTACAAAAAGATCTATATTTGGAATCTGACATCCATTTTGCCAATTTGGTAAATTATATTTATTTTTTAAAAATTTGTTGAGATTAATCACCATCAAATTATTTTGACAATTTTAATTTTATAAAATTTCATGGTAACACAAGAATCAAATAAGAATTATTAACGATTTTAATCTCATAAAATAATTTAGTATTTTGTTTATATAGAATGGGTATTTGTACGTAGTCAACTATGACTTCCCATGCTTATATTTGGCCTATGTTTTTATTTTTGTTTATTTTTACATGTCAAGTAAACTTTTTAACGTTATCGATGATGCTGGCACAATACGCTCTTTGGTACCACATGTAACACTTTTGACTCAGAGCTATGAACCAGTGAGGTCACAAACTAGGGACCTCATTCCCAATTATCAATATTGAGGCTCAAACATGGGAGCACATTAGATCATCAAAGGTACAAGCCTAGGATCACAATAGCCTAGCAAGGGTTTGAACCTTGATCATCATAGCAACACCACCACCACTTAATCAACACACTATGGGATGAACTCCAAATATTCAAGGCCTATGTTATCATCACCTCCCATAGCTTGCATTTCTCACACAAATGGAAATTAATGTAGATTTTTCCTTGTCACCAAGTGTTTAGGAAAACAACTATCATTTGAAAATTTTATGGCCTGGAAAAAATATGGGCTGAATTAGCAACCCTCTTAGTAGAGTTTTTGGATCAGGTTTTATTCTCCTCTAGTTTAACATTGTAGAAAACTAAATTTTGTATTATAGAATGGGCCATGTTTTTCTAAGAAGTGTGTACAACTTATTGCTTTGTGGTCCACCTTCTTAGATCCTATGGCTACCAATATTACTTCTATTACAATTCGGATCTACTTGTATAGATTTCTGTTGGCCACCAGACATTAAAGTAATTTTAAAAATGATTGATCATTTTATCTCCCATATATCTCTTGTGTGTATTCTATTTGTTTTTCTCTCTTTCTTTCTCTTACGTATCTTCCATTCTTTTGTGTGCTCATGAATACATAAGAGGAGATGTCCCACTTCATGTTCATTGTTGTATACTTGGTTGTTTTGGTGACTTTAGCTTGCTTTGTATTGTTAGGGGGTATGTTTTCTCATTTCTAGCCTTTGGTGTCAGTGTAAATTCTCACCATTGACCTCCTTTAACTTATCCTTTTGGTTTTCAACCTAATGGAAGTTATGTGGCTCTGTAGTACCAACAAACACTTGCTCTTAAACATATTTAGCGGATAGGCTCTTTATGGAGATAACATCAACTTGAAAATAGTCTCACGCTTAATTCCAGTTGGCACGCTAGAATTATCATGTCGGGATTCTTTTTGTTGTCAAAAAAATTTAATTCACCCTCAAACCACCCTCATATTGGTCAAGCCTACAACATGGAGAAAATAATTTTCAATTATTAACATTCCTCGCCCAACACCTCAATACAATCCAAACTCATGATAGACATCTGAAAACTTTGAGAACACTAAGTAGATGAAAACAACACCTGCAGGAACATTGCTTATTGGTTTGTCACATATTTTGGACGTGTTAGGATTTTGATAATTTTTCTTGCAAACTCTTGAAACTCGCACTGTCCACGACACCTGTGATAAAAACAAATATTATTTTTTCCATGAAATCTCAGCACCATTCACAACACCTATGGTAACAGTTTTAGTATTTTTTTTTCCTCTGAGAACATATATTCTCTTTTATTCCCTTTCCCACACATAAAACCTTAAAATTTTTAGATCAATTAGATTGAGGTAGCAAGTCTATAAAGGTTGGTTTAGGTTTGTTTCATTTTTGGACTATGGTGTGGTTTCAATTTGTGACCCATGTTTTGTTGAGTGAATGCTTGCAAAATGCAAAAACATAGACAAGGCATGTTAATAGTTTAACCAAATGTCTCAAAAAAAAATGTTTTTCTCATGGAATGCACTGATTGCAGGCTAACGCAGTCAAGGATGGTGGATCCAATTAAGGATAGTCCAAACCTTGTAGCTTCAAAACAACACAACAGAATACTCAACAACACAATAGCAAAACAATTGTTTAACTCTGATTTTCATTAACATGCCCGGCTGTAAGGCCTTCCAAGTTAGGGCCAATTACAATAAAAAATAATTCTGCAAGATCCAAACAGATCCAATACAATCTCAGCTAGTTCAGCTCTGAAGACAATCATAAGCTAATAGAAACCCTAAGGCAAATCTAAACTTGAGCTCGCAAGCCTTCAAGCAATCTCCTTGTCTCCAAGTGTGCAAACCACTAGCTCTGTAACTACAAACTATCAGATAACAGTCTAATCTGCAAGATCATGCAAGATCTTTTCCACAACTTCGCCAACTCCAGCTTTCAGAACCTCAAATCTAATTCACTAAGTCTTCCAAGTCATGAACTTCTATCGATCTCCTCCTGCCTTAAACATCTACCCCAAACATCCTATAAATACTAATCATTAGCCACAAGTTGACTAGATGAAACCATTAACTCCCCCCAACAATTATTAAATGCAATAGAAGTCAGCATCAAAATAGCCTTACAAACATTTAATCCAACATGTCAGTCTGTAACAATAGCTACCAATAATAAATGCACCAAGTCGGCCCAACAAATCACACAGAACTCCAGTCGGTAAACTAGAACTATCGAGCAACAGTGAAATAACTGAGCATGCCAGGCATCTCCGAGCACCAGTGTCGACCGAGCACCACAGACATCGCCGAGTAACACTTTCACTGAGCGCCAGAGATTACCGAGTTCCTTCAATGACTGAGCTTCCTTCAATGACCGAGGTCGTCGGTCAAGGCTGCAACCGAGTAACACCGGCCAAACATACACCTCCCATGCAGATTCATCGAGTTCCCTAGAATGACCCTGCATCAGACACCCCAAGTTCGAAAAGATGTTCATATGTGAGAAGAACATCTTTCGGGATTCAGCACATAAACCCCAAACTGGTTTCACATACAAGTCCTCCACCTTTTCAGTTTGCGTACTCTTCCACTTCAATTTTCTCTATCTTTTCAAGTCTTTTCTTGACAACACACAGGTTTGTTCTCCATACTAATCATTCATTTTCTCTAGATCCACAATCTCAAATCAGCTACCAATACTCAGGCTTCTCCTACCGAGCGTTGTATCCAGCAAAGGCATCATGGAAAACTATCTGTCATCCTTCTCAACAATAAACACATTCCTTACAAAGTCATACATAGCTCTACAATCATATTGTCAAGGTCTACCAAGAAATATATCACAACTATTCATCTTCACAATGTCACATAACACAAGATCCTTATACTGGCCAATTTGAACATCAATAAAGCATTGTTCTCTTACTTCTAGAGCATGAACATTTTGAAACCAGCCAATCCTATAAGGACAAGGATGCTTCATTCTATTCAACCCAAGCTTCTGAACCATGTCCTCAGCAACAAGGTTATCAGTACTACCACTATCAACAATAAAATCACAGAGTTTACCTCCAAACTTGCATCGGGTCCTAAACAGTTTACTCCTCTAACAAGGTTCCTCCTTTGTATCGAGCAATGTTCGCCAAAGCAGCAAGTTCTCATATTCAGGTTCATTGTCATTCACCACAGTAGTTCGTCTGTCACCAAGCTTCTTCTATGTACACTCAAAAGAACGGTGTCCTTCCTCTCCACAGTTATAGAAAGTACCCTTAAAGATAACTCTACCTATCTTCATTCTATTCACCAAAGAGCAGCATGTCCTTTCAATTTTGTCTATGCTAATCTCACCTGAAGAGGATGTTCAATTTCTTCCAGTTCAAATAAATCTTCAAGTTCACCAATCCAATCAATCAAGTTCTCAGGCTTCAAAGTACCAGAGAAAGTAGAAACTTCCATTCGGTAACTACTACTTAACCAAGCTCCAAATCTAGGTAATCGAGCAATTCTGTCTTCACTAGATCTATCCCTCCGGTCATCACCACTAGATCCAGTAGGTTCAAAGTCTTCAGCAGCTTCCTCATAACCATCTTCAGTATCAACATTCTGAGGTATACCAGCAACAGCTCTCATGATCTCGATGACCATGTCATTCTTCATCAACTCCATCTCAGATCTAAAATCTGATTTCACCTTCCCTATGATTCGGGATTCAACAATATCACAAAGATCATAAATAACTCTAGGGTCCAATCTTCTCGGAGGCATCCTTGAAGATATGCAAAAAACCTCTGCAACAAACCCTCACCGACCACCTTGTGGCAATCTCTAAGTTGTATACAAGTCAGATCTCAACCTGCCACCTTGAACAAACAATTAGGGAAAGATCCACAAGTTCAGTGCTCCGGATCTACAATCCAGATCATACGATCTCTTCACAAACAAGATCAACTTCGCAAGATCAGCCTTGCTAGGTCAACCTTTGTTCCACAAGATCAACTCTAAGCTCTAATACCACCTGACCCAATCAAGGATGGTGGATCCAATTAAGGACAATCCAAACCTTACAGCTTCAGAACAACATAGCGGAATACTCAACAACACAACAACAAAACAATTGTTTAACTCTAATTTTCATTAACATGCCTGGCTGTAAGGCCTTCCGGGTTAGGGCCAATTAGAATCAGAAACAATTCTGCAAGATCCACATAGATCCAATACAATCTCAACTAGTTCAGCTCTAAAGACAATCATAAGCTGATGGAAACCCTAAGGTGGATCTAAACTTGAGCTCACAAGCCTCCAAGCAATCTCCTTGTCTCCAAGTATGCAAACCACTAGCTCTGCAACTACAAACTATCAAATAACAATCTGATCTGCAAGATCATGCAAGATCTTTTCCACAACTTCACCAACTCCAACTTTCAGAACCTTAGATCTGATTCACTAAGTCTTCCAAGTCATGAACTTCTATCGATCTCCTCATGCCTTAAACATCTACCCCAAACATCCTATAAATACTAATCATTAGCCACAAGTCGGCTAGATAAAACCATTAACTCCCCCCAACAATTATTAAATACAATATAAGTCAGCATCAAAATAGCCTTACAAACATTTAATCCAACATGTCAGCCTATAACAATAGCTACCAATAATAAATGCACCAAGTAGGCCCAACAAATCACATAGAACTCCAGTCGGTAAACCAGAACTATCGAGCAACTGTGAAATAACTGAGCATGCCAGGCTTCGCCGAGCACCAGTGTCGACCGAGCACCACAAACATCATCGGGTAACACTTTCACTAAGCACCAGAGATTACTGAGTTCCTTCAGTGACCAAGCTTCTTTCAATGACTAAGGTCATCGGTCAAGGCTGCAACCAAGTAACACCGGCCAAACATACACCTCCCATGCATATTCATCGAGTACCCTAGAATGCCCCTGCATCACAAGCCATGCAAAGAATGGTTTTGTTTAAAAGACCTTTGGGACTCCATAACCTTTACTAGCATCCTCCCAACCAGTCCCAAAATTGGAACTTATGAATAGGCCATGGACACCCATCAAAGCATAGACAAAAACATGACAATGTTCTTGAAAAAAAAAAGTTATCTCATGGCCTACAATGATTGAGGATGTGCATAAAAAAGGATTTGTTGAAAAATCCTTAGAAACTTTCAAACAAATTCCATTAGCAAGTGTAAAGCCAAATTCAACAACCTTTTCCAGCATCCATCAAAGCATCATGAAGTTGGATTTCTATCAAATATTATGGTTTCATAATGAGGGTGGATTTCTATTAAATATTATGTTAAGAAATGCTCTGATAGATTGATATCTAACAATCTTTTTTCCTTCTCAAACGCAACAATCTTTATTCTTTTTGCTTGTTCGAGGTAATTCATATTCTCATGGAAGCCTGAGAACCATGTCGCTTAAAAATGAACATTAATGTTTGAAAGATATAAGTCGGGATTCTCTACCTACTCCTTCACATTCTACATATATGCATCACGCTTCTGGGAACTCAAATAATGCAAACTGCATTTTAAATACATTTGGAGACTTGCTGACAAATTGAGTGGGAAATTTATCACATATAATGTAGAGGAAATCAATAAAGTGAATAAGTGAAAATCACAACCCATATGATGAGCAAGAAAGTGTTTGATAGAATGCCTTGAAGAGATTCTCTCATTGAATGCAATCATCACAAGAATTAGGGAGATATTTTTAGCAAGAATAAGTGTTGACAAAATGCCTCTAGGAGATGCTCTCATGGTATGTATTGTTCACAAGAATTAGGGAAATTTTTGTTAGACACTATAGTTGGAAATTCTCTAGTAGACATGCATGCAAAATGTGAGAATCATAGACTATGCACCTGAATTGTTTGACATAATGCTTCAAATAGATATCATATCAAAGAATGAGCACAAAATAGGTTTTACAAGGGAGCTCTCTAAATATTTGAATTAATTAAGCATTCTAGACTACATCCCAACATTGTAATTTAGAATGAATTAACCATTCTAGACTACATCCTAACATTTGTAAGCTTTGTTTGTGTTCTTGTTAGAAAATGAGGGTTGTAGATACTTCAATCACATGAGTAACTCTTATTGTATTTACCTATATTTGATCAATAGGCATCGATTGTTGACTTTCATGCCCGTGTTGACTATCTTGAGGACACCTTAAACCTTCTTACTAAGATGCCAGCTAGACCTATAGTGGTTGTGTGGACATTTTTAGTAAAATCATGTGGGAAGACTATAGAGTTGCCAATGTTAAAAAAAACATTTGAGTGAATGAGACATAGTTTCTACATTAATTTATTACTCTAATTATAATCACATCTAAATGTAACCTTGTTCTAATAAAACTAACATTCTTTTTAATTTTCTAAAGGTATCTGTTAAAAGAGACAATAAAGTAGATCTAAGTTTTTAAATGTTGCAATGTTCTCAATAATAAAATTTTGAAATTAGTGATTGATAATAGAAAAATAAGGCTTCTACCAACCATCATTTTTGAAATTGTAAAGGAGACTTTTTTCAACCCCTCCTACTCCAATGTATCCATTTGAAATTCTTGGATATTGCGGTAAGTTAATCTATATAATTTCATTCTTTTAATGCAGCAAAATCATATTCACATATAAATTTTATTTACTAAGAGATATTAAATTTTTAAATTCGAATAAATAAAATGTTTTTGGCAAATATCATGTAGGACGTATTGAATTGATTTTTTAAATCATATTTAAAATTGTGAAATATTGATTTAAAAGTTAATAAATTATTAAAATTATACTTAAGTTTTTACATATTTGTTTCCAATTACTTATTTAACTTTTTTTTTGTTTAATGATAATGAATAATTCTATTAGTAATATTACATTGTGCATTTAGTTTAAATAAAAAACAAAATATTTAATATTGTTCATTATATCTAAAACTTAATTTAATATATTAGATGCACCATATTTATGAACCATATTTGTTAGAACTGATTAAAAGCTATTTTATAATTAACAATAAGATAAAATTATACATAATTCAATCACTATTTCTATCTTCACATGGATTAATTATAAAAAATATATTTATTTTTAATTATATTTTTACTTATATATGTATTATTATTCCAAATGATTCAATTATATTTTTCATTGGAGTAGAGTTAAATTGCGTCATGCATGTATTTATTTTCAAGAAGTATCCTAACTTGTTGATGGATGATTGGAACATATTTCATTTGATGCAATTATTATATAAGATTACTCTATTTGAGATAACATAATAGTTAACTAGCGCTTGCACCCAAAAAGGTGCAAGGGTTACAACAATAAGAAATTATATGTAAGTTGATATATCAGACAAAATAATCTAATTAATGAATAAAATATAAATTGTTTTAATTGACAATATTTTATGTATAAAATTTTAACTTGTATACAATATCAAGAAGACATATATGCTGAAATCTATAACTATTATAATATTTTATCCAAATCAAAACACAAAATTTTGGTTCAAACTTAAAACAATATAAGAAATTACAGAATTTATGTGGATTTATTTTTTTGTAAAAGTGTGACAGATCAGTTCCCTTCTTTCTTCTTTTTTCTTTCAACAAGAGTGGCAAGCCACAATTTAATTCATAATGAAGAAAAAAGAGAGTACATGTAATGCCCTCTCATACCACTGTGTTTATGTTTTGTGACCCTTGATTGACTTTCCTAATGTGTGTGTTGATATATTTGTTGATTATTTAAATATTTTAAAATACTATTACAAATCTAATATTTGAGTATGTCAAAATTAATATTACTAAATGATTAATTAATATTACTAATGATGAGCTGATATTCAATAATAATATTTTGATTAATTATGGTATCTAATAATGTGGTACTAATGTTCTCTACTTGGTTAATTAATAAATTTAATAGTTAATGATTTCGGTTATTTTTAGGTGGCAGTTGAGTTAGCTATTTATAGAAAATGCTATTTACTATCACGAGTTTTGGGGGCGTTATTGAATTCCTTTCTTTCCTTGATGTTAACTGTCATTTTTCGGGTAGCAGATTTGGACTCTTGTATGGCATGCTAATTTGGGGCATTTCATCTCCTCATGCCTTGAGAGGTGTTCAATGTTCTCATTTTCTACCTTTCTTAGGCATTACCTTATCTACTATTCAAAATTGATATTTATATTAATGTGTGCATATACATTTTCTTAGGGGGCTAATGTTCCCTTTCACTCATGGCATTTGTAAAACTATATTTCCTTTTTTTATAAATTTGTTTCAATTACTTTTGGCGTTGCCCTGCATTTACCAATGGTGTTCACACATATATTGGAATTCTATCATACTCTTTAGAGAAGTTCGTGCCCCTTTTCATCTAAAATATTGAATGAATAAAAAAATTAGCAATGGTGACAGGACTACCAAATTTGCAAAAAAAAAAAAAGAAAAAAGAAAGAAAGAGAAAACAATAGTTCTGAAAATACTGACAAAATATCCACTATTGCAGAAAATGGTTGCTTGTTGGGCATTGGGACCAGGGCAGAGGACTACAGCTCCATAATTGGAGCGGTAACAAGTTTAATCTTGGAGTTGTGCTCAAGAATCCTAACTTCTTGGAAGGCATTTCCCAATTCTATGGAGAGGGGTGCACTAGAATTTGGATTTGCACTTGGCATATATGAAGCCACTAAATGCAAGTTGTTGCAAACATGGTGTTAACTCTTCTTTTGGTTGTGAATGTCTTCTTGGTAAGTTGTTAGTAGATTTAGATTTTAACTTATGTGTTATAAAAAAAAATTATGCATTCATAGTCACTTACATTTTTCTCTTATATAAGCTAAGGTGGGACATTGGTTAAGATTTGTAATTCTATAATAGTATTCATGTCCTTTATAGCACCAAAGGTTTAGTGTCATTTTTCATCAAACACCTTTCTCTCTCTTTTGGTGTGTATCCCTCTTTGCCAGATGTTAACCATGATAGAAGAGAAAGTCAAGTATACAATCAACAAATGCTACAACATATTAGGCACAAAAAAGATTTTTTATTAACTGATAGATCAAGAGAGCAAAATTTTTAACTGATATAAAATTTATTACATAGCCTCTGTTTATGGAGGGCTACACATAATTGAACTATGACTTTACTTACTAACAACCTTAGACATGGACAAAGATTGACTAGATCCAAGAGTTATAAACCAAAAGAAACTCAACTACTTCTTTATATGTGGGCAATAAACAAACTATGGGTGGAAGCAGTCCACCATATTATTAGGAAATGTGGCAAATTACTATTTCAACTATCTACAGAAGCTTAGGAAACATGAAAAATATTTTGGAAAGTCAAATTAAACTATTAGCAACCTCTATAGTTGACTCCATACATGGTGGATGAGATTAGAGCAACTTCAACAAATGTGGACAACAGTTCAAACTTTTCTTCCCTATCTGTAGTTTTGGTATAATAGATTGTTTACATGGAGGAGAAGAAATTATTATCCTCCATCATTCCACCTTATTTTTTTGTAAAAATGATTTTTCATCAATCATTCCTAGATTTTCTCGTAGATATTCAAAATTCTCCTTTGGTAGTGCCCTTGTGAAAATGTCTACAAACTGGTCTTCAAATTTGCAAAATTCAAGATAGATTTCACCATTATTAACCAACTCTCTAATGAAGAGATATCTTGTATCAAGTTGTTTTCTCCTAATGCAGGGGCATCCAAGGTTAAGACAAGGACATTCTATGTCCTCGGTAAATTGCATGGAGTGTCTATGTTTTGGCCAGTTTTACTCAGTTGCAGCCTTGACTGACAGTCTCGATCATTGAAGGAAGCTCAGTCACTGAAGGAACTCAATAGTCCCTAGCGCTCGGTAAGTGTTTCTCGGTCATGCCTGTGGTGCTCGGTCGATACTAGTGCTCAGCGATGTCTGGCGTGCTCAGTAATTTTACTGTCGCTCGGTAGTTATGACTTACCGACTAGAGTTCTGTGTGATTTGTTGAGCCGACTTGGTGAATTAATTGTTGGTATCCATTGTCTTGGGCCGACATGCAAAATTAAATGTTTGTATACATTTGTAATCCGACTTGTATGGCATTTAATTATTTGTTTTGGGGAGTTAAGGGTTTTCATCCAGCCAACTTGTGGTTGAGGATTAGTATTTAAGGAGGGCTTGGGTAGATGTTTAGGGGCAGGTTTTGGGAGATCTGGACTGGAACAACTTAGCAGATTTTGAATTCAAATGCAAAGCTTAAGTTGGCGAAGTTGTGGAAAAGTTCTTGATGTTCTTGCAAATCAGATTGTAATCTGATAGTCATTGGTAGCAGAGCTAGGGTTGCATACTTGGGAACAAGGAGATTGCTTGAGGGCTTGCAAGCTCAAGTTTAGATCTGCCTTAGGGTTTCCATCAGGTTCTGATTGTCTTCAGAGCTGAACTAACTAAGTTTGTATTGGATTTAGTTGTGGATCTTGTAGAATTATTTTCTGATTGTAATTGGCCCTAACCTGGAAGGCCTTACAGCTGGGCATGTTAATGAAAATCAATGTTAAACAATTACTTGTGTTGAATTGTTGAGAATTCCACTATGTATTTCTTGTGGATGCAAGGTTTGGACTGTCCTTCATTGGATCCACCATCCTTGACTGCATAAGGTAGTATCAAAGTGAAGGTTTGTTCCTGTTGGAATGAAGTTTGATCTTATTGAAGTAGAGATTGTGCACAATCTGGATTTCAAATCCAAAGCACTGAACTTGTGAAATTGTTCCCTAGTTGTTTATAAGATTGCAGGTTGAGATCTGACTTGTTGCAACTTGGAAATTGTCACAAGGTGGTCGGTGAGGGATTGTTGCAGAGGGTTTTCTCTTATCTTTAAGGATGCCTCCGAGAAGATTGGACCCTAGAGTTATTTTTGATCTTTGTGATACTGTTGAATCCCGGATCACCGAGAAGGTGAAATTAGATTTCAAATCTGAGTTAGAATTGATGAAGAATGATATGGTCGTCGAGATCATGAGAATCATTGCTGGTATACCTCAGAATGTTGGTACTGAGGATGGCTATGAAGAAGCTACTGAATAATTTGAAACTACTGGATCTAGTGATGATGACCGGATGAACAGATCTAGTGAAGACAAAACTGCTTAGTTGCCTAGATCTGCTGCTCGGTTTAGTAATTACCGAATGGAAGTTTCTACTTTCTATGGTACTTTGAAGCCCGACAATCTGATTGATTGGATTGGTGAACTTGAAGATTTCTTTGAGCTGGAAGAAATTGAAGATCCTCTTTGGGTGAGATTAGCACAGACAAAGTTGAAAGGACATGTTGCTCTTTGGTGGAAGGAACTACAGAGAGACCGAGAAGATGAAGGTGAAACAAAGATCAATCGGTGGAGATTGATGATGACTAAGTTGAAAGCTAAGTTCATACCGGCTGACTATGAGCTTGACTTGTTTAAGAAGTTGCAAAATCTGAAACAAAAGGATTTGTCTGTTGAAGATTATACCAAGGAATTCTACAAACTTACTATTCAATCTGGACATCAAGAGCTTGGTAAGGAAAAGGTAGCTCAATATGTGAATGGTTTGAGATTCAATATTCAGGATGAGCTTGGTATAATGAAGATTGATTCTATTGAAGAGGAAACAACCTAGCAACTCCTGAGGGAAAGAAAAGATTGATCACTCGGTGAAGGAGAAACTGACTGATGCACAAGATGAACAGAAACCTATGGAACCAAAGAAGAAGACAGGTAGAGTTATCTTTAAGGGTACTTGCTATAACTGTGGAGAGGAAGGACACCATTCTTTTGAATATACGTAGAAGAAGGTTGACTGACAAACTTCTGTGATGAATGAGAACATTCAAAATGAACTTGAATCAGAGAACTTGCTGCTTCGGTGAACATTGATCGGTACAAAGGATGAACCTTGTCAGAGGAGTAACTTGTTTAGGACCTGATGCAAGATTGAAAGTAAACTTTGTGATGTGATTGTTGATAGTGGTAGTACTAATAACCTTGTTGTTGAGGACTTGGTTTAGAAACTTGGTTTGAATAGAATGAAACATCCTTGTCCTTATAGGCTTCACTGGTTGCAAGATGTTCATGGTTTGGAAGTTAGAGAACAATGATTCATTGATGTTCAGATTGGCCAGTACAAGGATCTTGTGCTTTGTGACATTGTGAAGATGAATAGTTGTGATATATTGCTCGGTAGACCTTGGCAGTATGATTACAGAGCTATTTATGACTATTTAAGAAATGTGTTTATTGTTGATAAGAATGACATGAAGTTTTCATTGATGCCTTTGATGGATGTAATGCTCGGTAGGAGAAGCTTGAGTATTTGTAGCTGAGTTGAGATTGTAGATCCTGAGAAAATGAATGATCAGTATGAAGAACCAACCTGTACACTGTCCAGAAAAGACTTGAAGAGATAGAGAAAACTGAAGTGGAAGACTTTGCAAGTAGAAAAGGTGGAGGACTTGTATGTGAAGAACCAGTTCGAGATTTATGTGTTGAATCCTGAAAGATGTTCTTCTCACATATGAACATCTTTTGGAACCTGGGGTGTCTGATGCAGGGGCATCCAAGGTTAAGACAAGGACATTCTGTGTCCTCGGTAAACTACATGGAGTGTTTGTATTTTGGCCAATTTTACTCAGTTGCAGCCTTGACCGATGGTCTTGGTAATTAAAGGAAGCTCGGTCACTGAAGGAACTTGATAGTCCCTGGCACTTGGTAAAAGTGTTGATCGATCATGCATGTGGTGCTCAGTCGATACTAGTGCTCGGTGATGCCTAGCGTGCTCGGTAATTTTACTGTTGCTCGGTAGTTCTGACTTATCGACTAGATTTCTGTGTGATTTGTTGAGCTGACTTGGTAAATTAATTGTTGGTAGCCATTGTCTTGAGCCGACATGCAGAATTAAATGTTTGTATACATTTGTAAGCCGACTTGTATGGCATTTAATTATTTATTTTGGGGAGTTAAGGGTTTTCATCCAGTCGACTTGTGGCTAAGGATTAGTATTTAAGGAGTGCTTGGGTAGATGTTTAGGGGAAGATTTTGTGAGATCTAGACTGGAACAACTTAGTAGATTTGGAATTTAAATGCGAATTTGAAGTTGGCAAGTTGTGGAAAAGTTCTTGATGTTCTTGCAAATCAGATTGTAATCTAATAGTCATTGGTAGCACAGCTAGGGTTGCATACTTGGGAACAAGGAGATTGCTTGGGGGCTTGCAAGCTCAAGTTTAGATCTACCTTAGGGTTTCCATCAGCTTCTAATTGTCTTCGGCGCTGAACTAGCTGAGTTTTTATTGGATCTAGTTGTGGATCTTGCAGAATTATTTTATGATTGTAATTGGCCCTAACTCGGAAGGCCTTACAGCTAGGCATGTTAATGAAAATCAGTGTTAAACAATTACTTGTGTTGAATTGTTGAGAATTTTGCTATGTATTTCTTGTGGCTGCAAGGTTTGGACTGTCCTTCATTGGATCCACCATCCTTGACTACATAATCTCCTTTGATAAAAAATATGACTCTTTGATAAACCAATCGTTGATTAATTATCATAAAAGATTGGTGTTGGTTCCTCTTGTGCTTGCAATAGATCCTTCAATATTCTCCTTAACCAAGTTTCTTGACATGTATCTGAAGTGGTTTCTACGTACTTGACTTCGGCTAATGAAAATGTAACAATAGCTTGCTTCTTTGATGCACATGAGATTGCACCTATGCCAAAATGAAAGATATTTCCAGAAGTACTCTTCCTATCATCAACATCACCTCCAAAGTCATTGTCAGTATAACAAATCAAATTAAATTCATTGGTTTTGGAATATAGAACTCCATATCCATGTGTTCATACAATGTATCTTAGTATCATTTTCCCAACTTGCTAATGAGAGTCTTGTGGTGAATCCATAAACCTTGAGATCAAGCTAACACCACACATCAAATCTGGCCTTGTAGCTGTGAGGTACAATAAACTTCCAACAAGACTCTTAAACTAGAGTTAATGTTGGTTTACAATTCATCATACTAAATTTTCTCAATGCATCCTTGGCATACTTAGTTTGAAAAATAAAAATTCCTTTATTGGATTAAACAACTTCAATTCCTAAGAAGTATCTCATCATTCCCAAATCTGTCATCTTAAATTCTTCCATCATTGGCATTGTCTTAAACATGTCAATAGACAAGTTACCTTTGAAAATGATATGATTGACATATAGGCATATAATCGAAACATGAATTTTCTCATTGAATATAATATATAATGTGGGTTCACTACTACTTTTACTGAATCCATCACTCAACAAATATGAATCAAACTCAATTATACCAAGTCCTAGGTTCTTGTTTCAAACCATATAGAGCTTTCTTCAATTTATAAACTTTACTTTCATACCCACATATCTCATAACTTGGTGGTTGTTGCACATAGACTTCCTCTTCAAGAAAACTATTCAAGAAAGAAAATTTTACATCCATTTGAAAAATATTCCAATCATTTTGTGTGGCTATAGCTAAACCATTTCTATGTTAAGTCTAGCTACTAGAGAAAATATTTCATTATAGTATATCACATATTGTTGTGAAAAACCTTTTTCTACTAATATAGCCTTATAATTTTGTCAATTTCACCTTTTGCATTAAATTTAGTTTTATAAACCCATTTGACACCAATATAATCCTTACCTTTAGATATATCAATTAACTCCCATGTTTGATTTCGCTCAATAGAATCAATTTCTTCAATCATATCTTTGACCCAATATTCTTCCTTAACTGCTTCTTCAAAATACATAGATCATGAGAGAATAAAGAAAAAATAGAGTACAAATCTAAACTTTCTTCACTTTGATTATATATCTCTTTGAAGATTCTCATGTTCTTGCCTTTTGATGAGGCAAGTGAAGGATTTGACTTGTTACTTACATTTGGAGTAGAATGAATTGATGATTGACCTTGCACAATATATCTTTGTGGAGTTCTTGGTCCTACTTGATTTGATTGACCACCTTTCTCTTCTTGTTCTTCTTCACTATTTGGTATTGGTTCTCCAACTATGACTACACTATCAACATTTGCATCCAACACTTCTTCCTCCTTGAATATGACATCCCTGTTAGTAATCATTTACTTTGAAATGGGGTTAAATAATTTGTAGGCTTTTGATTCCTCACTATAACCAATGAAGATACATTTTTCACTATTATCATCCAATTTTCTTCTTAATTCAACTACCACTAAAACATATGCAACACATCCAAAGATTATAAGATTAGATAAAGAATGTTTCTTACCATTCCATGCTTCTTGTGGAATTATGCTTTTCACACTTTTTGCATGACTTATATTCAGATATTATATATTGCATATGATGTTGTTTCAGCCCAAAATCCATTAGATGATTACTTAGCCTTGATCACACTCCTTTCCATCTCCATTATGGTTCTATTTTTCCTTTCTGCTACACCATTCCACTGTGGTGTGTAGCATGTTGTAACTTGTTTCTTGATACCATGATCTCTGCAAAAATCTAGAAATTCATTAGAACTATATTCACCACCCAGGGCTATCATATCCAAGTACATTAATGAATAGTCCACTTCATTTCTCCACCATTGATTTAAAATCCTTGAATTGACTAAAGGTTTCAGACTTCTCTTTTTAAAAGTATATCCAAGTTTTATTGCTAAAATCAACAATAAATGTTAGAAAATATAGACTTCCTCCTAAAGATGGAGTTTGCATTGGACCATGTATGTCAATGTGAACTAATTCCAAAGGCACCCTTTCTCTATTTGAACTTCCTACTAGAAAACTCTCTCTATGTTTCTTTTCCATAATACAACTTTCACAAGAATTAGCAAGTTGGTTAATGGGTGGCAATCCTTTTACTATATTCTTCTTCTACAATAAACTTAAGCCATTAAAATTAAGATGACCATACTTCAAATTCCAAACCCATGTTTGGTCTAAGTAAACTACCTTGAAATTAACATCCTTTGTTCCTTGAGTTCCATGAATCTGAAGGGGAAACATTCAATTTCTAGTCATCTCCACCTTTGCAATCAACTTGTCACTAGGAATCTTATCCATAATTGTACAAACATATTTGTTAAAGAAGACTTTGTACCCATTTTAAATTAATTGTCCAATACTCATTAGATTATGTTTTAATCTAAGCACAAAATAAACATCTTGAATATATCTCTTTTCTCCATTTTTAGTTAATACATGTATAACACCTTTTCCCATCATAGAAACTACACTATCATTTCCTAATTTTACTTCAAATTTCACAAAGTTATATAAATAAGGAAATAATGTGTTATCCCATGTCATGTGGTTGCTACAACCACTATCTAAAAACCATATATCTTTAGTGATTTATTGAGAAACATTACAAATTATAAATAAACTTCTAGAATTATCATGAGATACATCTAAATGATTTAGATTATTTTCATCCATATCTTCTTATTTATTCTTACATTCATTTTCCAAATGACCATGCTTCTTATAGTAATAACATTGAACGTAAGTTTTATCACACTTTTGTGTTTGCTCTTGGTGTAGGTTTCTCCCTCATCCCTTGTAATTGGAAATATGATAGAACGGGCTAGTCATTCCTCCTTGATTTGTATTCATTTGTCCACCTCTACTTATTCCTCTTAGGATCTAAAACTTTATCTTCATCTTCCTCTGCTAGATGAGACTTGAGATCTAAAAGCACATTTATATAAGTATAATGCCTAAATTTTTATATTCAATTGCTTATGCATTTTTTATTTGGAAAATAATAAAATATTCAATCAATCCCATTTTTTTTGCATTTGATTTCTTGAAGTTATAGATTCTCTATATCTAATTTATGATTGGAGTTTTCTTACTTTTCCTATAATTATGGGATTATATCTGATGAATTCAGAAATATACTAACATACTCATTAGATTATGTTTTAATCCAGGCACTATCTATCAAATAATGTTATATTTTTATTGTCTGTTAGAATTTGTGCCCTATCTCAATTGACTTTATTTAAACCTAGGCACATTTAAGGACTTAGAACTCTAACCTTTATTTGATAGATATCAAAATCTAACTCTCAAAATTTAATATAAAATCTTATAAAACATTGTTGAAAGATGTGTCGTAACAAAAAGTTTTATTGGAAACTTTTTGAGATGCATATTCTAATAATTTTAAACCACTGCTAAAGATCATTTCTATCAGTTTTATGAATCAACTATTAATTATTGGACAAAATTTAAAGAATACTTATGATATATCATTTATATACAATGTCTAACATAGTTTAAGTTGAATGCTAAATTGACTTTTACAAATTTCTATTACAAATATATATTACATGGAAAAATGACCAAACATGGGGAAAAATAGATAAAGCTACTAGTAAAACACAATTATTGCCAATAAAATACTTAGACAACTATGTAGCACATTATAACTAGTCATCACTAATGAAAATTTGTTTATCTCCTATTTATAAGTGCAAAGTTATATCTCATTGTGGAAACTTGAATTCTTTAATGATGGTAGTTTTAGTTCTAAAGTTTTGAGTAGGGTGCAGATGGTATGCCTATTCTATTTACTCATGGAATAAAGTAATTGTTGGGTTTTGTCTTGGCATTTTAGAAGCATAGATAATGGAGATTAATGGTGAGTGAAGGGCGATAAATTCAAACTTTACTATTGGTGTTTTCCTTAATATATCATCATAATAACTATTGGTGACTCATGATTGACAACTATCCTTATGTAACATAATCATTCCTTATTTAATTCTAATAGTCTCGAACACCTTAATCCACATATCCATGATGGTTTACACTCTCTTATTTATTGTTGAATAAAGTTATCTATTATTTATTACTTGATGGTGTGTGTGCTTAGAAAGAAGAGATTTAGAGGTAACTAGAGAAAACATCTTAGCAGATAGACGACAAATCTTTGTTTTACAGTAGAGTCTTAGATAATCATTATAGATAGGGAAAGTGATGTGACATATAAGATTTGATAAAAAAATATAACTTTGTAGCATTTGAAGGAGAAGTGGATCACAACTTCTTGATATATCTTAAATGCTTGATTATGGTCTTAGTGATACATCTAATTATAATTGTATTGAAATAGAAGACACTACAAAAAAAGGCAATCTTTTAAGTTTGAGAGAGTGGTTTATTGTCAAGGGAGGCATAAATAAGTAGCGTTGGAATTTAGAGTGAGTGGATTTTGAAGTTTGGAAGTCATGATATCTTCTTATTTTGGCCACTAAACTTGAATGAGTTGTGACTTTACATTTGAGATGCTGTTAATTTAGCTGTACAAGTTCTAAACTATTTGATTATATATTTAAGTTGTTATTTTTGAGTCTTTGTCAATAGACTATATATAATATTTATTTCTTGTTAGAGTTGACATTCTTTGATTGCTCTTTCTATATTGTAGACGACAAATTGACATTTGCAAAAACCTTGAAAAAAAAAAATCATCTAAGAAGAAAATAAATGGTGTTGAATATATTAATATGATATTATGAGAAAAAAAGAATATTCGAAGATATCAACATTGTTTGAATTCGAGTGATCTCTATGTGCGGCAACTTTTTCATGTTTAATGCACAACAAGGCATGGTGAAATAACAAATTTGTTAGAATTGAAATAAAGAAGTTCTCTTTTTAAAAAGGATATTTGTAAGTGTATGCTACATATATTTTATAAAATATAAATATGCTTGTATTTACTATATTTAAAAATTACATACACAAATTATTACTTCTTTTTTAAAAATTATTCTATCTGTAGAACTTAAATATATCAATATTGCTTAAATTTGACTAATATTTCTATGAGACAATTTTACAACAATATAAGATAAAACAACACATGTATTAAAATTGTAATAAAAAATCATTCTTATAAAAATAAATACATCTAAATATATGTTGCATAAATTTTTAAGAATATAAATATACTCATATTTGTAATACCCCAAAATTGGCACCTATCAATTTCAATCAATTTTGGTTCATTCCTTGAATTTCTACATCATCGAAGTCCTACTTTGCTAGGCAATTTTATCTCTCCTACCTGACTTTATTTGACTTGATGTCAATTGCAAAAACCCTAATTTGCATTAATCTCACACTATAATTAATTCCTAAGTCTTCGACTTTATTAGCTAAATAATCCCTATGATAAATTAATTTAATTCTAAAGTCCTAAGTGCTTTAAATTAAATTAAAATCTACCGCCTTTAGCTAATACCCATAAAATGAATTAATAAATTGCTTGATTATTTGAATGGACACTCTTATTTGAATTAATAATTCAAAATAATTGAAAGGTCACCCATATGTGGCAATAAACATTCTTTTAATTAAGTAATTCATGCTTTTTTGTCTCAATTGGGAATGAAGGGTCAACCGTTTCGAATCAAGAAACTCTTCATTCCTCTTATGGGTTTGTCTATTTATTGAACCTTCTCCTTCATTCAAAAAGAGAGCAATTTGAAAGCACAAAGACTATAGCGAAATTCTGTCTCAACTATTTACATATTTTCAAAGCTTATTGCATTAATTAGTTTGCTCTCATTTAGTGTTAATTGCATCTTTAGATTAATTTGCTTACTTGATCTTAGTTAATTATCATCTTTCTTTCAAGCTTTCTTAGACTAGAATCTGCATTTCATATTTACTTTCAAGTTATTAGATTAAAATCTGCACTTCATTCTAGATTACAAACTGCATTTTCATCTTAGATTAATTGTACTTAGCTTATCATTCTAGTTTTTCAAATCCTCCATATTAACTCGGTCTGATGGTTGTTGGCTCTCCAATCTGAGAGTAATTAAACACCCTGATTAATTAGGAGGCAACAAGTCGCTTCACCATGAATTTTGAATTGAGTAATCCATACTCATTCTCATAATTTGATTGTGTGAGTAATGACTATGTTGTGTGTGTAGTTGGATTAGAGGTCCACATTCAGCTATATACATTTCTGGCACCCACCATGGGGTAGAAAAGATCAATTTTTGGCCTCATTCTTGATTTTTCTGATAGGAAATTTGAACTCTATCGCGCGTCTGTGCTTTCCTGTGTACAGATTCTCACATGAGAATCCAGAGCATACCACGCAAAGTTTCGCTCTCAGTAGTACTCTCTCACGTGAAATTTCACTATCTTCGCGCAGTACCCTGTGTTTTCTCATGCGCTATGGAGTACTTCCTCGCGCAAGATTTGATTCCAATTTTTAAAAAAAATTTCCAGTCTCTGTGTTTTCTGTTCTAGATTTCTAACAGTTTCTATTTTTTGTTAATTTCCATTTCTCTGTTCTTTCCACAGCATAACAGTTTTCTATAGGAAGTTTGTCGAAGAACATAAAACATGCTAATGGTTTGATTGTAGGACGATAGTCAAAGATCTCATAAAAATGTTGTGTTTGTTTTCTTGCTTTCATTCATATAGTCTAATTAGGACCTCGTTAAAATTTCTTGAGAATTTTGATAGTGGGCTAGGGAATTTGGCTCTTCATTACATGGAGGTGATGACCATGAATGAATCTGAAAACCCAATGATCCTACTAATATGACAGATTCTTGGGGAAGCAGGGAAAGGTAGTGAATATTTAACACTTCTTCTTGCCAGGGGATTATTCTCTTCTCTCTTTGAGAGAACCAGAAACCCAAAAGCTTGTAGATTTGTGTTGGTAAACAGATTGTTCTTATTTTGATTCTCCTTTTATTTTGCCCAATTTGTGATGAAGAACAACCGTACACAACAATTGGGAAACTATTTCTATGAATAGCTAATTTCCCTCTATATTAAGGTACAGCTTCCTATGTGAATGATGTTCAATGAATTTTGTTTGGTTCCTACTTCCTATTGCGGGTATGTTCTTGACCAGAGAACAACAAAGGAAACTAAGTTTCACCCAGGCAAGTGAAATCTTAGGCAAGGGTCAAAATGCAGAGGTGTTATGTTTATGGTCTTCACAATCTTATGATTCCCACAACATAACAGCATGAAAATGAAGATTATGAAAATATGATAATGCAAATGCAGTATGGTGATGCAATCTCACAATCAGTTATAACTCTCTGATTATTCTACTAATTGATCAAACTGAAAGTAATGAAATAAAACTCTGTTCATTCACTACTTCCAATTCAACACGAATGAAATAACATCACATACAGATAATGAAAGTGGACAATAAAGTAATGGCACAAAACTAAATTGTCTCTGCAACAAGCTTCACACCAAAATTTGCCGACCTCATTATTATCAGAAAAATATACATTTATAGTTCACTGTGCCGAGAAGTTCATCAGTCATAGGCATTCAACAGTCAAGAATATCAATTTCATCTTCCAGAATCAAGAGAAAACATCAGAATATGAAACGTTTATGAACCAATTAGTTACACGCACAAATGTATCATTGGCGCCATCATTTGAATTTGAAAACTCCCAGAACCCTTCAAGTTTGAATTTGCACCATCGATCTGCAGTTGGACGGTCATGATCATAACCTTTTCAACGATCATCTCAGCTTTCCCTGACTAATATATTCTCTGTCGCTCGGTCGCTACCTACTTAACCTTATCATCGATTCACAACTTATATTTCCGGTGACCATTTAACTTAGCGACGTCGTGATTTCCATTTCGCATGATCGCATGGCACTTTTTTAACCCTTGCGATCATGCAACCGCTCTATCTGTCACGTGATATAATATTAAATCACTAAACCTTCACTTTCCCAATTTACGTTGTCGCATCTGCGTTGTTGGCATACGTGGGTCCTAGCAGAGCACATTCACCTGCCCAAGTTTCCATTGTCGCATGATCACATAGCATTTTTTTTATTCCTTGTGATCATGCGACCGCTTTATCATTGGCGCACGTGGACTGCACTATTGGCGTACGTGGGTCCCGACAGACTTCATTGTCGCATGATCGCATAGCATTTTTTAATTCCTTGCGATCATCAAACCGCTTTATCATTGGTGCACATGGGTCTAGCAAGGCATATTTTGTTTAACCTTTCATGTCTTTCCATTGAATTTTCTCACCACTCGGGCTCCATTTCGCATGATCGCATGGCACTTTTTTAACCCTTGTGAACATGCAACTGAACACAAGTAGAGCAACTTCCTTGTCGGGTTAGGATCTATAACTTACCCCAATGTAACAAAGATTTAAATGACCCACCCGGTTTACAGAAAAGAAGGCAATGGAGGGGAAACCCGACAAGGACTTCCTATCTTAAGAAAGACTTAGACCTAGACTCGATTAACACTAACACACATCTATACCAGGAATTTACACCTTATCTAAAGTTCAAATATATACTCAGGGATATATGCAACAAAAGTGTGGCAACAGCTGGCTCCATCTGGGGACTTAAACATTTCCATGTTTAAGCGATGAATCCTAATCTCTGGTTTCGCAAAAGGATAAACAAAGAGGGCAGCAGCACAACAAAACAAATGAAGGAAGGAAAGGAACAGGAAAAGAAGCTAACTGAGGAAAGCAGGAAATCTAAACTAAGAAACAAAAATGGGAACTAAATGTAACTATGTACAATGTAGGGGTTACCTGCTTTCAATTAACCATTTGATATAGCTTCAGATCTTGACCGTTGTAGGTCAAGGGAATTACCTCTCCATTTGGATACGCTAACTTGAAAGAATTCTTCTCGAATGCCTGGTGAATAGTATAAGGGCCTTTCCACAAAGTTTCAAACTTTCCATGCATTCCTTTAGGGGCTCTCCTCTTATCCCATAGCAATACCAGATCTCCAACCATAAACTTGCGTGGCCTAGCTTTCTTGTCAAACAAGTTCTTCACCTTCATTTGATGTTGAGTGATATGATCCACCATCCTTTCCCTTTCTTCTTCTAGTTTACTCAAATACAAGATTATTTTCTCCAAACCGTCTTTATAAATGTCATCTTCAATAACTGTCCTCAACTTACATGTTGCCAACTCCAGCGGTAGCGGAAGGCTTGCCTCAACTCCATACACTAGCTCAAATGGAGATATCCCAATTGCTCTCTTTGGAGTCACTCTATCAGCCCAGAGTGCCTCATGTATCCTTTTGTGCCAATTTTTATGATTGTCTAACACCAATTTCTTAATGATGTTAATCAAGTTCTTATTACTTGATTCCGCTTGACCATTTCCTTGCGCGAAATAGTCAGATGATTGACTGATTGAGATACCAAACTCAAAATAGAAATCAGTAATTTCAATGGATGAAAAATAAGTAGCATAGTCCATCACCAATTTATGAGGAACCCCGAACCTTACCATGATATTCTCCTTTATAAACTTGCATACTACTTCAGAAGTGGTCTTCCTTGTTGCTTTAGCTTCAACCCACTTCGTGAAGTAATTTGTGGCTGTGATTATGTAAGAATGCCCTGTGCTGGATGCTAGATTTATTAGACCTATGAAATCAAGACCCCATTGCTGAAACGGACCATCTATAATAACCGGTTTCATTGGAAGTGCTGCTAGATGTGGTTTATCAGAGAACATCTTGCACTTTTCACATTTAGCCACCCAATGATATGCATCTCTGAACATGCTAGGCCAATAATAACATTGTCTTAATATTTTAAAAGTTGTGACTGAAGAAGAAAAATGTCTTCCACAAGCCTCATCGTGAAAAGTTTTCAGCAACCGCTCCTATTGTTGTTTGTCAACACACCTCAGAAATGTGCCATCTATAGATCTCTTATAAAGCCTGTCTTCCCAAATCACATATTTAGCAGCTTTTAATTTAAATCCCTTTTTTGTTTGGCTGTTAGACCTTCAGGACATTTTCCATAAGTTAAGAAATATGTAATATTTTCAAACTAGGGATCTTGAAGACTTACGGTTAAAACTAGTTAATTAGCTGTTGGTTCCTCTTCTTCCGAGTTGTCTGCTATAGCTTTGCATAACGCATTTCCTTTGACCAGTTTAGTAGGCTTAATTTTAATATCGTATTCTTAAGTTTTGGCAATCCAGGTACCTCTATTATTGCAGCTAACATCTTGTTGCGTTAAAATACTTTTTACAGCAATATCAAGTACGAAAATCAGAGAATGAGAATGCAATATATAAAAATGGAAATTTTTCAGAGCTTTAATTACAGCATGTGCATGTTTCTCTGATTGAGAGTATTTTAATTCATGCTCTTTCAAAGGTATACTCATAAATGCTATTGGTGCCTAAATTCCTTCTTTATTCTCCTGCATTAAAATTCTAGACAGAGTATGCTCTGAAGCGTAATAGTATATAATAAAATCTTTTTTGTAATCTGGATGACTCAAGACTGGCACATTAGCAATTGCTACTTTAATCTCATTGAAGGCTTGTTTTCCCTGCTCATTCCATTTAAACACAACACTGCCTTTCATCATATCCACAATGCATTTGGTAATCTCTGAGAAATCAGGAACAAATCTCCTAAGAAAGTTAACTTGACCAAAGAAGGAATTAATAACTGTCTTATTTGAAGGCAAACTCAGTCTCTGAATAGCTTTCACGTGTTATGGATCAATCCTGATTCCCTCCTATGACACAAAATGGCCCAACAATTTTCCTTCCGTCACACAGAATATTGATTTTTTTGGGTTTAGAGATATACCATGCTCCCTGCATCGCTGTAGCACTTTCTTCAAACCATCTATGTGATCTTTTCTTTTCTTGGAAAACACCATTAGATCATCGAGGTAGATTACAATTATCTTATTTTTCATGTTAGCAAATGAAGTATCCATACCTCTCTGAAAAGTAGCACCAGCATTAATTAAACCAAATGGCATCTTGTGATACGCAAAGGTACCCCAAGGAGTTGTGAAGGCCATTTTGTGTTGGTCTTTCTTTTCTACTTTGATTTGATTGTATCTGAAAAAGTCATCCAGCATGGACATCATCTCAGCTCCAGCCACTGTCTGTAATAAGTGATCCATGTTTGGCAATGCATAATTATCTTTTAAGGAAGCCTGATTTAAATTCTGGAAATCAACACATATTCTTATCTCACCATTTTTCTTTCTTATAGGTATGATGTTTGCAATCCAGGTGGAATGATGTATTGGATAGATAATTCTAGCTTTCAACATCTTATCTATCTCTCTGTAAATGGCGTCTGCTACCTTTGGATTGTAACTTCTCTATTTTTTTCGAAAAAGCACAGCATCATGTTTTAAAGGAATCATGTGTTTGAAATTTCCACTCATAAAGCTCTTCAAATCTTCATAACTCCAAGCAAAGACGTCTTGGTATTCCTGGAACAATTTCTTTGCTTCTTCTTTTTCTTCCAATGTACAACATTTACCAAGATTAATAATTTTGGGATTAGTTTCAATTCCAATATTTATACCTTCAAATTCTCCTGTAGTTGGCCCTTTCTCTACTCTTTTCTTCTTCACATATGTATCATGTCAATTAAAGAGCTTTTCCAGAGACACAAAATATGGTGGAATAATATTGATTTTTAATTGTATGACTTCTGAATCTTCCTGTTTCTCTTTTTCTGTAGAATCATTCTGATAATCACTTCCACCTTCTTCATTAAGACCTTCAGCGTTTTCCAAAAACATCTGCAGACTTTTATCATCAGTAAAAACCTGCCAATCTTCAATATTATCTGGTATTGACGGTCTGTAAATTACTTCAATATGATATTTTTTGTTTTTAAAATCCAGATGTGGTAATAACAAGGATGCTGATATTGCCAAAGATTCTGCTCTCATATTCATTTCTCTAGGAACAAATTCTATAGAGAAAGCGTCTAGTCCCTCAATTTCATCCCAGACTCTGTTTCGATAATTTTTCAATTTATGATTCTTTACTGAATAATGGCCTTTAACTTGCCGCACAATTAATTCCACGTCACCTCTGACCTTCAATACTTTTACTCCTCTTTCTTTCGCCGCAATGATACCAAGGAGCAATGCCTCATACTCAGTAGAATTGTTAGTATTACCAAATTCCAATTTGAAAGCTAAAGGCTCTTGTTCACCATTAGGAGGAATTAAAACAATACCTATGCTAGAACCAGATGCTGAGCAACTGCCGTCAAACTCCAATGTCCAAATTTGCATCCCTTTCTCAGAGCTTTCAGATTCCAATTTTTCCAATTCATTCTCTACAGCATCAATTTCTGTATATAGCATGTAATTTCCAAACTCCAACTCTTGATATAAAATTTGAGCCTTTGGGTAATTTGATTTCTGAACTGTAAATTTAGCTTTCTCCTCAGGTTCCAATTTTACTCTTTTGTTACCAATGGGAATCATTGCGTGAGACCAATCCAATTTGATCTCTCCACCTAAATCCCTACAAAAATTTTTGCTAAACAGCAAACCATAGCTAACAGGAATGTCTACAACTAGAATGGTCAGAAGTAGTCTCTTCTCTGGATATGTCACCAATGCAACCTGTATGTCCTTGATTTTTCCTACCAAACTCACTTGTTTGGCATCCATAGCGTAACATCTACCACTAGCTTTGGTAAGTGTTAAGCCTAGAGCTTTAGCCACTGTATACGACATTACATTATCAGAAGCTCTAGAATCGATAATGCAATTGCTCAGTTTCCACCCATTAATGTATAAAGAAACATAGAATGGTTATGGTTTTTGTCCTATGGAAGTGGCTAGAATAGAATTTTCAACTTCATTGAAAAGATTTGAAGTTAATGTTTCATCTTTTGATTTAGAGGTTGTAGCATGATTCAATTCAATGTTTTCACCCTTACAATGCTCAATAAATCTTTTTAATTCATTGGGATGGGACTTTAGATAATCAATGGTGAAAATTTGAATTTTTTGAATCTTTACAAAACTGAATAAAATCAAAAGGGCCACACTCCTTACCAAATTGCAAACTCTTCATTCCTTGGTCAGTGTCTTGCATTTTGGATGCTAGTTGTCCTTGTTTTGATGGAGGAACTTTCACATCAGCAACTACTTTTTCCTTTTGTCCTCTGGTAAGTAAATTATACATGTGTCCATTAATGGTGACATAGCATTCTCCTTGTCTCTCTGAGTCTGATTCATCCTCTAAAAATAAATTTCTGGAGTCGCCATTTGAGCATGACTTAGTCTCATCACTAGACAGGGAAGAATTGTGTTCATTGCTAGTCAAAAACTACATCCTACTGATCACATTCGGACAACTTTCACTATCATGATCAATGGTCAAATGAAGCACACACCCATTCACTCTTTTAGGTGGGGCTTCGATTGCTAATCTTTGTTGTAATCCAGGCAACTGCAAAGGTTTATTACTACATTCGCCAGCCTGCTCTAAAAAATTCCTTTGATATGGGTTATTAAATTTTGGGAGCTATCTTTTCAAAGCAATAATCTCATTGGATAACTTCTGAATCATCTCTTCCGATGAAGTAGTCCCATTGGTGCTGGTCTTATTCTGGACTTCCCGTTTCCACCTTCCTGTAGAGATCATATCATCCTCCAACTCTACAGCAGTCCTCTGAGCCACCTCCAAATCTGCAGGACGAGACCTCCTCAATTCAAAATTTATCTCAGGAGGCATAGCGCTGATGAAGAATGTTTTTAAATTGCCTGTTGTAGGTCTACTTGCTGTTGGAATTCTATTAGTAATTTTGTTGAAACTGGCAACAAAATCTCTCATGCTCATAGAAGGTAGTTTCTTCACTGATGTCAGTTGAGCCAACAGAGCATGCTCATCTTCAACAGTTTTAAAATGGTCTTCAAAAACTGTTCTCATGGTATTCCAACTTGTGATAGCTCCATCAGTCAAGTGATAAAACCAATCTGCAGCCACTTCAGTAAGAGTCTCCACAAATAATCGGACTTCAACATCTTCATGATTAACTCCTAAAATATTTATAGCTATGAAAAATGCTTTTATATGTTCATCCGTAGTAACTTTCCCATCTCCTGTGAACTTAGGTAAATTCTTTCAGGAACCGGAAGGAAGAGGATGATAGACTGCAAAATTAAGTGGCCCAGTAGCAGCTGCCCAAGGTGTAGCCATATTCGGTTGATTTTGCAGAGGATACTGTGGAAAATTGATAACTTATGGAGGAACAACCCCATGCAAAGTTAATACTTGGCAAGTTGTGGAAAATATACTTACTGCCTTTGTGGTGATGAAGGCCTACTTCTAGCTTGACGTCCATCTTTCTGATGAGGTACTTCTAACAAGGGAAATCTGAGTGCTTCTAAATTCTGGAAAGTTGGGTCCTTTTCACCTTGTTCCTTATCACTCCTAAGATATCTTAATTGCTCCAGAGTGACTAGTTATTAGTGTTGTTGAGCTTCACGCTCTGCTCTTCTTTAAGCTCTGCATAATTCTCTCTCAAGTGCTTCAGTTCAGTTGAAGTACTGGAATTATATTTTCACGAGGTAGCACCATCTCCTCATGACATGCTTTCTGATCATGCGACTGTTTCTCTCAACAGCGGAGTCGCCAAAAATCTGTTGATAAACAAATTGTTCTTATTCTGATTCTCCTTTTATTTTGCCTAATTTGTGATGAAGAACAACCGTACACAACAGTTGGGAAACTATTTCTATGAATAGCTAATTTCCCTCTATATTAAGGTACAACTTCCTATGTGAATGATGTTCAATGAATTTTGTTTGGTTCCTACTTCCTATTGTGGGTATGTTCTTGACCAGAGAACAACAAAGGAAACTAAGTTTCACCCAGGCAAGTGAAATCTTAGGCAAGGGTCAAAATGCAGAGGTGTTATGTTTATGGTCTTCACAATCTTATGATTCCCACAACATAACAGTATGAAAATGCAGATTATGAAAATATGATAATGCAAATGCAGTATGGTGATGCAATCTCACAATCAGTTATAACTCTCTGATTATTCTACTGATTGATCAAACTGAAAATAATGAAATAAAACTTTGTTCATTCACTACTTCCAATTCAACATGAATGAAATAACATCACCTACAGATAATGAAAGTGGACAGTAAAGTAATGGCACAAAACTAAATTGTCTCTGCAACAAGCTTCACACCAAAATTTTCCGACCTCATTATTATCAGAAAAATATACATTTATAGTTCACTATGCCGAGAAGTTCATCAGTCATAGGCATTCAACAGTCAGGAATATCAATTTCATCTTCCAGAATCAGAAGGAGAAAACATTAGAATATGAAACGTTTCTAAACCAATCAGTTACACGCACAAATGTATCATTGGCACCATCATTTGAATTTGAAAACTCCTAGAACCCTTTGAGTTTGAATTTGCACCGTCGATCTGCAGTTGGACGGTCATGATCATAACCTTTTCAATGGTCATCTCAGCTTTCCCTGACTAATATATTCTCTGTCGCTCGGTCACTACCTACTTAACCTTGTCGCTGGTTCACAACTTATATTTCTGGTGACCATTTAACTTAGCGACATCATGATTTCCATTTCGCATGATCACATGGCACTTTTTTAACCCTTGCGATTATGCGACCGCTCTATCTGTCACGTGATATAATATTAAATCACTAAACCTTCACTTGCCCAGTTTACGTTGTCGCATCTACGCTATTGGCATACGTGGGTCCCAGTAGAGCACATTCAGCTGCCTGAGTTTCCATTGTCACATGATCGCATAGCATTTTTTTTATTCCTTGCGATCATGCAACCGCTTTATCATTGGCGCACATGGACTACACTGTTGGCGTACGTGGGTCCCGACAGACTTCATTGTCGCATGATCGCATAGCATTTTTTTATTCCTTGCGATCATGCGATCGCTTTATCATTGGTGCACGTGGGTCCAGCAGGGCATATTTTGTTTAACCTTTCCTGTCTTTCCATTGACTTTTCTCACCACTCGGGCTCCATTTCACATGATCGCATGGGACTTTTTTAACCCTTGTGAACATGCGACTGAACACAAGTAGAGCAACTTCCTTGTCGGGTTAGGATCTATAACTTACCCCAATGTAACAAAGATTTAAATGACCCACCCGACTTATAGAAAAGAAGGCAATGGAGGGGAAACCCGACAAGGACTTCCTATCTTAAGAAAGACTTAGACCTAGACTTGATTAACACTAACACACATCTATACCAAGAATTTACACATGATCTAAAGTTCAAATATATACTCAGGGATATATGCAACAAAAGTGTGGCAACAATTTGGTGGAGTGAAGCTAACTCAGTGATGAATTTGCTTGATGTGTTTGGGAGAAGTGATGAGGTAGAGAAGTATGCTCTTCTCTCTTTGAGAGAAATAGAAAATCAAACCCTTGGATCTAAGCCAAGTTGTGTCACCTTTAGAGGGCCTGCCAGAAGTTGAACCTCCGGAAAGGACCCAAGTGAGTACGCACCTTTCACCGGTGATTCCACCTCACTTTAATAAAGAACACTTTGTTGAGTCTAAAGACTCCAAAGCCATATTAGCTTCATTCTCATGATTTCAACTATCATCTTGAGAAGGCCTTGTTTGTTGTACTGATCGACGCCGCTCCTAGCCCTGCTTGTGGGGGTGTATAGCTTTCAAGAGTTGGTGTGGTTGTGAGGTCTCAACCTTGTATTGGGGGCACCGGAGGTTAGTATGAATGGAAGGCTATTAAAAAAATTTGTTAGCTAGTGGCCTACCTGGTTCACCTCTGAAAGGAGGCATAATCATTGCGCAGGGAGGGGGAAGAATCTCTCCCATAGATTCCCACCATAGGCATACACCTGGATGCTTGAAGGTGGTATACGACACTATCCCCTGCCACAAGGGTAACCTTTGAACGTATACTATTGAGTCCTTGGAAACACCAAAAACACAGGCGCCCTCTAGGGGGTGACACAGCTGTGTGAGGTACACATATACGCATAAGCAGTGGGCCAAAGGTTTTATCTTCTCACCATTTTTTTTTGGTAGGGATAGCTATGTGTTTGTTATCAAGTCTTAAACATTGTCCAATCATGATCAAATAAAGACTCCCCCAATACTATCAAGTTGCTTTGTCCTTGATAGGTCTGTTAACGACTACTTCTTGTATCACAACTATTTGATCTAAACCTTTGTGTCTTTAAACGAATGCTTGAAACCTCAAAATGAGATTGTTGACTAAATTGTTCTTCAAACCTGTCAAGAAACTAGATTTTCTGTGAAACATCAATTTAGGTTGTATCACATAATTGAACTTTTACCTCAAAAACTGTGTCGAACTATCAGACTTTGGATTTTTCTCGCGCGAAGTTTCACTTTTTAGAGCACTTTCTTGCACGAGACTCTGTTCTTTCATGTGAAGTTTGGTGTTTTCTCGCATGACCTGGTACTTTTTCGTGCGAACCTATATGCAGATTTCAAAAATAGGGACTAAATTCCCGTTGACTAGTCAAACTTTTTCCTGATCTACTTTTTGTCTGATGTCTATTTTTCTATTTTCATATTGTTCACTATCAGAAACTGGTTGTCCCGAGTTGGGAATCGATCGATCTTTGCTTTGGCTCATGTTGTCTCTCGTTGGTTTACCTTATCTCTTTATGCCATTTATCTCCTTTTTGTTATCTTAGAGACAGAGTCTAGCATTATCCCGAGTCTTCTCTCATCACATCTTCATCTATGACTGTCACAACTAGAAGTGGAAAAACTTATCCCATTCAGAATACTTGTCAAGGTAGAAGCGAACCTCCTAATCAAGAAATAGATCATCCTGAATCTGTCATGAAATTTGAACTTTGTGAGAGATCCTCAAGTTCCTCATTGAGTAATTTGAAAGATAGTCCATCTCAACCATCACCTTCGATGTTCCAGGAGTGTTTTAATCCAATGTTTGAATCGCAACCTGGTTTCTCATTTCAAGAGCAAGACAACTCATTCTTCCAAGACAACTCATTATTTCATAACTTTGGAATACCACTCCCTCAGACTTCTCCTATTATTGAATCTGTTGATACTGATCACGATATCTTCCCACCTAAATTTGTTAAATCTTTTGACCCTGTTCATTCATCAAAAGTTACCTTAGCTGCGCCCCATCGACATTGTTCATATCACTTTACCGAGGCTTCAATCGCTGCACAGTCCTACCTTAACAAGATGGGAGACCCATTTGATTTCCAACAAGGCAAGTATAGTCAAACTTATGACCAATCTCAAAACAACCAGTATCATGGTCAATCCTCTAATGATCCATGTCATGTTCAACCTTAGAATGAGAAGCCTCATGGTCAATCTCAGCCTGACCAAAATCAGTCCCACAATGATGATCAATCTTGAAACAAACCTCAAGGCGATCGACAACCCGCATATTTCTATCACCCTCCTCCATTCGATCAAAACCAAGATGATCAGCAACAAGATCAGATTCTGAGCATTTATGAGATCCTTGGGAATGAAAATGATGTGATAACTCAACATGATATAGATGTTGCCAAAGCTAATAAGATTCTTATTAAAATGATGGAGATCCTTCTCCTAGAGGAGAAGGAAAAATACTTCCTTGAGTTAGCTAAACAAGGGGCCAAGTTACCCCTAGACTATCAAGTTGAAACACTCGTGGCCAAGGAAGAAGAAATTGAGACCGCAAAGTTGCAAAAAATGGTCTGAGACATGCAAGATCAGATTAGTCAACTTGCGAAGAATAAGGACAAACACACTCAACAATTCACAATGGAAAGCATTTGTCCTTTCCCCTTTGATAGAAGTCTGCATATGCCACCTTTTCCCAGAGGTGTAGAGCTCCATAAATATGACAAATACTTGAGTGCAACCGATCCCCAAGATCACTTGAGGGAGCTTGGTGCATTATCTATGGAATTCATGCATGATCAAACCTATCTTATGCACTTATTTCCTCATAGCTTCGGTGGACCAGCTATGGAATGGTTTTCTTGATTGCCTACTGGCATTAAGACTTTTGACGAAATGGATAATCTATTTCTCCAACATTACTCACATAATATTCAGCATCCGGTCAACATTCGGGATCTTTGTAATTTAAAATAGAAACAAGGAGAATCTTTCCTAACATTCCTCCAAAGGTGGAGACAATTATGTACAAGGTGTCCTTACAAGCTACCAGAGTTTGAGAGACTCGACATTTTCTTGGACAATCTTGTCCTAGACTTTGGATACCAAGTGCAATTACAAGGTCCTCTAACCTTTGATAGCATGATTAAACAAGCAGTGTGAATAGAGGCTTTTATGATCAAGAAAGGTGAATTGACTTTGAGTAAAGACAACAAACAGGGATCTTCAAACTCAAATAAGGATAAAGGGAAGTTTGTTAACAAGAATAGAGACGTTGTGAATGATGGAGTGGTCGACAATGTGACCCCGAAACCTGCTAAGTCTATTTTTAATCTCTCTTCCACCATACAAGTGGTTAAAGCGGCTAAAAAGCCTGTGGTGGAAAATTAGCAAGCTTCAAGGTTTTCTAAAAACAAACCTTGGGCATCACGACCCAAGCGCGAATTCATTTCCTTGGGAGAACCACTTGATGTGGTCTATAAAACTCTTGTGCAGAATCAGATTCTTACTCCTTTGGAAAAGCATCTCTATGACCCACAACCACGACCTCATTGGTGGAATGACAATGCCTATTGTGACTATCACCAGAATAAGGGTCATAAGACTTCTACTTGCATTCAGTTGAAACACAAGGTCCAAGATTTGATTGATAGTGGTGACATTGTTGTGGATGGCCATAACAAGAATTTGGACCATCAAGCATTTAAGGATCCCTTCCCTCCTCATGAGAATGGCGAGTCTTCAAACGCTAAGAATACCAATGCTAAATTCAATTACACATACACTAATGATGACAATGTTATTGGTATGATTGAACCTGTTGGAGTAGAGTACTGCAATGTGATTACTATTAAAGGGAGTGGTGATGCTCCCAAGCCTAAGACTCCTTTCATCTTTTGTAGTTCTGCATCTCATTCATCTAAATTTGAACAAACTCAGGATTGTGCCAATGTTGTCAGTCAATCACGTGGAAGAGTTGTTTTGAAAGATCCCAATCCTCCAAAACAAACTATGGATAAGGCTACTCTGAAACAAATTGCGGATAAGACTGTTATTGGCCCTACCAACAAGAACATGAAATCTGTTCCTACAACTAGCTCAGCTAGTTATAGCATCTTAGATCAACTCTAGCGAACCAATGCTCAGATTACCATTTTTGAGTTGCTGAAGATCTTGCTTGCTCATAGGCAGATTTTGGATAAAGCCCTCACCGAGGCAAACGTTCCCAAGGATCTCGATCTCAACTGGTTCCAATCTATGGTGGGTCATTTGACCTCACCTCACTATCTATCCTTCTCTGAAGAAGATGATCACTCTTTGATTCATTTGCATAACGCTCCCTTGCATATAGAGGTCATGATAGGTCCTAAGCGCGTTCGTCGAGTGCTCATAGATAATGGTGTTGGTCTTAATATCTGTTCCACTAAGCTTCTTACTTAGCTAGGTTATGATGAGAATTATATAGACTCTAGCAAAAAGACTACCATCAAAGCTTATGATGAGGAAGAACGCAAGTCCCAAGGCTTAGTTGTGCTCCATATCCACATAGGACCTATTGAGAGATATGTTACTTTTAAATTTCTTGACATTCCTCTTGCCTACAACATCTTGTTGGGTAGGCCTTGGATTCATGAGATGCAGGTTGTTCCATCTACGTACCATCAATGCATTAAGTTTCCATTTCATGGGGCAAGGTCACTGTACCTGCTAATACCAATTTCTCTTGTAACACACTCAATCAGTCTGCTGACAGCTTTGTTCTAGCAAATAGAGAATCCACTGAGTTCTATGATGCCAAGCTAAAAGAGATGGAATGAACTTTGAAACTCAAGGATACAGGCATGGGAGAATACCGAATTGAACCTGTGCTATCACTGGCTGCTCTTCCTCTATCTCCATGCTCTTATGGGAGACCTTCTGAGAATAACAAACCTTCTAATGCTTCTCCTCAAATAGTTTATGATGGTGCCTTTGTGTGGGCCTCTACGCCATTAGAAGATGAGGATGAAGAAAGAGCCATCACAGCTTGGATCTACAAAGGTAAAGAAACATCTGAAACAACTACTCCACCCCCAGACTTAGAACAAGAGCCATACAATGAGGCCTTCAAGATCATGAAGTGCTTTGGCTATAAGGGGAGTGGCCCTATAGGAAAGAATGACAATGGTCTGCTGAAGCCCATTAAAGCTACAGGTCGTAGCATAAAGGATACTACTGGCTAGGCTTCAACAAGATCCCCTTTCACTTAGGGATAAACAAGTTTGTGCCAGAACCTGAACCTGAGTCAGAATTTGAAGATACTACTCTAGAGGTAAATCCAGAGGCCAGCTCTGATGAAGAGACATTTCCATATTCTATCCCTCCAGAACTTGCTACACTATTTGCAGAACCTGATGAGCCTATCATACATGTCCATATGATAGAGACTGATAGATTTTGATAAAACCTCTTCAGTGCATCAATTCACATATGAGCAATGGAAAGCAACACTAAATGATGATCCCAATTTTCCAGGTGAACAATACATACCGCCACATTTCCAAAAGTGGTATGAACAAGAAAAAGTCCTGCAAACCATTAATGCCACAAGGAATGAAGATGAGTCAGGTGATATAGCTAGTACTAATGAAATTCCAACATCAAGTACTGACTCACATGAATATGAGTTCGACTCTTTGTCTGATGCTACTTATGATGTAGACATAGATATTGTTCATGTGTATGAAAGACTCCTCGAAGTAGGTGAAGGGTCTAGCATTAGGCCACATGAATTAGACGCCATCGGTGTTAACTTGTCCTCTACTTCTGACGTAAGGTCTTATAGGGATTCAAATGCTCCTTTGGACGAGATCGCTCTAGTTCTTGACTTGCTCATCCACGCTTTTGATGGTTATACTGTGAACGCAATTGAACCAGTCACTACTACTCTTTCACTTTGTCATCCTGATCTGATAAACTAGAACTCCCCTTCCTCATCCAATGAAGTCCTAACATTCCAGAATGATTATGATTTAGCCTGTTACCTCCATGCTATTGAACCTGTGATGTCCTCCACCAGCGAAAGCAGTGTCAGCATGACAAAGATGGATATCAAGTATCTTAGTCAAAAAATTAAAAGAAGAAAAAATAGATGCTCTGATGGTGAAAACCACATTGTGGCAGTATCAGAGCCAACAATAGTAAAAATAAAAGACGTATCTGAGGGTGAAAACCTCTCTGAGGCACCCAAGGATGAGATACTTGATACACTTCTGAGCCACTTTCAAGAGAGGTCATCAGTATTGATTGAGCCAACACAACCAATAAATTTGGGTACAGAGGCTGCTCCACAAATTATTCATCTAGCACAATCATTGTCTACAAAAGAAAAGGAAGAGTTCACTAACTTCTTTTAGAGCAAGAAAATAAACTTTGCATGGAATTACTCTGACATGCCTGGATTAGACCCCAATCTAATCATGCGTCATCTGTCCATTGCACCAAGTGTCAAGCTTGTTAAGAAGAAGCTACGAAAGATGCATCCACATGTAGCACTTTTTGTCAAAGCAGAGCTAGCAAAGCTTCTTAAAGCTGGTTTCATAAGAACTATTGATTATGCAAAGCAGATTTCAAATATTGTTCTAGTCACCAAACATGATAAATCCATTTGTGTGTGCAAAGACTTCAGGGATCTAAATAAGGCATGTCCAAAAGATGACTTCCCATTGCCTAATATTGACATGATAGTGGACATGAGAGCAGGATATGAGATGTATTCCTTGATGGATGGATTTTCTAGCTATAATCAAATAAAAATTACGCCAGAAGATCAAGAAAAGACTGCTTTCACATGTGCCTAGGGCACCTTTTGCTGGAACGTCATGCCTTTTGGGCTTAAGAATGCTGGAGCAACATATCAGAGAGCTATCACTACCATTTTCCATGATATGGTTCATAAAATGATGGAGGATTATGTGGATGATACTTTAGCCAAAAGCATGCAGTGGAAAACTCATCTAACATATTTGGGTCCCATACTTGACCACATGGAACAATTTAGTCTTAGACTTAATCCAAAAAAGTGTGCTTTTGGTGTCACTTCTGGGAAACTATTGGGTTACATCATTTCAGCTAAAGGCATAGAAGTTGATCCAGAAAAATTTCAAGCTATTATGGACATGCCTGCACTAAAAATATAAGTCAGATGAGAGGACTGCAAGGAAGGTTACAATCTATTCGGTGTTTCATTTCACAGTTGGCCGACAAGTCACAACCGTTTACCAAAACCTTGCATAAGGGTGTGACTTATGAGTGGAATGAAGAATGTGACAAGGGACTCACTTAGATTAAACAGTATCTTGCTAATCCACCTATATTGATGCCTCCTATTCATGGGAAGCCACTCATACTATACATCTCAGCAATGAACACATCTTTAGGTGCTCTCCTAGCTCAAGAAGATCAGAACAACAAAGAGAGAGCCATATACTATATCAACAGAACATTGGTTTCGTATGAGATGAATTATTTTGTCATTGAGAAAGCTTGTCTAGCAGTAGTGTTTGCTTCTTAGAAGTTGCAACATGATATGCTCTCTCATACTACAAAGCTTATTGCAAAAATTGATCCACTAAAGTATTTATTGAGCAAGACTGCCCTCATGGGTAGGTTAGCAAAATGGGAGATGATACTTAGTGAATTTGACATTGAGTATGTGGAAAGAAAAGCTATTAAAGGATAGGCAATTGCTAATCAGTTGGAAGAAGCTCCTCTAAAAGATCACCAGCCTTTGAATATTGAATTCCTAGATGAATCCATCATGCTTCTAACACACCAATCTTGGAGCATGTTCTTTGATGGATCATTCACTACGCAAGGATCTGGTGCAGGCATTATGTTTATAACACCTCAAAGATACTCATTACCAAAAGCTTACAAAATTTTGTTTCCCTGCACAAATAACATAGTTGAATATGAAGCTCTCATCAATGGTATGCAGATAACCATTAAATGGCGTGTGGATGAGCTTAAGGTCTTTGGAGACTCTCAGTTAATCATCAACCAAGTCAATGATGTTTACCAAACAAAAGATGACAAGCTAGTACCTTACAAAAGAATGGTGGATGATCTCAAACAGTATTTTGCACACATTTCTTTCCAGCAAATTCCAAGGGTAGACAATAAAGCAGTTGATGATATGGCCACTCTTGTTTCAATGTTACAAATGTCAGAAAATGACTTCAGACATGAATTCCTGGTGGAGGCATTACACTACCCTGCCTATGACATTCCTGAATCCAGGATGATCTGTTCAGTCATTGGACATGATTCATCCCGCTACCACCATATCTATTCCTACCTTCATGACTAGATCATTCCAGACACCTATACTCGGAATGAAAAATGCCACCTAATTCATACTACTTCATAGTATGTCATCATAACAAACAACTTGTATAGACAGGGTCTAGACGGTACCCTCCTTAGGTGTCTAGAACCCGATGAGTCCAAACATGCACTAGCTGAGGTACACGAAGGTATATGTGGGTCTCATTTGAGTGGTCTGACGTTAGCCCAAAAACTTATTAGAGTTGGTTATTACTGGCCAGATATGGAGAAAGAAGTTGTTCAATATGCCAAGACTTGTAAACAATGCCAATTTCATGAGAATTTGATCCATGCTCCTGCTAAAGAGCTTATTCCTTTCATCAGTTTCTCACCATTTCAATAATGGGCCTTTGACTTGGTGGGTCAAATACATCCTTCTTCAAGAGGACATAATTTTATCATCACAGCTACTGACTATTTTACTAAGTGGGTTGAGGTAGTGCCTCTAGTTGTAGCTAATGGCAAGTCTGTCGCTATGTTTATACTAAACTATATCATCTATAGATATGGTGTACCCTCATCCATTATCACTGACAATGGGGGACAATTCAAAAACAAGGACCTGCGAGAGTTATGCACCAAGTTCAGGATTATTCAGCATTGGTCGTCTATCTATTATCCTTAGGGTAATGGACAAGCAGAGGCTTCTAATAAGACAATTCTCAAAATCTTGCATGGAATAGTTCATAAATCTGGTAGAGATTGGCATCTCCAGATTAATTTGGCTTTGTGGGCCTACAGAACAAGTATTCAAACACTAACGGGGGCCATGCCCTTTGCCTTGGTTTATGGAGCAGATGCAGTATTGCCTATTGAGGTCGAGATTCCAACATTGCGAATCTCTCTGAGGGGCCTCATCATTGATGAAGAAAACAAAGTATCCTAGCTTCAAGAGCTTGAGTTACTTGATGAACATCGAAAGGTGGCGTTCGATCATCTAAGAGCATACCAAAAGAGGATGTCCAAATCCTATGATAAGAAAGTCAGACAAAGAGAATTCCAAGTGGGTGATCTCGTCCAGAGAGAGAACCCCAAGAATCAGCAGCAATGGGCTTAGAAAGGAAAATTTGAACCAAACTGGCTTGGTCTGTATGTTATTACTGTAGCATTTGGGTCTGGCGCTTACCAACTCTCCACCACTGAAGGAGAACAGCTAAAAGAGCCTATCAACGCTCTTCACTTAAAGAAATTCTACAACTGAGGCATTCTCAATGTGCTTGTGTACATACTTATTGGTCCTGAAAAAATCCCAAAAAAATGATATATTGGCAAAAATCCTAAAAATTGCAAAATGTCCTAAAAAATGATCATCTTAGTGAAAACCTGGTAAACAGGTGCTTTGATGTATCTATTATCTTGGTGAAAACCTGGTAAACAGGTGCCTTGATAATAATAATATAAAAAAATACAAAATTTGAAAAATACAAAAAAATCAAAAGATCAAAAATACAAAAAAAAATGAAATATTCAAAAATACAAAAAAAGAGAAAAGTACAAAAAAAATTGAAAAAGAAGAAAAATGTGCCATTGATGAAAACCTGGTAAACAGGCGTCATGGTAGTAAAAATAGAATCTCTCCCAAGATGGTGAAAACCTGGTAAACAGGCGCTTCTTGTTTCCTGAAGCTATATCTCATCTCAGCGTCGTTTGGCTCTTAGTTTCCTGCTTTAGTTTGTTTTCCCGCTTTCCTGCTTTCATTTGTTTCCTGCTTTAGTCTGTTTCCTGCTTTGGTTTGCTAGCTCATGCTTTTGCCTTTAGTAGTCTTCGAGATTTTCCTTGACTCTTCATGGATTGGTACTGGTAACGCTTGGGGGCACCTGCCTGGTCTAGAGGGCATTGACCTATCTCTTTTGGAGACTCTCTTGTGCATCAGTCATTAGTGGTTCTCACTGCATCTTCCTGTTGATGCCTAGCTACTTATGAGATTTCTCTCCTTGAGGATTTCTCATGTATCAGTCGCCAGTGGTTCCCACTGTGCCTGCCTACTGATACCTGGCTTTCGTTCGACCTCTCTCTTTCAGGATCTCTTCCTTACATCAGTCACCAGTGGTTCTCACTGCATCTTCCTATTGATGTTTTGCTAGTATCTCTAAGATTTATCACCTTGAGGATCTCTCTCGTATTGGTCACCAGCATTTCTCACTATGTATGCCTGTCGATACTTCATTTAGCTCCCCAATATCTTCTTGAGACTTTGTCTCTCGCGATGGTCACTAGTGGTTCTCATTGTGTCTGCCTATTGTTGCTATCCCGTCGAGACTTCGAATGTCATCTTTCCGATTCAACTTCAATCCGCTTGAACACAAACTTCAACTGAAACTAAAACTAGATTTGTGGTTCTCTGAGGCATGCTAAGCTTTCCTTTCTTTGAGTGCTTGTTTGTTTTCTTTGATCTTTTTTGTGCTTTTTGCTTGCTGGTTTAGTTCCAATGATCCAAAGAATCTATCTAAGAGGGGTGTCCATCTGTAAGAGCCTCCATCTCATATTGGATGGCCATGCATACCTTGACTCCTTTTATATGGATGCTTTGGTGAGGTTGGTTCTTCTCCTTGTTTGTTTTGAGTGACTTCTTTCTGCTACAAGTGAAACTACAAATGCTCGTCCTGCTAAGTGAATGTAAGGGTCACTGCGAGCACCTTCGAAATGCTTATCTTTCACCTAGAAAAAGGAAGAAACTCTCGCGTGTCTGGTGTGCCTGTATGCAAGCAACATCTAGGTCATTCTAGCAATTATGCTTTGATGCTTATGTTAACTTGCTAAATTAAAAGGAATAGATGTTCAGGTCATTCTGGTTTCTTGTGCCTTAATGCTTACACCTCATTCTGACAAATCTAAGACTAATGTCATATTCATATTCTCATGATTACAAAATTAGTGAGCATTGTATGGCATCTTGTGATCGTCCCGTGCCTAACAGAACTCAATGATGATAAATACAGTGAGTCCAACAACCAAGTCCTAGGGGTTGCATTCGTTCATTTTAGGCTTACATCTGGCTTAAGCTTGCATCTTTCATTCTAGGCTTGCATTGAGACAGTGTTTGGTGCTCTCTTGATTGCCTTCTATTCATCAAAGGTTCTCATCTTTTTGTCCCAGATTCCTCTTGGCTGCAAAAGTGTCCGATCCTCACTCTCGATCTCCGAACATATCTTTTTGATTAGTACCTATCATATATTGCTACAATCCTACACAAGATGATTAGTACCATATATTGCATTATCATAAATCCATATGCATGCTTTTCATATCTATAAACATGTGCATTCATTATATGCATACATAAATCATATATTGCATACATCTATCTATTATCTATCATTGCATTTCACATTGCATATTCATACATTATCATAAAAGAAAACATGTGCATCTCATACATATCTGATCCATACATCCATGTCATATAGGAAACATCTCATAAACATCAAGTATCTCAAGCAATATATAGACAAGTGCAATAATATCAAATGTCGATCTCATATATATATATATATATATATATATATATATATATATATATATATATATATATATATAAAACAGTCAGGTCAATGTCATGTACAAAATATGGTGCTACTCAAGCACAGTACCAAAAATGGGCTATAACAACAACAATGTATACATCAAGACCCACTGCCACCTGGAGGAGGTGGAGGTGGAGGAGCCTACTATGATGGAGTCTGTACTGGTGCCTGAGGAGGAGGCATAGGTCTCTGTGGAGGTGCTTGTGCTGGTGCCTATGGTAGTGGTTTCTGTGGAGCTCCAATGTACTCAGCAAAGGGAGGTGCCTGCTCTGATAAATTTGGAACAACCCTAACATAAGCTACATAACAGTAAGTTGCCTAAGCAGTCTCATATCTCATCTCTAGTCGTGCTCGTGCTAGCTCATCTTGGAGCTCTCTAATCTCCTGGTCCTTCTCAACTACTTGGGTCTCCTGTACGATGACTTGAGTATGATAGTCATCTCTCTCTCTCTGTACCTATCTAACCCTCTCCCAGCTCTTCCTGAGAGCCTCCTATAGCTGTGATGCCTATGCTCCAATCGAGATATCTGACATATCTGTATCATCACCTGGAGGTGTTTTCTACTCTATCCTCTGCCTCATGGATCTCTGCTGCGATCCACTACTCCCCACACCTGTATCCAACCCCATAGCTCTAGCGGGGATATCCACCTGTCCTATCCGGGGTCTCAATGCCCTTTTCCCAAGCCTTTGTAGTGGTACCTATTGTTGTTGCTACTGAGGTCCCTGTTGTGGTCCTTGTTGTGTAGCCTACTACTGTATAGGCTATTGTACGGGTACCTATTGCTTCTGTTGTGCGGGCTCCTCTTGTGCAGGATGCTGCTGCTGTGCTCTTTGTCCCATGCCTATGAGATCTGTGCACCTCGGGAATGGATATGCCAAAAAGTGATCATGGTATGCAGGCATCATCCCTGCATTGGTGACCACTATATAGTCTCATCTGGCAACTAGCACTCTCACCTCAATGGCGCACCTCCTTGGATCTAACCTCGGATGCCACCCCTTCTTCTCCTTATCGGTGAAGCGGGCATAGGGGTAGTACTCATGGGAGATGTCCTACTATCTCCCAAATTGACGCAAGACACGTGTAACAAGGAAGCACTTAATAATAGTGACACTACGCCCAATCAGTGGACGTGAAATGAACATATGAGACAGCTCCCAACGAGCATCATCCCACGGCTTCGTAGCAATCCATGGCCTCCAGATGAGCGCTGCCATGTCATCAATCTGGCCTCACCACTGCTCTGTCTTAACCAGCAATGGCTGAGTCATAACACCTACATACCTATATATATATGGCTCCAAATGCTGCCGCGTGTCATGGAAAATAGGCCTGCAAATAGGGAGATGCTCCCAAGCCCAGATCTGCAAGACAAAGACACCTGTCGCCATTGTCCTCACATTCCGATACGCGATCTCATGAAGCTCGTGGTACATCTGTGCGAGCATGCACTCACCCCATCCAAATCTAACTATTGGTCTGGCCATCATCCTCTATAACATGGATCCCTAGTCGCACTCCAGACCATGTTGTCCTCGATCAGGAAAAAGGTAACAACTCAGAAAGCAAGCTAGAACAATAGCTAACAAGTGAGCACCGTCGTATCTGCGAATCAAATCCTCCCAGAAGATGGCTTGGCCCATCACCAAATCATCATGAAATATGGCCCTCAGCGCCAGTGTACCTGCTCGTGGCTACACCTCATACTCTATTCGCGTACCGTAGAATGGTATCCGAAGGATTCGGTAGATGTCCTCGGGAGTCACCATCATCTCCCCCATCGGCAAGTGAAAAGTGTTCATCTCCGAATGGAAATGCTCTACAAGTGCACCCAAGAGACCATGATTTACTTGAATGTCGGGTATATCACGCAAGTGTCCCAGTCCTAGCCCATCAATGTGGGCACCCTCAACATCTGTAAGTCTCTGGACAAGTGTCGTGATGGTGGGGTGGTGTGATCAGAACACGACATCAGGAAGGTCAACCTGTAAAGCAAGCGACGACATTGGATCAATATCTCAACATGGTGTTTTCTCAAAGCAATAACGACAAATACAACAATGCATCTATCCTAGACATGACTCTGCGATGCTCTACTTGGCTGATCTCATGCAAATTTGGCAACTTTTGGGAAATATTTCACAAAACTGTGACAAATTCTTGCGCAAGGAAACTGTTCCCTCGCGCGAGACAAGATCTATTCTTGCGCGAGAAGTTGAAAGTTTGCCCGACACAAGGAATCATTCCGCGCGAGACTTCAAACAGAGCCCAAGCGAGGAAACCCTAACCCGTGCGAGGAAACCACTTCTTCGCACGAGGGGCGACCTAGGCCGGTGCAAGGAAACTATTTCCTTGCACAAGACTTGAAGAACTTGGTCCTAAACTATGCTAGATCTATCCTAAATCGACCTAGAAAGCAGTATGAATTGAAATGCAAGGTAGATTATCGACTACTCACAGGTGGGTCATACTCCGGTGGTCAGGCGTGTCGTCGGGAGCATTTGAATCGATGCGTGTGCACGGGGACTCCTTCCATCTCACTTAGAGCTCTCAAATCACAAGAAGACAAAGTGAATAATGAATTGAAAGTGAACCCTCCGGGCCTTATATAGCTTTTGACCTGATTTTCAAAAGTGCTTTATTTTGCGTGAAAATCATCCCCTTGGCTAAATCGACCATTCTGAATCCATTTTTAGGATCGAAATCAAAATCTGACATCTCTAGATAGCTCAAAATCATGTTTTAAATTCTACGATCCTTTGGGATCAGACGCTTGTGTAGTAAGCCTTCTGGCATCATTTTCCTGCCAGATCCTCATCTTTTCATCATGTTCTCGAGATCTTTGCTCTTTTCATCAAAGTCAACTCTGGTCAAATCTGGTCACACTTGGTCAATAGGACCTCTAGATCACTCCAAATTGCATCTGCATCTTCTCGATGCTTCCTTAATCTACTCTGAATTCTTCTGATCTTTGATCTTATCAATTTATTTGCAACCTCTTGTTGTTAATCATCTTCTGACGTGTCATCTTTCGATTTCACTCCTGAGGGGCTAGGATGATTGCATCATTGAATCTTGTTGAATCAATTCTTGAATCAGCCCGATCTGAATCATCAATTCTCATTGCTAGGGACATCTCGGTGCCTCACATCTTGTTATCTTATCATCTATTTCTTAGGTATCTAAGCAATCTAACTCGGATCCTCAAGGGCCAAGCTTCATTCTAGAGATGGTTCTTGAAATCTTTTAGGTATTAGGGTAATCTAACAGTAATTCCTAGGAGTCAAGCTTCATTCTGGAGATGGCTCTCGAAATCTCTTTTGGACCGTTATCTAAGCAATCTAACCCGGGTCTCGGAGGGCTAAGCTTCGTATTGGGGCAATCTAACCCTGATTCTGAGATAGTCCTAAAATCTTCATCAATTGGTATTGGGGCAATCTAACCCTGATTCTGGTTCTCTTTTGGACCATCATCTTCGCAATCTAACTTAGACTTCAGAGAATCATGCTTCATTCTGGAGGTGGTTCTGCAGTTAGATCTATTTCGATGTCTTGGCATCCTAACCTTGACTTCCAAGGGCTAAGCTTCATTCTGGGGATAATCCTAAAATCTCATCTGTCACATCAAACTATTCTTTGAATCGACGCATTTCTCGGACATCAATTCAAAGAGGGGCAAATGTAATACCCCAAAATTGACACCTATGAATTTCAATCAGTTTTGGTGCATTCCTTGAATTTCTGCATCATCGATGTCCTACTTTGCTAGGCAATTTTATCTCTCCTACCTGACTTTATTTGACTTGATGTCAATTGCAAAAACCCTAATTTGCATTAATCTCACACTATAATTAATTCCTAAGTCTTCGACTTTATTAGCTAAATAATCCCTATGATAAATTAATTTAATTCTAAAGTCCTAAGTGCTTTAAATTAAATTAAAATCTACCCCCTTTAGCTAATACCCATAAAAGGAATTAATAAATTGCTTGATTATTTGAATGGACACTCTTATTTGAATTAATAATTCAAAATAATTGAAAGGTCACCCATATGTGGCAATAAACATTCTTTTAATTAAGTAATTCATGCTTTTTTGTCTCAATTGAGAATGAAGGGTCAACCGTTTTGAATCAAGAAACTCTTCATTCCTCTTCTGGGTTTGTCTATTTATTGAACCTTCTCCTTCATTCGAAAAGAGAGCAATTTGAAAGCACATAGACTATAGCAAAATTCTATCTCAACTATTTACATATTTTCAAAGCTTATTGCATTAATTAGTTTGCTCTCATTTAGTGTTAATTGCATCTTTAGATTAATTTGCTTACTTGCTATTAGTTAATTATCATCTTTCTTTCAAGCTTTTTTAGACTAGAATATGCATTTCATATTTACTTTCAAGTTATTAGATTAAAATCTGCACTTCTTTCTAGATTACAAACTGCATTTTCATCTTAGATTAATTGTACTTAGCTTATCATTCTAGTTTTTCAAATCCTTCATATTAACTTGGTCTGATGGTTGTTGGCTCTCCAATCTGAGAGTAATTAAACACCCCCATTAATTAGGAGGCAATAGGTCACTTCACCATGAATTTCAAATTGAGTAATCCATACTCATTCTCGTAATTTGATTGTGTGAGTAATGACTATGTTGTGTGTGTAGTTGGATTAGAGGTCCACATTCAGCTATATACAATATTTACTATACTTGAAAAAAAATATTTAAAAATTACATACATAAATTATATATATAAATTGTTCTATTTATAGAACTTAAGATATATTAATAACTAGCAATTGCACCTTGTTGTGCAATGGGTATGTCAAAGAGGTATGGAAAGTCAATTAATTTAAAACTTGGTCTATTATTTCCTAATCGTAAATAAGATCATAACCCAAACTCTATACCCTATCCTAACCCTAACCATGACATAAACATAAACACTTATTCTAACCCTAGCCCTAAATATTAACCCTAAAGAAAACCCTAAACCTATCTATAATTATAACCATGATATAAACCTTAAACCTAACCATAATCATAAACCTAAACCTTGATCCTAACTCTAATGATAACACTAACAATTATATAAATCGTAACTCTAACCATGATCCTAACTATAATCTTAATCCTAATCCCTTAAATATAATGCTAACCCTAACCCTCAACTTTAGCCCTAATCAAAACCCTAACTCTAACCATGATACTAACCATCATGTAAATCACAACCATTAGATGTTGTTTATTTTTTAATAAATTAACTTAAATATCCAATAATAAATAATAAACTTATGAAGTTGATAAACATATCAAATCAAAGAGTACTTTTAAAAATTTATTGAAATTGAAATATTAATAATAATATATAAAGTAAAGTATAATTATAATATTAACTATATATGTAAAATAAACATGTATTGCATATTATTAAAATTATATAAGATCTAATAAAAATTAATTTACATTATATAAAATATAATATACAAAATTACTTATAAAATTAAAATAAAATGAAACCTATTAAAAATATTAGTTTATGATTTATTAAAAACTTTATAAGATAATTAATTATAGATTAGATTAATTCTAATAAATTTTAATTATAGTTTGTAATTTTATAAAAAAAATATAAATAATTAGAGTAAACGTAAATTTAAATTATTAAAATAAATGTGAAATTAAAATATATTAAAAATAAATAGTTAAAAAAGAATAATTAAAAAAGAATTAAAAATAAATAATAAACTTATAGAATTAATTAGCAAGGAAATAAAAAATAAAAGTACTTTTTAAAGTTAAAATTTATTTAGAATCAATTTAAATAACAAACTTATAAAATTATTTAAAAAATAAATTTAATAATTTACATTAAATAAATTATAATATATAATAACAATTTAATTTATGATTATACATTAGCTATATATTTTAATAAAATATATAATAATGATATATTTAATAAAAATAATTATATTAAATATAATTTAATTTATACTTAATTGCAAATTATAATAATATTTTAGAAAATATCATATAAAAGTGTTTTAACCAATTATCAAAATTGTATTATATTATTAATTTTATACACATAATTTGTAAACAAAATATACATTAATATTTAGGATATATATAGTATATCACGTAGATTTGAAAAGTTAGCTCGTCTATCTCATATAAGAGACGCCTTCGGTATAAATATAAAAAATCATAATAACAGTTCAAATTCTTAAGGAATCACACTCTTTTTGCGGAAGAAAATATGTTATTCATTCTCCTCTCCAATCCATTCTGGATTCGTGTGATGGATCCTCCTCCGAATCCTCTTACATTTGCTCTGCAGGACCTCGATTCGTCGGCTCCAATGGACCTCGACGACCACAGTTCGAATCCCCCCACGGACGAGGATGTATGGCCCAATTCTCCCCATATTTTACACGACTACAAATTCACTTCCCCGGATTCGATCCCGCGATCTGCCGACACCCTGACGCGAAACCCTAACGAGGAGGAAACCCTGATCGCAGACGCAGACATGGAAATTGATGAAATGCCTTGGAATTTTCGCGTGTGGGACCTGAACACGTCGAATCCAGAGCTGGAGACCGGAACCCTAGCGCAGATTTTGACGTCGATTCTCGCACAGATGGAAGATTGTATGTCGTACGACCTGTTCAGCGCCCATTAATTGCAAGGGAACCATTTCTTTTTATCTTTCTTGACTTCTGATTTGGGGGTTTACTTATCTTGCACTGCATTATCATTCTTTTGGATCGGATTTATAGATACCTGGATGAGGATTTATTTGATGTTCTTGTTAACTTCTTGTTTTTGCATCCATATCATTTTTCTCAGTTCTTTAAATCGTGCAACGCCGGATCTTTTATAACAAATTCAACTATTACTACCAAATTCAACTATTACTTAGTCATTCATGTTGATGAGCATTTTCTTTCACCTTGGAGTAAAAACATTAGAGCAGTATATAACTTAGCATCAAGTTTAACTCATCTTTTCTTAGCATCAACCGTTAGTTGTTATATTTGTGGAACATGGCATATAATTGGATTTATAAATTTTCATCTGTATTCATAAGTTGTTAAGTAGGTAGAATGACTTGATAAATATTATTCTTTTTGCTTCTAGATTTTTGATTGTGTGTCAAATTTTTGAGCAATCCAAATTTTTAAGCATACAAATTGACTCAAAAATTTGGCACACAATCAAGATCCAGAAGTGAAAAGAATATTGTTATGGATTGTGGAAACCTACTAGCAATGATTGAGAAATATTGTCTAGAAAATTTGTTCGAGATAGTTGCATAATTATAGGCAGCGTAATTTGTGTTGTTTTCCTGCATTTCATTCTATGTTTTGATCATGGTTGCTAGAAGTTAGGAAAATGAATATAGATATACATTGCTAGAAAATTGTTATAAATTTGGGGATTTTAGGATATATGATCTATTTTGTGTAAGCAATTTGTTAGAAAATTAATTATTTTATTTTATTTATATTTGTTTTATTAGATAGAATTTTATATTATAGTTATTGATTTTACTTTTTAGAAAGTAATCATAAGTATTTGGGAATTTGTTAAATTATAAATGGGTTTAACGTAATAGAGTTATATTATGTGCAATTATCAATTTGTGATTCTTAGTAAAGATAAGAGTACGCCTCATGATTTTCAAATTATAAGATCATATTCTAGACACATAAAAATGTCTTTATAATCAATCATTTTTCTTCTATTAAATAAATGGATATTATAATCTATTTAATTGATTCACTAATTATTTCCCTTCATTAAATTCATTTACTCATTTTTCTTTTTATTAAATTTATTTAATATTCTTAATCTACCTAAACCATTGAAGTCTTTTCCATAAACTTATAAACTATAAGCATTTTCCATTCATCTTATTTATATCTTTCCACACCCATCAATCTCATCCACTCAACCAATATGGGATAAATAACATTTCTATATAACTGCCTTCCTTTATCCCATATTCATCACACAACCTTCTTTTCTTATGAGGGAAGCTATAAAATACATTGCCCCTCTTTATGATGTCTCTAGCATCATATCAATATCTCTAGTTTTTCCAATATTCAATCATTTTGCATCATCATTATATAAATATTTGTATAGTTGTAATTTGGTTTTCATTTATCTTTTGAATTCCTCCATTTTCATAAACTCTTGTGTTGTGTGATCTAGAGAAAATTGATTTAAACACAAAATTGTGCAAATAAGAGGGCAATGGAGTAGGTTGCCATTTAATGCTTTAATTTTTATTTCATGATAATATCATTTACATTTTAATGAATTCGACTCCATTATTAGATGTTTGAAGAGGTTTTGAATCTCTGATTCATGCTTCTATTTCATGCATCTTCACATATTACTTGTTGCATGAACCTTTTATTGTTATTTTAATCATTTTTGGAATGGCGTTATTAGTCTTTTTAGTCTTGGGGTTGGAGGTTTGGTTTGTCTATCAGTAACCAGAGGCAAGGGGTGTTTTGTGTTTGTGGTCTAGATGAGAGTTTATGTATTTTATTTTATTGGATTATGGTAGTTGTTTGTGAAGCTACTATTATATGGAGACCTTTGATGACCTTTGGTATCTATTTGTTTAAAAGGATCCACATATTGCTATGGGCATGCAATTATGATGTTTTGAGCTATGGGACACTTGATTCAAGCTATGGAACTATAGGAGTTCCTTCTTTTGTCATTATCATGTTAACAATGCTTTGGTTAGTGTGGCCCTATTGGTTATTTTGATGTATATGGATCCTTAGACTAATTTTGAGATTCTATTCTTTATGCTCCAAAATCTGTTTTAGTGGTTTCATTCGATTTGATGAATCATCAAGGTTCTTTGATGATTATTGATTGATTATGCCTTTATTTTCATTTGAAGCATAGGAGAGGGTTTTCTAAGAAAATTGTTAGGAGAGTGGCTCGCAATAGAGGTCAAGGCCCTAAGTGGTCAGACTAGGATAACCCATTATAGAGTTGTAATCAAGTGATAATACAATAAAATGAATTGGGTTGGGATAAACATTAATCAAGATAATTTTCATACCTCCCCCATGGTCTCGAGTTCTTGGACAAACTAGGAATGGGTTGAAGGAAAGCTACCTATGTGGTTGCATGTGTGGCGTTGAGATGGCAAATCATTTTCCTTGTCCTCGTGAAGGGAATGTCAATTCCACATGAGCTCTCACCTGGGGGTCGGGGTCTACTGAGAGACTTCCAAGATAACCCAGGATAGTAGAGAACTAAGTGATGACACTCTTTGACATGCTTCTTAGGATTCCCTTCAATTTTCCTTGTGGTAAACCTCTGGTATCTTGTATTTTTCCTGTTGGTGACTTTTATGTATCTCTTTTGTCATGTTTTTCAATTCTCCTTGTGATGTTCATGTTATTGTGCTATAGTAAATTATTTTTTATGGTATGTGTGGTGTGGGACCTTGTGTCTATCTCCTAGCTTGGACGAAGTGGGCCTCAAGGTTCCATGTGGTTGGGTGGCAAATATTTTTCCCATTGAGTTTTCAGAGTTTGTTTGAGATCTTCTTTGATGGTCTTGCTTCTTCTTCAAGTTGTGGTTTCATGTTTCATGTGGCCAAAGTGATTACTATTATTTATTGTATCTTGATATGTATCTTCATTCTGATGTATTTGATGTAACATGGTAATCTCCTAGAGGATATAATTACTAATTGTTAATTTAAACATGTATCCATGATTATATGTAATGTACAAGTGTGTAAATGATTATTTAGACCTTGAAATATTGGCATGTAGCTATATGTTATTCTTGATTGTGATATTTAAATGAATTATTACTTAATGTATCTTGTTCATAGATTCACGATTATCTTGATTAACTTAGTCATGTGTGTTATAAATTGCTTGTAGCGATGTTGGGGAACCTAAGAGGACCTAGTTTTTTGTTTCATGGTTAAGCTCACATGTTGTAATTAATGATATGTATCTTGGTTAAGTTAATGTATTTTGCAACTATATTTGTAATGTTAGTTGCAATCTCTATTAAAAAAAAATATTTCCCTTTTCTTAGTTAATTGTGTTTTCCTCTCAGGTCCCTTGGGCATTACATCTAGTATAAAAGCATGTGTTTCTACACCAGAAACTCTGGGTTTCGTGTGCTCTTAGTGTGTATTTTGAATCATGTTTGTTAATATTCATCTTTTCTTAGTCTTTGTCTTAGAGTGGCTAAAACCTTATTGCATGTTGCAAAAATAGTTGGATGTATCTTCCTAAATCTATCCTTGTTGGTTCTACATTGACTTCATGCTCAATTTTGTTTTTTCTATGTCATCTTGTTATCTAGTAATCAGATCTATAAGATTGTATGTGTATGCATTGATGGTTATTAGCAAGGGTAAAATTTGATATTATTTTGAGATAACAATATCCCTAATGTTTAATGTACAAGATATTTGTTGGACTATGTTATCTCTCTAGGTGTTCTTTAGTGAATGTAAATGAACTAAGTATTTCTCTGTGATCTATATCCTCTATGGCGATTAGTTGTATGGTCTCTATATTTCCTGAGGGTGGTGCAAAACCAATTATTTTGGGAAAGTGGACAAACATTCCCTCCTCCTCATCAGGTGGATAGTTTCTAGTCACATAGTGATGTAATGTGCCATTTCATGATAATTTTATCTTTGATTTTGTGGACCAACGACTTATTTATCCTTGTCTATGATAGTTTAGGCATGGCTTGTGAGATTGATTTTACATTTTATTTATTGGTGTGGTTCATTTTATTTGTCTTATTTATTATTGAAATTGATAACTTAGTTTCTACTATTTTTGAACTTTGGTGGCAAGCCAGTTTCTCCTTGGTATTTTTCAAATCTAGTCTTGTATCATGATGTATTTTCCACTCCAAGGACATATAAGGTAGACTTGGTGAGTCTATGCAAGTAGATGCAAGGAATCTTTAGTCTATGTGGAATGCCACTCTAGAGCCTTGTGATGTGTTGCCTTGATGTTGTACTTTGGCATGTTTATTAGAATCCATATTTTGCTTTGCTCATTATTGCATATTAGAATTAGAAGAGACCATTTTGTTTTATAGTGTATAATTCATTACATCTTGATAAATGTATTGTTATATCCTTCGAATAATAGTTGCTGAATTATATAAGGTAAATTATTTTAGAGATAATTTTTCTTGACATCCTAAGAAAATTGTGTATTTTATGATGTTACCTTGCTTGAAATTCGATGAGTGGGGATATACTAGTGTATTCTTGTATGAGTCATATACTTACCATATGTGTAGTTGTGGAAAGAAAGATGCATTTCACAGGTCTTGAAAGGTATGTAAAGTGAAATATCAAGTACATAATATTGTCTTAATTTGGGGAAGATGAATGGTTTGAGTATATTGATAGATAACATATTCATAGAATCTTCTTTACACCAGAGAATATATGTTGAATTTTTTGATCCTTGGTTGCTTAGATAGAAAAGTTTTTGTATGTGCTAATGCATAATAAAGTTAAAATTTGCTAGTGATAAGAATATACTAATGAAATGGATATACATAAATGTTATTGCTTGACAATTTTGTGAAGATGATTCTAGTTTGATGTATGAATTTTAAGAAGGAATATTATCAATTCTATTGATTATGATGTGTGTGATAAATATTTTGATGATATGAGAGCACTATTTATGTTGTATTTACATTCTATGTTGATGATTACATATATGTTTATGAAATTACTAATGTATTAACCCTACTAACAAGGTAAGTGCACTAAGTTGTTGGTAAAAAAAAGAGGCCACCTGAAAAAAAAAAAAACTCAAAATTTTACAAAACTCATGCGTGTTATTTGAAATTCAAAACATTTGGGCTTGGAAAAGCCAAGCCATGCTGAGCCTAAAAAAAAGTTTAAAAAACTTAAAGTTCTTCATAACCCGTGTGGATTATGAAGAACTAAAAAAAATCTTCATAACCCATGCGAGTTATGAAGAACTTAAAAAATTCTTCATATCTCGTGCGGGTTATAAAAAACTAAAAAAAGTTCTTCATAACCCACAAGGGTTATGAAGAACTAAAACTTATGCAATATTTGTGTTCCTCACAACCCATGTGGGTTCTCTAGAACTAAAACTTATGCAAGCTTTTAGTTATACAAAATCCACATGTGGGTTATGTAAAACTAGGAGAGAGAGAGAGAGAGAGAGAGAGAGAGAGAGAGAGAGAGAGAGAGAGAGAGAGAGATGATTGTACACAAACATATATACATATATTTATATAGATATATGTATATATAACTATAGATATGTATGTATGCGGGTTATGAAGAACTAAAACTTATGCAATATTTGTGTTCCTCATAACCCATGTGGGTTCTATAGAACTAAAACTTATGCAAGCTTTTAGTTATACAAAATCCACATGTGGGTTATGTAAAACTAGAAGAGAGAGAGAGATGATTGTACACAAACATATATACATATATTTATATAGATATATGTATATATAACTATAGATATGTATATATACATACATAAAAACATATTATATATGTATGTCTATACATATGTGTAGTAAATATTAAGTTTACAAGCATACATTTTTATGTCTTCATAACTCGTATGAGTTTTGTAAAACTCAAAATGATGGTTTTAGTTCTACATAACCCATGCAGGTTATGTAAAACTTTGAATGGTACTTTTTGTTCTTTAAAACCCGAGCGAGTTATTTTGCACATCAAAACCCGTACGGGTTTTGGATTGGTAAGAGGGTTGGAAAATAACCCTAAGGATTGCAAGCCCATTTTCCCTCCATTTTTGTCTCTAAACACGTTGTTTTATCTTCCAACATGATTTATCAACTTCATCGTCATCATGTTTACAACTGATCAAGTGGGTATCTCTAAAATTACCACCATAATCTCACATGTCTTCTCATCTTTCTGACCATATAATTTTTTCTATTTTTGGACAATATTAGCATAGTGAACTTTAATTTTCTTTAATAGTGCCTTGACAGTCCTCACAGACATATTTCTACCATTTTTTTTAATAACTTTTGATCTACTTGACCAAATCCAAAACAAATTACATATTACTGTTCTACACTAGATTATATACACTTTTAAAAAGAAATTGCATTTTTAATTATTTTGATAGAAGTTATGCCCAGCACACGAACATGTACTAGATTTTTCGGATGCAGTTACTTCAAAAAATTGTATAAAAAGAATACTCAACAAAAAATTACAAAACAATACACAACTTCTAGATCTCACTCTTACTTATCATCCTATCAAAGGGTTTTGCAAAATACTAAATCTAATTATGTATTTTGTGAAGCTCACAAAAATAGCTATGTTATATTTATCTGAAAAAACTGGGAATAATTTTTTGTGCATGAGAGGTTTGACCCTCTTAATTTCATCCAATTTTAAATACTTTAGTAGTTTAGAAACTAGATTCAAAGTAATAAAATTATTATTCTTTGCACAACTCCTCGTTTTGAGTGTGTGACCCTCAAGTTTCTCTTTGAAATTTAGGTTTACCTGATTTTTCAAAAAACAAAGTGGCCACTTATACCCCCTTTTTTACACACCATCTTGGTGCACTTACCCAACATTTAATTTACTTCTCTGAGTATCTAATTATTTATATTGGTCTTATTTAGCATGTTTGTAGGAGGAGGGACGGAGTCATCATTACTCATATGTGAGGTCCAAACAATGATGTCATCCCCTTCATTGCATGGCTATTATATATTGTATATGTGCATGTTTCATATTTGTGATGCAAGTTTGTAGGTGCCAAGTATCGACTCCCCTGAATTGGCAGGAATGAGTGTGCCTTTACAAACTTTGTGGAAGTTGTTGATGGGGATAGTATTGAGGCCCAATCTTTTTGACCTATCCCAACTACCATTCCATGTTGGGATGGTTGAGTCTTGTGTTAAACTTATTCAAGTTGTCGGGCATACAACTTTGAATTTTCATTGATTCATTTTCTTGAGGTTGGTATGATTTGGTGTTTTGTCTTAGTGTGCTTAGTATGGTTTTTTGCGCTTATGTTTGATTTTGACACCTTCTTTTCATCTTTGATTTTTTTTGTAATTAGATATTGTCATCCTAGTACAATGTGTATAATGGAAAAAGGGATGCAATGTAAAAAGTAGGTAAATCTCCTCCATTTTTTGTAATTACACATTTAGAAGGAATATGCCCCACTAGATTCAAGAAGAGACTCAAATGCTAAATGGGACAATGGTATCCTTCACTAAGATATGTGATTGATGAAAAGGAAAATATGTATTATTGTGATTTAAGTGCTTAACTAGACTAGATGCAGAAAACTGGAAATAGCAGACAAAAACATATTGATATTGAGTAGAAAAGTATAGATCTTGAAATTAGAGCTCAGGAGTGACCTGTGGGTAAAATCTAAGTTGAAAGTGGTAGGGACATGTCTAAAGTCATCCTATACCTAGGTACAAATTGCTAATGGTGTTTTAAACCCTTCAACCTTAACTAAAATTTTCAAGGTTCTTTTGTTTGTGTCTAATCTTCTTGATCCTGATCCAGTGGCTATGTAACCTGTTCCTACACAAAAAAATATGGAAGAGATTGAATAAAGGGGTTTTCGTCAGTAAAACCCATATTTTGGAATCAACCTTGAAATGAAATGAATAAAAGTGTGATGTCATATAGCAAAGGCTAGATCTAGAAAAATGATGAATACCATACCTTGATAATGAAAAGGATTTTTTGAATAAGATCAAATATGTTGATGCAATAGCTTTTACTAAACATAAAATCCTAAAATAAAATTATGCAAGAAAAAACCTCATGAAATATATGTTTAAATTCACCACAATGTTTGATTGAAGAGAAGAGAGAGAAGACTTGAATGAAAGCGGATGAATGTAGATTTCCTTCCTTAATAGAAAACTCTTGTGCTTGGTCTCCATGGGGGAAAGAAGCTAGATCTATGGAAGAAAACACCTTTATTGATTGAGAGGAGTGAATGCTTGAAACTTGATGGCTCTTGATTTGCTTGATTTTATTCCTTGCACTTGATAGCTTGATTTACAATAATAGTTGTACTTGTGAAATCTTGATCGTGAATGCTAACAATAGATCTTGGATGCAAAATGAGGAGAGATAGGGGGTTTATATATACATGTGTAAATATTTCGTAGGCCAACCATGGGGTTGGGTTTCTCTCCAAAAATCTAGCACAAACCTTGAGGCCAAATTTGAGCCATAATCCTCAAGGATAGAATGCCATTGGTGTCATGCACCTACGAAAATGGGCCCAGATTTGACTTAGGTACCATAGGAATATGGTATGTGCAAGATTTAGAAGTACAACTCAATTTGAGGTCAGGGTAGATCATGAAGGCCACAAATAGGGCTATAAGGCCTAGGTGATGAAATAAATTATGGAATTGGAGGAAAAAGGGAGAAATGCACCTAGAAATAAGGGCCAACCTTGAGTTTAAGCAATATTAAAAGGAATGGAGGACCCATATTTAAATTTAGGTTTACTTCAAGTGCCATATGATGTCCTACCATTGGAATCACACTAAAGTGGACCCAAAATATTCCTTAAATTGTACACAAATTAGGTGCTTACAATTCATGACTATAGATTTAGCCCCCACTTTAGTGCGAGTATGAAATAAATGCATTCTTATGTGTGAGAGAGAGAGAGAGAGAGAGAGAGAGAGACTCATGGTCAAATTATAAAGAGATAAGACATCACCAAGTTTAAGGATGAAAGCCCTGGAACAAAGGATCTCAAATCAAGCATACATGCCCAAGGGCATGTAAACAAAAAAAACAAAAGGAAAAACAAAGTCAAAAGACATAAAAAACAAAGAAGGGTTAATATTAAAAGAAAAACTCCAAATCAACTAGTAGAAGAGACCTTGATAGGAAATTTTCCTATCCACTAATATCATGTGTAGAAAGCTATTGCAAGAGCATAACTGACCACATAGAAAGGGAAAGAGCATCGTCAAAGATGATACAAAACTATATGATCTAACCCACTAGCATAGCTATGAGAGAATATAAAGAAGAGATAGATCATGAATCCAACATGCTATCAAGTTGTATTATGCTAGGTGATCCATGGGAGAAGAAGAGGAGGAGAAGAGTAGAAAGGCTAGAAATTTGGGTTATGCTAGTTCCACTTATCCTAAAGAAGTAAGGGAAGAATTGATGGTCTATCAAGCTACACTATACTAGTCAATTATACCTTGCAAAATTTTTGCATGGTAATGGATTTGAAATTTTGTATTCATGGGTGGCTTAAATAGGGATCAATCTTACATGGAAAGCATTGTCTCCTTACGGATCCATAAAAATAAAAATTGATCAGGCCTAAGGAAAGCATTGTCTCCAAAGGGATCAAAAAATGGGATCGGTTATACGGAAATCATTGTATCCTTAGGGATCAAATAAACAAAAGGTTACATGTTGTACAAGGGAGATCACATGTATGCCCCCTTCCTTATGATGGAAAAATAGTTGGCATCATAAGGAAAAGAGAACAAGGATACGCACTTCCAACAACAATGTATGTCATAGCCTTAGCAAAGAGTGAAAATTCTTGTTAGCTAAGAAAATAGATAACTGTGAAAGGATATATGCAAGTGGGAGAAGACCCTTGAAACAAAGAGATCTTAGTTGCAAGACATCTACCTTCAAGAGGATTTCTTCAACAAAGACAATATCTTCAAGACAAAGAGGGGAAGAGAACAAGAATGCATCCTTTTAACCGCCTATTGCTAGGTGAAAAGGGGGTTCTTAATAAAGGATGACATACTTTGAAACCCCAAAGTAAGGGAATTTTTTTAGAATGAACATAGTTTTTCCAATAAGAAAGAGGTTGTGATCAAGGATTCACACCTCTTGAATAAGAGAGAATCCCTAATCAAAACAAGACAACTTATTATAAAAAAATAATATCACATGATAAAACAAATATCACTATACTAAGGAAATTTGATCCTTAGAAAGAAAGATAATAGAGGATAGACATATGAAACTTTCCCCCCCAAGTGTGTGGGAAAGAGAAAATATAATACATATTGTACACCCATAGTGATAGTTTCCTCATAATATACACACACTTTGAAGAAAGAAATAAGTTACAAAGTAGGACACAAATCTCAAAGAGAAGATCCTAACGTAACACAAACACATATATGCAAGAAAGGACATCACACTCTGAGAAAATAAAATCAACAAAGAGGGAAAGAAAATGAATGATTTTTCAAAAGGGATAATGATGAGACTTTATGGAGAATTATTTTATAGGAGACCTATCTCTTTGAGGTAGGAAAAAGATCATTAAGAAAAGAAAAAAAATATCTTACAAATAATCACATACCCAAAAGCAATGTACCATTGTAAAATAATACAAAACCATAGAAAGGCAACAAAGAGAAAGTTGGAATAATGCCATATTATGAAAACTTAGTGGACAAATCCATGATACAAGATATACACTTCCAAGAAAGGAAAGGATTGTAAAGAATGATATCGGTCCCATTAAAGGGGAATGATCCTAAACAAACAAGTTCATGTTGGAAGGACTTCATAGAAAAATATATATGACCACCAAAGAGATAATAGACCCTTTGGAAGGAGAATAGAAATGGGATAAGGAGCACTTCCTATTATGATGCCCTCAATGCACATTATGTAAAGCAAAGAGCCCTTAATAATTTAAACTGCTAAAGGTACATAATGGAGAGAAACATAATAGAATATAAGAAACACTAAGGTGTGTCTTTGATATCAAGAAAATGTAAAAGGTCCATTGTTAAACAAAGAAGAGATATATCAACCAAATCTTGTAGAAATTCTCTAAACTCCACACAATCAGCAATACAATGTTTATTACTATGATGAAAGAAACATAAAAACTCACCATTGATAGGTCTTTGATTTTTTAGAAAACTTTTATAAGGAAATCATATATTTGAGAATTTTATTTAATTCTCCAAAATATTTTTTAGCCAAAGCCAAGCGGCCATCAAAAAGTGATGAGACAATGGATGGGTTGGTAAAATAATGTCAAGCAGAGGTTTTGGTTGAGATGAAGAAGGAAAGGTGGTAACTTGAGGAGTGAAACCTAGACCACATTTAGTAATTTGTGTAGGAGGATCAATAGGGACCTTAATATCTTGTTCATTAATACCAAGTCCTAATCCATTGTAACCTTATTGAGTAGTTATATCATATCCCACATTATAATTAGCCTTTAATGTAGAGGGTGAAGGAGATTCATCTTGAGATTTATTAAAATGTGTGGTATAAAGAGGAATAGGAGGAGGAATATTCTCCTTAGGAGGTTCCCTATCACTATTCTTATCATCTTTAGGTGGTGAAGAAGAAGAAGGCTTATCATGATCTTCTTGTCTACTTAATATTCTTGGAGAAAAATACCCAAGAAAATGTTGGACATTGGGATTATGAATAATGCTTTAGTAAAAGGAGGATTGTTTAAGGTCATCCAAGGATTTTCATAAACTAGCTTCCCCAAGATTATCCATTAAAGTAGGTTGAGGAAGAGGAGATCTAGGTCTCACTATAATGGGATCATTAAGAGCTAGATCTCTATCATCATGATTACTGGTCATTGTAGGAATAGAATTAGGAGGATTGATATTAGTGTTATCTTTAGGTTCATTGAAAAAGGCTCTTATGTAATTGACATATTTCATGCATTTTGTTAAAATTTTAATGATAAAACCACATTAAATATTGAGAAGAGACTTGAAACATGCCTTATAAGGGAGAAAGATATTTGATATCCTTATAATGTCACACCCAAAAATGCCATGAAGGAATAAAAACAACATGAAATGCAAAAAATTGTGATTCACTCCTTGTGATTGACAAAGAGATGTAAGGAGAAATGTAACAACATAGGTTATTAGACGCCAATCAACTTAGTGAACTCTATTGTTAATGAAATTTATCAAGCACACAAAGGAGACCTAACATCAAAATCAAAATAATGTAAGAGTAGTCGAGTTAACCAAAATATATAATGGGAAAAGGGATGCAATGTAAAATGTAGTTAAATCACCTCCCTTTTCAGAAATTACACATTCAGAACGAATATTCCCCACTAGTTTTGAAAGAGGAGAATCAAATGCTAAGTGGGACAATGGTATCATTCACAAAGATATGTGATTGATGAAAAAGAAATGATGTATTATTTTTTTTTAAGTGCTTAACTAGACAAGATGCAGAAAACTGGAAATTGTAGACAGAAACAGATTGATCTATTGAGCAAAAAAGTACACACATCTAGAGAGAAGAGCTTGGGACTGACTTGTGGGTAAAATCTAAGATAAAAGTAAAAGTGATAGGCCAAAATTCATCCTATACCCACGTACAAATTGCCAATGGAATTCTATACCTTGCAACTTTGATTGAAACTTTTAGGGTTCTTATGTTTGTGTCTAATCTTCCAATCATGGTCTGGTGGCTCCATAACCTATTCCTACACAAAGAAAAATGGGGAAGAAGATTGAATAAAGGGGTGTTCCTCAGTCAAGCCCTTGTTTACAAGTCAACCTTGAAATGAAATGAAATGAAGAAAGCGTTTTGTCATATAGTAGAGGATAGATCTAGAAAAATGAATTATACAATACCTTGATAATGCAAATGCTTCTTTGAATGAGATCAAATATGTTGATGCAATAGCTTTGAATAAACACAAAAACCTAAAAGAAAATCATGTGAGACAAAACCTCACGAAATACATTTTGAAATTCACCATAATGTTTGATTGAAGAGAAGAGAGATAAAACTTGAATGAAAGTGTATGAATGTAGATTTCCTTCCTTGATAGAAATATCCTTTACTTGGTCTCCAGTGGAGGAAATAAGCTAGATCTATGGAAGAAAACACCTTTATTGCTTGAGAGGAATGAATTCTTGAAACTTGATAGATCTTGATTTGCTTGATTTTATTCCTTGCACTTGATAGCTTGATTGACAATAATGGTCGCACTTGTGAAATCTTGATCATGAATGCTAACAATAGATCTTGGATGCAAAATGAGGAGAGATAGGGATTTTATATACATCTCACATCATTTTGAGGAGTAAAAAATGAGTAGGCCAACCAGGGGACTAGGTTTCCCTCCAAAACTCTAGCATAGATTTGAGCCAAAATCCTTGGGGACAGAACACCAATGGCATCCTATACCTAGGAAAATGAGCCCAAGTTTGAGCTAGGATCCAGAGGAATATGGTATGTGCGGGATTTATGAATATAACTCAATCCGAGGTCAGGGCAGATCATAAAGGGCACAAATAGGGCTATAGAGCGTAGGTGATGAAATGAATTATGGGATTGGTGGAAAAGGGGAGAAACACACCTAGAAATAAGGGCCATCCTCGAGTTTAAGCAAGATTGAAAGGAATGGACTCATATTTGAATTTAGGTATCTTTTAAGTGCCATATGAGGTCCTACCATTGAAAACACACTAAAGTGAACCCAAAACAATCCTTAAATTGTACCCAATTTAAGTGCTTACAATTTAGGACTATACACAATGATAAAATTATAGGATTTTATTAGCTATTAAAATATTATTACTATTACTATCTGAATATAATAGTGTGTGATATGCAGCTTCTAGGAGTGAGTCGAATTCTAGGGAGGAGGATGTAATGCCCTTCCATACCGATGTGTTTATATTTCGTGTTTAGGACCCTTGATTGACTTTCTTGTATGTGTGTGTTGATATCTTTGTTGATTATTTGAATATTTTAAAATACTATTGCAAATTTAATATTTGAGTATAGTCAAAATTAAAATATAGATATCAATATTAACATGATTAATTATTATTAATGTTAGTTAATACTAATTACTATTAATATATTTCAAGGTAATATTATTAGAATTATTTTAATGTAATGATAAGTTATAGTATATTTTAGTGAAGGTAAAATTATCAATCATTATTTAGTTATTATTAAATGATTAATTAATATTACTAATGATGAGTTGATATTCAATAATAATATTTTGATTAACTATGGTATCTAATAATGTGGTATTAATGTTCTCTCAAGTCAATTAATAAATTCAATAATTAATGATTTGGGTTATTTCTAGGTGGCGGTTGAGTTAGCTATTCTTGATAAATGTTATTTACTATCGTGAGTTTCAAGGGCATTATTGAATTCCTTTCTTTCCTTGATGTTAACTACCATTTTCCAAGTACCAGATCTAGTCTCTTGTATTGCATGCTAATTTGGACCATAACATCTTCTCATGCCTTGAGAGGTATTCAATGTTGACGTTTTCTACCTTTCTTAGGTGTTACCTTATCTAGTGTTCAAAAATGATATTTATATTAATGTGCATATATATTTTCTTAGGGGGGTTAATCCCTTCATTCATGAAAATTGCACACAATTTTCCCTTTTTAGGCGTTGCCCAACATTTAACTGTGGTGTTCTTGAATATATCGGCATTCTGTCTCACTGGGCATGGTGACTTGTGCAGCAAGTTGCAGCTCCATAATTGGAGTAGCAGTACTTAGGTTTAAACTGTGAGCTACGCTCAGGATTCCTAACTTCATTGGCACATGTTTGCACTTGGATCCTGCAATTATATTTTATGGGTTGTATATTTTAATATTCAGTATATTTTGTATACCTTAGAAGCATGGATGATTGGATGGATTAGCATTTGTTGTGGCTACTATTTTCAATAATACGTAGGTTTTCTTCATTATGACAGTAGCTTGGAGCATTTGCTATAACATGGATTTGATGTTTGTGTTATGTGGATTAGTGCATTCTCGCCTTGGCTTGTCCCTTTTCTTGTATAGGTGGAAAATTTGAAGATTATATGATTTCTTTTTTGAGATGGTAGACATATTTGATCTATTGTTACAAGTTTCTTGATGAATCATGAGAGCATTGTGGGATTCTTGCGGTTTCATGTATGACTATGTTGATGTACTTCATTGGATGACCTTGTGCAATGTATACAACAAGTGGGAGAATGTTAGGATTAGGTGTTGTACACTTCACATATAATATTGGTTCGATATAATTATGTAATTAAATAATTTTTTATTTGTGATGCATCCTAGGTGATGTGTTTAGCCACATTAAATAATTATGCGAGACTACTTGTAAAGTTGTAACATTGGGCTGGATAGTTTGTGTGGGTCACACATGAGAAAATCATTTAGTTTAATATTTGGGAAAATATGTATCATAAAGTGAAAACTTAGTACCCAGTATTAATTGTGGGGCCAATGGTTTTATAGAACCACTTGTTTGTATTTGTGTGAGGTTAGGTCTATAAAGACAAGCACATGTTTTGTGGTTCAGGGTTGGCTAGTTGAGGTTTTGACTTGATTGTCATTGTATTCAATCTTATTATGAGGAGTGTATATGTGAAGCATGTCATGAGTTGTGAGGTTACATGGATGATGTTGCAAAGGTGTTCATAGAAGTTGTGTAATGTTTCATTACTAAATAATATATAGGGCATGGATGCTTTCAGAGGCTAAGTTTTTTCCTTTATGAGGGTTTTCCAAAGGTGTATATTGTGTTATCATGCGATATGTCTTTGATCTTTGCATTTAGTTATCTATATACTTGTATGCATACTTTTATCTTGAAGAGTTATGTAGGAAATGGATAGATCATCATGGTTGATTTTCATGACACGTAAGTTGTACTTAAGGGGGAGTGTCGGTGTGAACATGATACTTAATCTAACTAGCTAGACTCTAGTACACATTCACACCCTAGCCTTAAATTCATTTTTTCCCCTCAATTCATAGGATTAAGATACTTGGTACACTCTTGTGATCTTTAGGTTTTTTTTCATTGATACTAGAGCATGATTGTTTATTTTTTATTGTATGATCATTATAATATTATTTTGAGGTAATACAGATTTTTTTACTATAGCTCTCATTTGCAAAGGTTTTTTTTTGTTTCTATTTATAGATTGTTGTACCTATATATTCACCTTACTTCAATACTTTACTTTTTTATTTGTTACACATCTATAGACACAGGTTCATTGTGCCTTATATTTACTTTGTATAGTTTCCCAAAATAAAATCAACCATAAAATTGAGATGTTTCTTCTTCTAGAGTAATTGTTTTAACTTCCAAAATATTATTTCAATCATCAATTGATAAATGTTATTATTCAACATATTAATAAATCAACAACAAAGTTTTATGCTAACATACTAGTAAGGATGCATGGGAATAAAAATTTGTGAAACCACCTAATAATATGCAACTTAGAAAAGATTGTACTCTTCAAAAAAATGTGTATGTACAACAAAATGTGCATGCTAAAGAAAATACAACACAACTTCAAAATCATCTCAAAAATAGAGCAATTAATAAGTGAAGCAAGCAACTTAAAAAATCCAAGATTCTCAAAGTATTGCTATGGTTTTGGAATCAATCCTATTAATGTGTATATGAATGAAATCCCTCAACCCAATCTTAGCTAATTTTTAGAACTTCACTTTTTGTTTTTCTCCATTCTTTCTTCTTGCATGAAAACATGAAAACAAGTTCTTGTTGCTTCTTTATTTACCTAGGATGAAAATAAGTAGACATTTATGATAACAATTTTCAAACAATTGTTGCTTTCTAATTTATCCATGATAAAAACAAGTATTTGTGATAACAATTTTCAAACAAGATCATAGAAACAAATAATTGGTACAAAACCTAGAATATTGATGCAAATCTCTTTATAAACTTATATTATGTGTCCAACTCATGTTTGTGAGATCTTTCAAATGAATTAATATTTATTCTTAAGCACAACACCATAACACATAATTTAGCTATTTGATATTAAATATTAACTCATACCAGCCATGTGGAAGTCATACATGAGGAAAAAGGTACTTAAGGATAAATTACAAATGAGAAACCAAACTGTAGTTGAGGATAAATTACAAATGAGAATCAGGCCTGGGCTAGGGATTCTTATTGAAGCCATAGATGGAGTAAAAGGTTTGGGCAAGCGTAAATACGAAAATGAAGGTTGCAGCCAGTACGGAAATTGTGGTGCGCCAGGGCCTTGTAATACGGTATACAAAGAAGTCCATCAATCTAGCCCTCCATTTGCTACTGTAACCCTCTGTTATCTCTGTCTTCAATTTCCTCAACGGCAGGAGAGTAGAAACGGACATGCCCTTGCACAGATTGTCCCACAACTGAGCCACCTGAGCGTCGTTTCCCATAAGGATGTAAAAGATCCCTGCCATTCTTAGCTGTGTCACATCTTTTTCTGTGAAAATCAAACTCTTCATCAAACCGACATAGCAAGAGATAACCTGCAATTCCAAGGGCAGAAATGCTTCCATAGCCATGAGGTTTCTCAGAACAATTTCAGTGTTTTCCGATATAATTAAGACTGGAAGGTACAAAACAGAGGTTTCCTTGTCAAATCTGAGGGCCATGCCGCCATCTCCACTGTACGGGCGGATGGATATTCCGGCCTTGCATAATCTTGAAATGGAAGGGAGAACGTGATGAAACCGCCTTTGAACTGTTGAAGAAGAAGAAGCGGAAGCCGACTTTGTGCCGGCAAAGAAAAAGAGGGTTACACCGTGCAAGAAACCCAGAAAATGTTCCCGACTCATGAAAGGGGAATCGAGTTCAAACCCTGACAGCTGCAAGTATTTGAACGGGAAAAACGAAGATGTGGCGTTCAAGAGCAAATCGAACAGCTTCGCCTGTGCTTCTTTTTCAGATCCGCTCTCCAGTTGCAAAATCTTGTCGAGGACGAGAAGGGGAATTTGATTTTCCAGCTTGACGATGTCCCCCAGTACTGCATATCCGACCGATTTAATTCGACTTTCGTCGAAAAGGGGTTCGAAATACTTGCCATCAGAAGAATCGGAGTGATCTTTGCCTGCGAGAGTCCTAAACAGCTCCAGCAGAAAGGAGCCGTCCAAAAGCATCATCCATGCTAGGGTTTCAGAGTCGCACTGGATGATTTTCTCGTATTTGTCTCTGATTTGACCGTCCATGTTCTCAATCTCTGCGACCACGGAATTAATGTCTGTTTTTCCAGGGAGGCGGTTGATCCTTCTCTGAGCAGCCCGCAGCTTGTGGTTCTCCATGCCGTGAAGATCTGTGGTGCGTTGGTAACAGGGGCCGATGGAAACCACCTGTGGGAGATAAGCATCGCGCTTCAGGTCGACGAGAATTTTGGGGACCGTGAAGATACAGACGGTTGAGGGGCGAGCGATGGATTGCTGATCTTGAAGGCCCTGTTTTATGTGAATCAGCCATTCGCCTTGGCCGATCTCTTCGCTGAAGCACAAAGCCATGCAATATGGATGATCTGGGATTCGAACCTGAGTCGGGGTGAAACGACGTATCCACAGCCACAGCTTATAAGCAACCGTTAAAAACCATTCAGGGAGATGGCTAATACAGGTAGCAAAAGATCTGTTGACCAGAGCTTTATTTAAATTTATAAAAATTAGAATATTACTGTATTCTAAAATTTAATTTAATTATTAAATTCAATTAAAAATCTTATCAACAAGTTTTAAGATTAATTTCCTATTTCTGTGTCACGGGAGTCTTTATATTTATATGTTAAAAGTATATTATTTTTTTTGAGCGGACAAAAATAGATCTATCTAAAATTGCTTTTTGTTAAAAAGTTTTAAATTTTTTCATTATTTTGAATTTTAGACGAGTCAATGAGTTTGACTTGAAAACTAAAACTACATATTAAAACTTGTTTAGCTTGTATTTATTAAAGCTATATAGGTGTATTGTGAAAGCAATGCCATAAAATATATATTTTTAATGTCATAAAATAGAATTATTTCTTAAATATAAATTAACTAGGAATGACATACAATTCTAATTATTTATCTAGGTAGGCACTTACATAGTCAACCAAGACTTTCCACTTTCGTAATTGGTCTATGCTATTGTCCCATCTTGCTACATTTCTCATACAAATGAAAATATCTACTAATTACAATTTTTTATAATACTATGCTTCAACATAATATTGTAATTTTACATATATATAATGTGTGTGCGCGCGCGCGGTGTGTGCATGCGTGTGTAATATATTTATAATATAATACAAAAAATATTATATATGAATTGTGATAATGTGTAAAGACAAGAGAAGAGGTAGAGGTAAAGGTGAACAAAGTGTGGATTGGTTAAATAGTATAATTAAGTGAAGGATGATGTAAAGGGTAATAAAAGTATGCTTTATAATTTACTCAAGAAGAATGTCACTACAATATCAATGGAGGGTGTCTCTTCAAACTAAATTTGTAGTGACTTTATCACTTCATCCTCCATTTTAGTCATGGAAAATATATTCTGACCAATCAAACATTACACTTAGCAAGATAAATAGATCTACAAGGAATACATTGAACCTTTTTCATATCATTTTTTAAGAGAATTGGTCAAAAAGTTCAAATTCAAACCTCTCTTCTATATTGTTAGCTAAAGGGTAAAGGCAAGAGAAGAGCTAGGGGTAAAGGTGAACAAAGTGTGGATTGGTTAAAGATATTTCATAAGATTTCAATGAAATTCTTTGGAGAAAAGAGGCGATTGTTTCATCAAAAGATTGAAACGTGCGAGAAAACATATACACCAAGAGAGGAGAACCTGCTAATACAGGCAAGAGAAAATCAGATTGACAAACACAGGTTGTCTATCAATGTTAAATGAAAGACAATAAATGATAGAAGTTGGAGACAATGAGATACACAATGAGGGATTAGAATATTTTCCAATTAGCAACAATAACATAAGCTACACATGTATTAGTCAAAGGTATAACATGAAGACAAGCCATGGCACAAGATAGGGACATTTAGTGTGCATAAACTACAAAGCATGATTCTAGAAATGCTTATGAGGTAGAGTTGCCAAGTGGACTTAATATTTCACTTGTGTTTAATATTTCAGACTTGACATAGTATCATGAAGGAAATATTACAAATGAAATAGTGGGAGCACAGTGGAATATTCCAACACCTACTCTATATAAGAAGGAGATAGAAGACATCTTGGATAGTCATGTGGGTAGAAGCATAAGAAATGAACAATATGAAGTGTGCTTGGTCAAATGGAAAGGAAGACTTGTTGAAGATTCATCATGGCTATCAAAAGTAGAGGTTGAGCGCCTTGGTTTTCCCCTAAATACCTAAGATGTGACAAGGTCACCTCTCAAATTACTTCGTGTGTCTAATGCAGGAGCATCCAGGGTGTAAGAGCAATTTTACGTCACCCAAAAAAGGTATTGTCTAGTTGTTAATAAGAGCTATTTTGGCAAGTTACTATATTTGTAAGTTGTCAATTTTGTATGAAATATTTCATAGACCTCCTAAATAGTGAAATGGCGTTGATAGTGAAGGAATTAGGCTGATACCTTGTGGTGTTTTGGAGATATTCATTTTTTCTAGGGAACTTCTTAAATAAAAATTCAAATGCATTTTTGACGGCCTTAGAAGCCCCGAATCTAGTCAAGAAGGCCAGATCTTACATATCTCTTCATGAGGTTTCCAACAATGTATGATAATTGAAGATCCAATGGTCAGATTAAAAGATATGGCCTCTGAAAGTTGTGCTACTCTAGTAGAAAAAATAAGAATTCTTGAAATGCTCCAACAAGCCTCAAAACCCATTTTGGGCATATTGTAATATAGGGAAAAATAAAATAAAAGTGGTCAACCTAAAAAAGGGGGGGTAGTTACATTTAATACCTTTCGAACGCATCAAACGGTTCGCAAATCGGAGCTAGGACTAGAAAGTTATGCCTTCTCCAAGTAGACCTAATTTTTATATATAGTTTTTTGATAATTTTTGATAGTTTGAATAGTTTATTTGTAATAAATATTATGATGGCTCTTCATTTCATTTCCAAGGGATTTTGATGAGCCTTAGGATCCATCAAACTTGTATAAACTCAAATATTCAAATAGAATGGATCAATTTTTGGTTTGCAATCTGGTTCTCAATTTTCGTATTGAATTCTACAATACTGCAGGTGTTACTTAAAAATTTAGCATACAATACAATAAGCATTAGTAGGAAAAGGTTGCATTTTGTTGGGCTAATTAACACTACCTTGCAGGTTTTGTTAGTGTACATGTCCTTATTGTATTCATTTTAGATGTCATTATTGTACTCTAAGTATTGATTATCATTCCAAAAAATGGCCAAAATTCATAAATAATCATTACATTGTACTTTCATATTGAATGTGATATACAAATGTCCTTTCTTGTTCCATGTTTCATCAATAAATAGAGTACATTGCAAAATTAAAAGAAAGACTGAAGTATGGAATAGGGGTCCCATGCATTGCCTTTTGTATTGGTTGTGTTAGTTGGTTGTCTGTCAAGTCTCTGCATTTAGGTCTTCACAAGTCCGAGTCTCCATCTGCATCTAGGTCTTTACGGTTTCCATCTGCATGAGAAAGGGAAAAATGATTAGATCCTGATGGATCTAAGCAATACATGAGAAACAAATAACATACTGTAGCAATCAAGTTTTCAATACTGCATATCAATCTAGAAAATTAAATGAAATAAGGAAATGTACATTGACACTCACTGCAAGGTAGTGTTAAAGGGACTTGTTTCTTGCATGAAACCTTTTACTATTAATGATCATTGTGGTGTATGTTGTCCTTTTTATTAACTAGGTGTCTGAATTAAAGGGACTTAATATGTTTCCAAACTAAGAAACCTTTTTCAGATAATGTATTTCATAATGATGTTATTTGAGAGCTTAACAGATTATCTTGCAGATAATAGCTAACTGGTGTTCATATTCAGTTATTATCAAAGATATAGATCAAGCTGGTTTCTATGATAAGAATGCTACAGAAAATGCCAATGATTGCCAACTTTTCAGTTCACGATACAAATGATGCTGCATAAATATTGGTACAAATATGTCCTTATTGTTTCAAAGTATATTTTCAAATCATAAACATATTTGTTGCTGAATACAAAAGAGTGCTTCAAGATTAAGCTATAAAATCATAAAGTGTTTACAGTTTATTTTTATTGAGTGTCACGAACCCGTGTTCGAACCTCATTAGTTAAACATTCTAATGTTTTTGAATGTCACGAGCCCGTGCTCGAACTTCATTGACAATAAATAGACATTTTCATGTTGTTGTACTTATCGTATTAAGTGCAGATTCAGCATCAATGTGAATTATTTATAGTGGACAAAGCTACATGATGCAAGCTGAACATAAATGGAAAATATGTATAACTGGAAAAGAGTATGTGCAACCATCAATAGGATATCATAAAGGACATAGTACTTATCTGTTGTGGAAATAAGAAAGTGTGTTGAGCATCTCTCAGTCATAATCACCTTCTAAGGTTTGCGAAAGTTATGAGTGAAAGATGCAATGGTTTTATGTTTAACAGATTATATCTTTAACATTTTTCACTCATAACCTTGCAACTTTAGTGAGTCATTAAGAGGTGTTTTCATGGTTTCCCGGAGCAACTGTTCAGCATGGTTGATCTCATCATATATGGTTTGCAAAGTAGAGAGTTCATTAGCTCATCAGGTTTATAGCTGTTGATTACATAAGGTTCTGTTCATGTCAGCAAAGAGAAACAATTTGGATGCTCTATGCTATAATTACAGTTTGTGTTCAAAGTGTGGAATCTGTTAAACAATTTCTAAAAGCTTCATGTTTTACACAAGAATGTCTTCAGACAAGAGATACCATTTATTTGTCAGCAAAGAAAGTCAAGATTTTGAGCTTCATATGTTATTGTTACTCAAAAAATAAAGCATACAATACAATAAGCATTAGTAGAAAAAGGTTGCATATGTGTTTGTCTAGTTAACATTGCCTTACAGGTTTTGTTAGTTTGCATTTCTTTATTACATTCATTATCAGATGTCATTGATGTACTCTAAGTATTGATCAACTGTTACATAATTCAAAATTCATCAATGATCATTACATTGTGCATTCATATAGAATGTAGTACAAATGTCCTTTTTTGTTTCATATTTCATGTTTCAATAAATAGAGTACATTGCAGAATTAAAAATTAGAAACTGAAGTACAGAATAGGGGTCCCATGCATTTCCTTGTGTTGTCTTTGAGTTTGCTGGATTGTCTGTCAGGTCTTTGCATCTAGGTCTTCACTCCCTGAGTTTCCATCTGCATTTAGGTCCTTAGGGTTCACATCTACAAGAAAGAGGAAAAAATGATTAGATCCTGTTGGATCTAAGCAATACATGAAAAGCAAATAACATACTTCAGCAATCTAATTTTCAAACTGCATATCAATCTGGAATGATAAATGTAATAAGGAAATGTATACTAACACTCACTGTAAGGTAGTGTTCAAGGGACGTGTTTCTAAAACATGAAACCTTTTGCTACTAATGATTATTGTGGTGTATGTTTTCTTTTGATTAACCAGGTATCTGAATGAAAGGGACTTAGTATATTTTCGAACTGAGAAACCTTTTTCAGAAATATGTATTTCATAATGATGTTATTTGAAAGCTTAACCAACTATTTTGCAGATAGCAACTGACTGGTTTACATTTTTAGTCATTTTCAAGAATGCAGAACAAGCTGGTTTCCCATGATAAAAGCTACAGGAAGTGTCAAACATTGCCGATTTTCAAAGTTCAATTGCTAAATGATGCTAGACAGATGTTGGTTACATGTTCTTCAAAGTACATTTTCAAGTTCTGAATGATGGATTGTTGAATATTAAACAGTGCTTCAAGATTATGCCATAATTTAAATGTTCACAGTTTATTTTTACTGGGTGTCATGAACTCGTGTTCGAACCTCAGTTATTAACATTCTGGTGTTTTTGAGTGTCACAAGCCCGTGCTCGAACTTCATTAACAAAGAGCAAAACATTTACATCTTGTTGTACTTAACATATCAAATGCAGATTCAGCATCAAAAGGAAGTGTACACAGTAGTCAGAGCTACAGGAACAAGTTCAACAGAAGCTGTATGTATGAACTGAAATAGTTTCATTTTTTGCAAAACTTGTCAGAAAAGAGAGATAAATCAATTATTCATATTCAAAATTCTCAGTCAAGTTTTTATCACAATCATATGCTGAGGAAGATAACAAAAATTGATGAAGTTACAAAATTGAAGTAATTCAAAATTCTTTGTATGTGAGAAATGTGTTGCCAGTACACACTCAGAATTATTACAAGTTTCATATACAGCAGAAGATGTCTTTTGTCTACCAGTAATGGGTACAAGCTTAAAAGATAAGCAAAACTTCAGACATATCAATGTTCAGTGCTTATTGTTAATAAGTTCTTGTTATTTTCTAAAACTGTGCTCAATATTTTAGCATTTGAAACTGAAGAAATAACAGTTATGACAACTTCATATGATGCCCAGAAGCTATATATTGATTTCCAGTTGTCAACAGGTATGAAGGAAGGTTTTCATTGATAAATTTAAAAACCCATAACCATATATGGTTTGCAATATGAGCTCACGATTTTTGACTGTCACAACAGCATAAATGATGTATTTACAGCTGTAATAAAAGTGTTTCAAACAGTTTCGGGTTTATAATGTTTGAATCCATATATGGTTTGCAAAATGAACTAATAAACAGTGCAGCCCGAATTTGAAGTGTTCACAACAGCATATGCAAAGAACAATTGAGCAAATAAAAATCGAACCTAAAGATATAATGTCAATTCTAAATTATTGCTAGTCATTGACTATAAACAAAGTTTATTCTACAACTGGTGGTCGTAAGTTCAATCAAAAGAGACAGCAAAGTGTAAATAGCAGTGTGAGATTTCAGTCTCAATCTTCAGTAAAAGCTGTGAGTCATGGTATATGTTCGCAGTTAATACAAACAATGGAAAAGAAACTCTCAGATATATCCTAGTTTATGCAAAGTAAGAGTTATAAGTTACACTTTGACTGTTGATAGAAAATACAACTGTGAATATAAACTGTGACTGCATAATCAAGGGAGATAACAGCAATAAAAGCAATAGTTATACATGGAGAGCCCACATTTTTGCTGCATATTATGGTTTCATTGCATATTCATAGCAAAGATAAACAGTGAGTTCAGTAAATAACCTACAGTTTGATCAAGATAGAGTTTGCCTCAATGCCGAGTTCCCTGTTTAGGTTGATCTCCAGTACAATAAACAGTGATCTCTAGTGCAACTAAAGTTTTGAATCTAGCAAGATCGAGTTTATTCACATTGATGCCACCGAGCTTCTTCAGCAGTTTTCGAACCCTCTCCTGTATATTAGAGTTTTCATTTTCCCCAAATTTTCTATGAAGAATGAGATAACACAAATGCCAAAATAAATTGAAGGTAATGAAATTTGGGATCCGCCAAGCCATCAATTAATTCAATGCAGATGACAGTGCCAGCACATCCATTGAAAACCGAGAAACTTGCCACCTATTTCCTCCTTGATATTTGTAATTGCAAGTGGATCGAGAGATATGTTAGCCTCTCCACTTTGTGATAAGTTCACACTTAGATATTTTGAGTAAGTTAAAATTTAGGGTTAGAGTCCTTAGTCTAAGTTAGGAGATAGGTTAATATTAAATTTTATTTAATATTAATTTCTTTTTATTTTTTTGGTAAATTTTCATTGTAAAAAGAATTTAATTCTTTATTATAAGTCAAAAATTTAGGGAAAGGGCATCTTTTTTTAAAGAGGTGGCTTATTGGCTATCATTTTGGAGTCAATTTAGGAAAGTCATTTTGAGTTAAGTTGGAGCATTTTTAGGAGACTTTTTCTAGAGGTCTAGCATTTTCGGATTAGGGTTTGGAGGGCTTCTTAAGGGAATCGATTTGACTATTTTCAGGGTTGCAAATGTTGGAGAGAGAGCCTATAGTGAACTATTCAGTTCTTAAATGCTTGGAAGCCCTTTTTGTAGCCATTTTCATCAGATTTTGGAAGAAATAAACCAGGTGTTTCAACTCATATTTTTGTGTACTTGTGTTCAATTTCAATTCCTTCTTCTTTTCTAACAAGTGTCAGATTGTTGATTATCTTCAGGAAGTGTATGATTTTTTGTTCCTTCCTAAGTTAATTAATTGCCCTAGGCCTTGCATGAGAAATGTATGTTGTTAATTATTCAAGTTGTTTGTGGTAGAACCCTGATAGCATGAATTCATTAGCCTATATGTTGAGCAGTGAATCAAATTGTTAAAGTATTCGTCTTATGATTCAGATTTGGAACCCATATCTTTTGCAAAGTTTGAATTATTCATTGGTGTATCACCCTTATCTTTTGAGTTTTAAGTACTTTTTCCCTTTTCCCAACAAGTTTTCCAGATCAGGAAAGTGATATTCAATATTTGATAGGAACTGGCCTAGAATCCGAAGATTCCTCTCTAGTCATAGTCTACCCACAACTAGGAGAGGTTTCCATTGTCAGTTAGAATTGTTGTTCTGCCTTAATGCCTGATGTAAGGTAACAATTCTAAACCTGAACAGTTATCACATAATATCCTGAGGTAAATACTAAATTTGATAAAGTTGCAGTTGATAGTAATTCAAAGTTCCATCAATGTGAGAAGTACAATAGCCATGTCAATTTCAGATAATGCCCACAAGCTACATACTGGTATTCCAATTATCAAAAGTGTGAAGGGATTATTTTCCTTTAGTGAACTGAAGAATTCTTATAAACTAGTAACAGTCACGGCTTTAAGAATCAAATGAAATAACAACAGTTAAAACAGTGACTGTTACTAGTTTATAAATAAGTTTGTATTTTATGCCAGTCATAAGTATCATACATGATGAATGTGTTCACAGTTGTCAATAAAACTATTGAGAACAGTTTCGGGTTCACAAGTTTCGAACCCATATAGCAAAGGAAGATCTACAGTGTTTGACTATTACTAATAATGTGATTATCAATATTAGTAACAGTCAAAATTGAGATTGATAAGTCAAAATTGAGATTGATAATACAAACAAAATGGATGCCGAGATTGTCAACATAAATAACTTGTGAGCCGAGGATTAGCAGTTCACACACAGAGAATGGAAATGAAGAGAAGTAACAGTGGATTCCAAATAGTAGAGCAAGCTTGCGGTGTGTGCAAGAGCAAGTGGAAACCAGTCACCCGATACCAACAATGACTGTTGGATACAAATCAAAGCCACGGTTACAATAAGATAGCTTGGGTTCAAATGCACAAAGAATATCAAATGAAGGTAACAATAGTTGGAACCCGCAGCTGTTGCTAGGTCATAAACCGAGCTCGCATGTTTTACAACAGTCACATAGTAAGTATCGCATATGGTGAAATATACTAGCAACTTACAAACAAATAAACGACAGTTGAGCTCCAAGGAATGCATGGAGCCCGCATTAAATAAAGCCCATATATATCTGGTGAACAACAGATAGAGATGCATGGAGCTGCAATTAAAGCCACAGTAAGAATAGTTCAACTAATATACAGTTCAATAGAGATATATAAACAATGGATGCCGTAAAACATGATATGGGCTTGCGGCTATACAAGTAAAAGAGAACTCTCAATGTATTTGAGTTCATGCAACGTAAGAGTTACAAGCTACAATTTGATTGTTAAATACAAAGATATAAATTGTGACTCATTAACCGTGAGTACATTTATTAAAAGAAACAGTCATATTTTCAAACAATAGTTAACAAGGAGAACCCACGACTTATGCATGGTCGAACTTTCATACTATTCATTGCAAAAGATCAACAAAGAGTTTGAGAAGAAACTTACAGTTCACTGAATGAGAGATGGAAGTAATGCCGAGTTCCTTATCTAAAATGCACACAAAGAAGTAGCAGTGGTATCTTCAGTATAGAGGAGGCTCGAGTCCAGCAGCAGTCGAGATTCTCACAGTCAAGTCGAGCTCCTTCAACCATTTTAGAAAGCTTAGGGTTTCATTTCCCTGAGACCTCTCTGAGAAGAATGAAGAAAACACAAATGCCAAGGAGAAAATGAGATAAATCTTTGGAGTCCGCCAAGTAAATCAATGCATTCAATGCATGACAGTTCCAGCAGAGCCTCGAAAACTAGAAACATGCCACCTTGCATCTTTATCTCATCGTTCTTTGTATTGCATTGCAAGTGGATTGAAGGTCATGTCGACTTCTCCACTTTGTAATATAGTTCACATTTAGATATTTTATCTAAGTTAGGAAATAGAAGTTAGAAGATAGGGGTAGTATAATTGATATTAAATTTTTATTTAATATTAATTTCTTTTGAATTTTTGGCAATTTTCTTTGTAAAAAAGGATTCAATTCCTTATATTAGGCCAAAAATTTAGGGAAGAGGCATGTTTGAGGAACTTGGTTTAGTGGCACATTTTTTGGCACATTTTTAGGCTAAAATTAAGAAGCTTAGATTTTCAGATTTGAGGCTGGAGTTGGATATAAAATTGATTTTTTATGATCAATTAGGGGTTGCAGATTTTGGAGAGAGGGCATATAGTGAACATATCATTCCTAAGTGTTTTGAAGGCCATTTTTGTAATCATTTTGTGAGATTTATTGAAGGAATGAACCAGATTCTTTGACTCATATTTGTGTATTGGTTTCGATATCGAATCCTGTTTTCATCTTTTCTAGCAAGTGTCAAATTATTTATTATCTAAAAGAAGTGAATGTAATTTTGTTCCTTCTCAAGATAATCAATTTCCCTAGGCCTTGTATGAGAAATGTATGTTGTTAATTGTCCAAGTTGTTTGTGGTAGAACCCTGATAGCATGAATTTAATAACCTATATGTTGAGCAGAGATTCAGAGTGTTAAGGTATTCATTTATGAGTCAGGATTGAAATTCTTTTTTTTTTTAAAGTCTAAATTATTCATTGGTGTATCACCCTAATCTTTTTAAGTTATAGTATTCTTTTCCCTTTTCCCAACAAATTGTAGATCAGAGAAGTGATATTCCATATTTTATAGGAACTGGCCTAGAATCTGGAGATTCCTCTTCATTCATAGTCTACCCACAGCTAGGAGAGGTTTCCATTGTTAGGATAGAATTGTTGTTAGCCTTAATGCTTGATTTAGGGTAACAATTCTAAGCCTGAACATTTTTTGGCACACCTGGTGGGACAACCTGCTTCTCGATTTTGAGCTGTTAGATTTATGGTTGTTTCAAGTTTCAGTTGCAGCTTTAAGTGTGGATTTTAATGAGCAGAACTCCAACGAGATCAAATAAGGAAGGTTTTGTGTATCAAGAGTTATAGCCAAACAGAAGGGGAGGAAGATCATCTAGAGGTGGAAGAACATTGCATGATCTAAGAGGTATTTCTTTGAATACAGATTTCTCATCATTTGATAATCCTATTTTCAAAAGACAAGCTGCAAATTCAAAAGAACTAGAGGTTATCATTGAGGAGCTTAATCTTCCTAAGGATATAGAGGTTCCTAATCATTCCGGATCAGAATTCCTGAGCATTGAAAATTTGTCTATAGATAATTCTATTCTCGGAGCTTATGTGAGTGGTACTGTAGCAACTCCTCAAAATTTAAAAACTTATTAAAGGAAGGTAGCTCAGGCTGCTCAACCATTTATTACACCAACTATTCAGCAACAAGCTCCTCCACATCAAGCAATGGCTAGAAATTTGCCATTTGTCACATTCGATCAAGGCAGTCCTTTGAGGATTGCAAATCACAATAATGTTCCATTAGCTGCTCTTAAAGGCTTACCATCATTCACTGGAGAAGGATCAATAACAACCATTGAGCACATCAGAGATGTTGCAACTCTTTGCAACGTTCATCATGTCACAGAAGAAGACGTGGCTTTGAAGCTGTTGGCTGCATCACTCAAGGGTAAAGCCCTTGATTGGTTCAGAACCCTTCTGATAGATTCTATTGCTACTTGGGATACTCTAGGTGAAAGGCTATCCAAATTTTTTGAGGACAAATCTGATAACTTGTCTCTTGTGGAACAATTAACTACAATCAAAAGAGCCCCACAAGAGGAGATGAGTGATTTTAATCTTCATTTTCAGAAGACTTGGAATCGGATTCTTGTTACAGTAAGACCTTCAGCTGAATATGTATTTTTATATTATTTGAAGAGTCTGAATAGTGATATCTCTGTAATGATTCAATCTATGGGAGGTAATACTTTACCTCAAGCTTTTGATACTGCTATTAGGGTAGAGAATAGTCTTATCCAGGCAGGAAAGATAGCTCCTAGGCCTCCTATGCCTTTCTTTTCGAATATACAATCTAATATGCCATTGGTAGTTCCACCATTATCTGTTGTCCCATCTTATAAACCTTCATAAATAGCTCCTACAACCCCCCTAAATGAATTACAGACTATTAAGGACAGTCAGCAAAAAATTGAAAATCTGTTGCAATCTTTTGGTAATGATTTAGTGGCCCTAAAGAGGAATCAAGCTCATGTAAACCCTACTATTCAAAATCAGTTTGCTGGTTCTTCTACACAATATCCTAGTCAACCTAATTTTTAGGCTAATAGGCAGCAATTTCAAGGAAATACTAATGCAAACAGATGAAATTGGAATATGAGACCAAATAGACAGTATAATCCACCACCTCTTAATACTGTTAGGGATATTGTGCCTACTCAGAATAATATTGCTACTGACTGGTGTTTTCCGTGCAATGAGCCACATGATCAGTCTACATGTTCTAATGGAATTCTTAATCAAGCTCTCATGGTACAAAACTCCATGAATTCACAACAGAATGTGTCTGTTGAAGAGATTCAAAATCAATCAGATCAAAGTGCTATGGATACTGGATTTTTAAACTGGCAAGAGGAAGAATTTTGTGGACTTAATGAAGATTCATCAATTGCAGCAAATACAAGAGCAAAAAAGAGAGCTCTTGAAGCTGATCAATCTGCTAGGAATGTTTCTTCTCCACCGGTTTCTATTTTGAAGAGTCCGTCAATTTCCACTAATAAAGATCAAACTCAAAGGAATGCTGATCAAAGTTCTCCTAGATCATCACATAAGGTACAATTTATTGTTCCATTCAATATTGTTGATACAATGAAAAAAATAAATGTTACTTTGTCTGCATGGGAAACTCTGTCTATTCCAGGACAGATTGAAATTTTGAAAAAAGAGTTGTCCAAGTTGGCAATTAATTCTCAACAAACAGTACAACAGTCACCAAGTGTGGTCATGACTAATTCTGAGCCCCCTAAGGTTCAGGAAAAGCCATTAAAAGAAGATAAAAAGCCTGCTAAAGTTCAGCAACTAGTAATACCAGAATTCAAGAAGGCTGCAAATAGTGAGAAAACAACAGTCACTACTGATAAGAAATTGTCAAGTGTACAAAAAACATCAAAAAATGAAGGTAATAAATATGCAAATGAAAAGCCTCCTCCTTTTTATGTTTCTTTGATCATTGGAAATAAATTAGTTCATAATTGCATGGTGGATAGTGGTGCAACCAGCACTGTTATGCCTAAAAAAGTGGCAGATTCGTTGAACTTAAAATATGAGCCTCTTGAGAAGGGTGTAGTCCAGCTGGATGGAACTTCTATTAAGACTTTAGGAGTCATTAAAAATGCAAGTTTAACCCTGCACTCCTGCCCAAATTTTTCAATTCCACAGGACATATATGTTATTGATTTACCAGCATATTTTGCTATGTGTCTTTCTAGAGATTTCATAGCCAAAATAGATGGTTATTTTTCATCAGATTGGTCACATTTGTAATTCAAAACTAGATCTGGTACTAAGGTAACCATAAAATCAGAATTATTGGCCAAAAATCACATAGAGCCTTATAATCCAAGTCCTATTAATGCAAGTTGTGTGATCATGGATCAAGATGAAATTCCTAATTATTCAGCATATAATACTCAAACTGAAGCATATCCAGATATTGTTCTAGATGAATGGGCTACTAGGAATGAACAAAATGATGACATGTTTGATGTTGGTTTTGGAAACTACATGATTTTAGAATCTGATTTAGTAGTTCCTAATTTGATTAAAGACCCATAATCTGAATTTGATGTGTCTAACCAGCTTTGGGATTTGTATTTTGATGGGTCAAGGAATAAGGATGGAGTTGGTGCAGGGGTTATGCTGGTTTCTCCTGATGGTGATAAATTTTACGCTGCTTTTAAGTTGTCATTTCCTTGTTCTAACAATGTGGCTAAATATGAAAGTTTGATTCGGGGATTAGAATGGGCAAGATTGAGAGGTATCAAATATCTGAGAGCATTCGGTGATAGTGAGCTTATTGTTAAGTAGGTGAGAGGCATCAATACTGTTAAAAATGATCTGCTTAAGATGTATAAATCTATAGTTTCTGATATTCTAGATGAATTTGATGCTTTCAACCTGATTTCAATTCCTAGAAGGGAAAATATACATGATGATAGGCTGGTTGGTATTGGTGCACATATTGCAATAATAGAAAATAAAAGAATAATTTCAGACCAGTCACATATTAAAATAATTGTCAGGCCATCCATTCCGAATAATTACACTTATTGGCAAGTTTTCAATACTGATGAACATATCCTAAGTTTTTTGACAGAAACAAATGGTTTTTTAGCTTCAAGAGATAACAAGAACATTCAGCAAATGGAAGACCAGATTATTCAATTGAAAACCAATAAGCTGCCAAAGGGATTAGTAAGCTTGGAATCAGCTTTTAATTCTGATGATCAGTTTAGAAAGGGTAAAACCAGCTTGTTGATTGAAGAAGATCATTATGAAGAAGTAGAAATTTTCAGAGATAAGCGGTTGAAGGTTGGTAAAATAAGTTCTCCTGGAGAAAAAGAACTGTTTATTGATCTTTTTAGAGAATATAATGATGTTTTTGCATGGGATTACTCTGATCTAAAGGGTTTTGATCCCCAATTAACCCATCATACTATAGAATTGGAGCCTAATGCTAGGCCAATTAGACAAAAGCAAAGACCAATAAACCCCAAATTAGAGCCATTACTGTTAAAAGAGCTGAGAAAACTCCTAGATGGTGGTATTATATTTCCTATTAAGCACATATCTTGGGTTTCTAACCTAGTTCCAGTAAGGAAGAAGAACGGAGAGATAAGACTTTGTGTAGATTTTAGAGACCTTAATAGGGCATCTCTGAAAGATAGGCACCCTCTTCCTTCCATGGAACATATTTTACAATATGTTTCAAGTTCTGAGAGATTCTCACTCTTAGATGGGTATTCTGGTTATAACCAAATTTTAGTCAAAGAATCTGATTAGTTTAAGACAACTTTTATAACTAAATGGGGTACTATGGCCTACAGAAGAATGTCATTTGGGTTATTAAATGCTGGAGCTACTTTGCAGAAAGCAATGGACATGGCTTTCAAGAATCTAATGTATAAGTTTGTTCTAGTATACCTAGATGATGTGACAATTTACAGCAAGGTTGCAAATCAGCACATTGATCATTTAAAATAGATATTGCAAAGATGTAGAGAATTCAGAATTTCTTTAAATCCTAAGAAGTTTTTGTTTACAGTTCATGAGGGAAAACTCTTAGGATACCAAGTGTCTAAGGAGGGAACAACAATTGATCCTGAAAGAATTCATGCAATTCTTGAGCTTTCATTGCCTAAACATAAGAAAGGATTGCAGAGTTTTATAGGGAGAATTAACTTTATAAGGAGGTTTATCCCTGATATTGCAAATTTATTAAAACCATTGACCACAATGCTTAAAAAGGATATTCCTTTTAGCTGGACTGATGAAGGAAAGAAGAACTTTGAATTGATAAAACAAGCTTTGTCTTCAGCCCCTACTCTTGTTAATCCTGATTTTACTAAAGATTTCATTTTGTATGCCTATGGTGGTTCTGACACTATTTCAGCTATGTTATTTCAAAAGAATGATGAAAAACAAGAGCAGCCAGTTGCCTTTTTCAGCAAAGGTATGGATGACTATGAGAGAAGGTACACTTTTATTGAAAAACATGTACTTCTTGTTATTAAAGCTTTGAATAAGTTTAAGCATTTAATTTCTAGAAGTAAGGTACACTTAATGGTTGCTCATCCTAGCATCAAGGAGTTTTTGTTAAACAAGGATGTTAATGAAAAGAGAGCTAGTTGGATAACAAGGGTTATGGAGTATGATGTACAGATTCATGTAACTAAGTTGGTTAGAGGCAAAGGCCTTTGCGCACAAATGGCAGAAGAAGAAGAACAGATTGAAGCATCTAAAGAATCTGAAAACTTACAGGGTGATATTGTATTGTTTAATGATCCTATGACTTGGTTGTCAGATATGACCAGATTCTTGCAAATTGGTCAATGCCCAAATAATCTTGATAAGGCAAAAAGGAGGTACTACAGGTTACAATCTATTCCGTATGTTCTTATTGATGGTGTTCTGTATAGAAAATACTATTCTGGAATGTTTCTTAAATGTATTGATTCACTAGATCAAGGCAGAATTTTATCTGAATTTCATGATGGATCTTGTGGAGGACATTTCAATCCTAAAACTACAGCCTAGAAAATACTAAGGACGGGCTATTATTGGCCTGATTTATTTAAGGATGCTCATGTTTGGGCTACAAAATGTCAGAAATGTGCACTTTTTGCAGGTAAACAGAGGCTGGCAGCACTGCCATTAAAACCAATTGTAGTTGATCAACCATTTGCTAAGTGGGGAATGGACTTTATTGGTCCTATAAATCCTAATTCTAGTGCAGGTCATAAATGGATTTTAACTGTTACTGATTATTTTACAAGATGGACTGAGGCTATTTCACTAAAGGAGGCTTCTGGACCTGTTGTTTTAAAGTTCTATGAAGATATTACAACCAGGTTTGGAGTCCCTCAATCAATTATTTCTGACAATGCTATGGCTTTCATTGGTTTAGCTATTACAGAATGGGCTGTGAAGAATGGGATTTATTTAAACACTTCTAACTATTATCCTCAACGTAATGGTCTTGCAGAATCTACAAACAAAAATCTAATCAGAATTATTAAAAAGACCTTGCAGGAAAATAAGAGGGATTGGCATTCTAAATTGAAGGCAGCCTTGTGGCTAGATAGGATTACACCTAAACAGGTAATTGGAAATTCCCTTATGTCCTAGTTTATGGTAAGGAGGCCAGATTGCCAGTTTCCACTGAATTTCCAGCCTTGCAGCTGGCTGATCAGATGTTATTGTTTGAAGAAGAGGATCCCCTTAAACTGAGGTATGCTCTGTAAGGATAACAATGCTTTTTAGTTGTCCACAACTGAAGGGGAAGAATTGTAGATTCCAATTAATGGAATACACCTCAAGCTTTGCTTTGAGGGTTAGGTTTGTTTCAGTTTTTAAAATTCAGTAAGTGTTGTCCAAGCACTAGGTTTTTAGGTTGAATTGAGTCTAGTTTAGATGCATTTTCATTTTCAATAAAGGTTGCATTCATGGTTCAGTTTTCTTAAATTTTGTTGCCCTATGATAAGCCTACAGGTCATGTCTAGCAGGCAAACATCCAGCAGAAGTCGCCAAAATTGTTACTTAAAAATCTAGCATACAATACAATAAGCATTAGTATGAAAAGGTTGCATTTTGTTGGTATAATTAACACTACCTTGCAGGTTTTGTTAGTTTACATGTCCTTATTGCATTCATTTTAGATGTCATTATTGTACTCTAAGTATTGATTATCATTCCAAAAAATTGCCAAAATTCATAAATAATCATTACATTGTACTTTCATACTGAATGTGATATACAAATGTCCTTTCTTGTTCCATGTTTCATCAATAAATAGAGTACATTGCAGAATTAAAAGAAAGACTGAAGTATGGAATAGGGGTCCCATGCATTGCCTTTTGTATTGGTTGTGTCAGCTGGTTGTCTGTCAGGTCTCTGCATTTAGGTCTTCACGAGTCTGAGTCTCCATTTGTATCTAGGTCTTTAAGGTTTCCATCTGCATGAGAAAGGGAAAAATGATTAGATCCTGATGGATCTAAGCAATACATGAGAAACAAATAACATACTGTAGCAATCAAGTTTTCAATACTCCATATCAATTTGGAAAATTACATGAAATAAGGAAATATACACTGACATTCATTGCAAGGTAGTGTTAAAGGGACTTGTTTCTGGCATGAAACCTTTTACTACTAATGATCATTGTGGTGTATGTTGTCCTTTTTATTAACTAGGTGTCTGAATTAAAGGGATTTAGTATGTTTCCAAACTAAGAAAACTTTTTCATATAATGTATTTCATAATGATGTTATTTGAGAGCTTAACAGATTATCTTGCAGATAACAGCTAACTGGTGTTCATATTCAGTTATTATCACAGATACAGATCAAGCTGGTTTTTATGATAAGAATGCTATAGAAAATGCCAATGATTGCCAACTTTTCAATTCAAGATACAAATGATGCTGCATAAATACTGGTACAAATATGTCCTTACTGTTTCAAAGTATACTTTCAAATCATAAACATATTTGTTGTTGAATACAAAAGAGTGCTTCAAGATTAAGCTATAAAATCATAAAGTGTTTACAGTTTATTTTTATTGAGTGTCACGAACCCATGTTCGAACCTCATTAGTTAAACATTCTGATGTTTTTGAATGTCACGAGACCATGCTCGAACTTCATTGATAATAAATAAACATTTTCATGTTGTTGTACTTATCATATAAAGTGCAGATTCAACATCAATGTAAATTATTTACAGTGGACAAAGCTATAGCATGCAAGCTGAACATAAATGGAAAATATGTATAATTGGAAAAGAGTATGTGCAACCATCAGTAGGATATCATAAAGGACAGAGTACTTATTTGTTGTGGAAATAAGAAAGTTTGTTGAGCATCTCTCCGTCATAATCACCTTCTAAGGTTTGCGAAGGTTATGAGTGAAAGATGCAATGGTTTTATGTTTAACAGATTATATCTTTAACATTTTTCACTCATAACCTTGCAACTTTAGTGAGTCATTAAGAGGTGTTTTCATGGTTTCCTGGAGCAACTGTTCAGCATGGTCGATCTCATCATATATGGTTTGCAAAGTAGAGAGTTCATTAGCTCATCAGGTTTATAGCTATTGATTACACAAGGTTCTGTTCATGTCAGCAAAGAGAAACAATTTGGATGCTCTATGCTATAATTACAGTTTGTGTTCAAAGTGTGGAATCTGTTAAACAATTTCTAAAAGCTTCATGTTTTACACAAGAATGTCTTCAGACAAGAGATATCATTTATTTGTCAGCAAAGAAAGCCAAGATTTTGAGCTTGATATGTTATCACAAAATATGCTGAGGTAAATACTAAATTTGATAAAGTTGCAGTTGATAGTAATTCAAAGTTCCATCAATGTGAGAAGTACAACAGCCATGTCAATTTCAAATAATGCCCACAAGCTGCATACTGGTATTCCAGTTATCAAAAGTGTGAAGGGATTATTTTCCTTTAGTGAACTGAAGAATTCTTATAAACTAGTAACAGTCACGGCTTTAAGAATCAAATCAAATAACAACAATTAAAACAGTGACTGTTACTAGTTTATAAATAAGTTTGTATTTTATGCCAGTCATAAGTATCATACATGATGAATGTGTTCACAGTTGTCAATAAAACTATTGAGAACAGTTTCAGGTTCACAAGTTTCGAACCCATATAGCAAAGGAAGATCTACAGTGTTTGACTGTTACTAATAATGTGATTATCAATATTAGTAATAGTCAAAACCGAGACTGATAATACAAACAAAATGGATGTTGAGATTGTCAACATAAATAACTTGTGAGCCGAGGATTAGCAGTTCACACACAGAGAATGGAAATGAAGAGAAGTAATAGTGTCCATGCCAAATAGTAGAGCAAGCTTGCGGTGTGTGCAAGAGCAAGTGGACACCAGTCACCTGATACCAACAGTGACAGTTGGATACAAATCAAAGCCATAGTTACAATAAGATATCTTGGGTTCAAATGCACGAAGAATATCAAATGAAGGTAACAATAGTTGGAACCCGCAGCTGTTGCTAGGTCATAAACCGAGCTCGCGTGTTTTACAACAGTCACATAGTAAGTATCGCATATGGTGAGATATACTAGCAGCTTACAAAAAAAAAAAAAACAGTTGAGCTCAAAGGAATGCATGGAGCCTGCATTAAATAAAGCCCATATATATATGGTGAACAACAGATAGAGATGCATGGAGATGCGGTTAAAGCCACAGTAAGAATAGTTCAACTAATATATAGTTCAATAGAGATATATAAACAATGGATGTCGTGAAACATGATATGGGCTTGCGGCTATACAAGTAAAAGAGAACTCTCAATGTATCTGATTTCATGCAAGGTAAGAGTTACAAGCTACAGTTTGACTATTAAATACAAAGATATAAACTATGACTCATTAACCGTGAGTACATTTATTAAAAGAAACAGTCATATTTTGAAACAACAATGAAACAACAGTTAACAAGGAGAACCCACGACTTATGCATGGTCGAACTTTCATACTATTCATTGCAAAAGATCAACAGAGAGTTTGAGAAGAAACTTACAGTCCACTGAATGAGAGATGGAAGTAATATCGAGTTACTTATCTAAAATGCACACAATGAAGTAGCAGTGGTATCTTCAGTATAGAGGAGGCTCAAGTCCGGCAGCAGTCGAGATTCTCACAGTCAAGCCGAGCTCCTTCAGCCATTTTAGAAAGCTTAGGGTTTCATTTCCCTAAGACCTCTCCGAGAAGAATGAAGAAAACACAAATGCCAAGGAGAAAATGAGATAAATCTTTGGAGTCCGCCAAGTAAATCAATGCATTCAATGCATGACAGTTCCAGCAGAGCCTCGAAAACTAGAAACATGCCACCTTGTATCTTTATCTCATCGTTCTTTGTATTGCATTACAAGTGGATTGAAGGTCATGTCGACTTCTCCACTTTGTAATATAGTTCACACTTAGATATTTTATCTAAGTTAGGAAATAGAAGTTAGAAGATAGGGGTAGTAAAATTGATATTAAATTTTTATTTAATATTAATTTCTTTTGAATTTTTGGCAATTTTCTTTGTAAAAAAGGATTCAATTCCTTATATTAGGCCAAAAATTTAGGGAAGAGGCATGTTTGAGGAACTTAGTTTAGTGGCTCATTTTTGGGCTCATTTTTAGGCTAAAATTGAGAAGCTTCGATTTTCGGATTTGAGGTTGGAGTTGGATAAAAAATTGATTTTTTATGATCCATTAGGGGTTGCAGATTTTGGAGAGAGGGCATATAGTGAACATATCGTTCCTAAGTCCTTTGAAGGCCATTTTTGTAATCATTTTGTGAGATTTTTTGAAGGAATGAACCAGATTCTTTGACTCATATTTGTGTATTGGTTTCGATATCGAATCCTATTTTCATCTTTTCTAGCAAGTGTCAAATTATTTATTATTTAAAAGAAGTGAATGAAATTATGTTCCTTCTCAAGATAATCGATTGCCCTAGGCCTTGTATGAGAAATGTATGTTGTTAATTGTTCAAGTTGTTTGTGGTAGAACCCTGATAGCATGAATTTATTAACCTATATGTTGAGCAAAGATTTAGAGTGTTAAGGTATTCATTTATGAGTCAGGATTGAAATTCTTTTTTTTTTAAAAGTCTGAATTATTCATTGGTGTATCACCCTAATCTTTTTAAGTTATTGTATTCTTTTCCCTTTTCCCAACAAATTGCAGATCAGAGAAGTGATATTCCATATTTTATAGGAACTGGCCTAGAATCTGGAGATTCCTCTTCATTCATAGTCTACCCACAGCTAGGAGAGGTTTCCATTGTTAGGATAGAATTGTTGTTAGCCTTAATGCATGATTTAGGGTAACAATTCTAAGCCTGAACAACAAGTATCACACCAAGTATTGTAATCTGGTTTCATAAATCAGATCATCTTGCTACCAATTGTAGAAGATAAGATATCAACGTCCATATCTTGTCGATGCATTTTCTATTGCACTAGTTGCTCCATACTTTGCAAACTCTCACCATCTGATTCTATGCCGGTACTAGTAACTGTACTCGAGCTTTGCTTCCCTTGACTCGGTTGAGTTGTCCTTGGAGCTTCTATTGGCTTCTCACTTTGATCATCTGTTGCCAAATCTCTGGACCTCCTGAATGCCTTATCTTCGATGAACTTGACATCATGCCTGATAATAATCCACCTGGTCCCTGGAATAAATATCTGATATGCCTTTGAGGTTTCACTGTACCCCACAAAGTACCCTCCCTCTGCAGTCTTATCTAACTTGGTACGTGTATCACCTGGAATATGACAATACGCCAAACTTCCAAATATCTTGAAGTGACTGACATCTAGCTTTTTTACTATGAAAGCTTCCTCTGGTGTCATCTTTCCTAGCACCTTATGTGGAACCCAATTCTCTATGTACACTATTGTACTACATGCCTCTACCCATAAGTAGGGGGCATATCTTGATCATGTAGCATAGCCCTTGCTGCCTCCAAGATAGACCGATTCTTCCTCTCAACAACCCCATTTTGCTGTGGATTGTAAGGAACAATCCACTCTCTCTTGATTCCTTCCCTGGTACAAAACTCCTAGAATTCATTACTCTTGTACTTGCCTCCATTGTCTATCCGAAGAACCTTTATCTTCCTTCCTGTCGAGTTCTCCACAAGAGCCTTGAACTCTTGGAAACGACTAAAAACTTCATCCTTCATCTTCAAGAAGCATATCTAGGTCTTCCTAGAGAAATCATCAATAAAAGTAAGATAGTACTCATATCCTCTGAGAGACTTTGTTGACATTGGCCCACATACATTTGAATGTACTAGATCAAGAACACCCTCAGATCTAGTGTCACTTCTTGGAAAATATGCTTTCACAAACTTCCCCAACATGCATCCCTTACATACATCATGCTCTTTGCTCACCTCTGGAACACATGTCACTATCTCACGAAGTAATCTAAGTGCTCCATGATGTATATGACCCATCCTCCTATGCCATAGCTCTCCAAGATCTCTAGGATTACTAATGCTTATCAATGTCTTAGGAGTGTCAAACTGCAACCTATAAAGGTGCCCACTCCTAACTCCAATAGATACGGGTGATTTCCAATCCTTGTGCTTGATCAACACTTGTGTCCCTCTAAAAAGTACATTATACCCTTTATCCTGAAGAACAAATACAGAAATCAGATTCATACCTAATCCTTGCACATGCAACACATCCTAAAGAGGAATCACCTTTCCATTCTCCCTCTAAAACTGAACAGTCCCTTTCCCAACTGAGCTGAGCTTGGACAAGTTTCCCATAGAAATCTGGATAGTGGTGTTCTCCTCCTTATAACTTGAGAAATACTCTCTAACTCCTGTCATATGAAATGACACCCCACTATCTATGTACCATACACTCTGTGAGGTTGAGCTAGCCATACAAGCTATGGGTGCAAACTCATCCTCCAATCTACTAGAGAGATCCTATGCACTTGCTGGAGCTGCCATTAGATTCTTGCCCTTCTTTTCACTCTTCTTTTGCGGGCAATCGCTGACATAGTGGCCAAATTCATGACATCCAAAGCACTTGATCTTAGACAGATCCTTCTTCTTATCGCTTTGTGGATTTGATCTTTTGCTAGACCCCTTCTTTGCTTTCCCTTTTCTTGCTAGGGCAACGTTCTCCTGTTCTACCTCACTTTTCTAACTCTTGTTTTTGCCTCCATTGACAAGACTTAGTCTAAGATCCCCCTGAGTGAAATCACTCCAAAGCCGATCCCAACTAGGTAAGGTGTCGCGTCCACTAACAACTTGAACAAAGACATCCCACTGCTTAGTGAACCCATTTAGGGCTATTCTTACTAGCTCGTCTTCATTTGGTTTATCTCCAAAAACTACCAACTCATCCTTGACAAGTCTAAGTCTGGTGAGGTAACTTGTAACAACTTCTCCCTTGTTCATCCAGGTATTCTTCAACTTTTCTCTGAGAATTAGCTTCCGGTTCATGGTAGCAATCTGGTACATATTCAGAATGGTGTCCCACATCTTCTTCGTTGTATCTAACTCTGTGATATGTTGAACAATATGATCCTTGACACCATCAAGGATTATCCTCCTCGCCTTGGCATCCTCCTTCTTGTATGCCGCAAGATGTGTTGTATCTATAGGTATAGCTACAATACTGGTAGTGTATTCCTTGATACCATTCTCTTCCAACAATAAAGAAATTTTGGCTCTCCAAACACCAAAATTTGAGGTACCATCCAATCTGTCCTGATCTCTTAAACCATCTGAGGCCATCTCAAAGAAATGAAGAAAATAACAATTCTAAAGAGGTCAAACTAGACTTTATAAACCCTCAATTTCTTTCATTTGCCCAGGGTAAACTCTTTCTACCCTCAACTTGGCTCTAATACCATGTGAAAATTCTCTATTGCAATCACTGGTTATTAATCTCCTATCTTACAAAGATTATTTGATTAATGAATAACGAAAAATAACACAACTGCAACTTCACCAAAAAAATAGAAAGAAATATGCCACACAATGACACAATATTTTTGGACAAATCATCCCTGAAAAAACCCCAAAGGGAAAACCAGTACTGCATATGAGAAATATATTAATCTTTAGCAAATTAAGAGATACAAAATTACTTGCCTCTCATTGGCAAAATTCTGACAATCTCCCAATTTCTCCTGCTGATATTCCTCCACTATTATCCCCAAACGCTATCACTGTGCCCTTGCTAACACTGCAAGATTGCCCCTTGCTAACACTTTAAGGCTACTCAAGCTTGTTTTTGCTAACACTACAAGACTACTCAAGCTTGTTCTCAAACTTGATCTCAAAATTGATGTTAACTTCATTGCCTCTAAATGCCCCTTGACCCCCTTTTATACTACTCCCATTGTTTCTAGTTGCTTCTAGTTGCTAGAAGTTTCCACAAACTAACACATCGAAGCCCATAAATCCATTGCCCGCCCCTCTATAGTCAGTATTTTCACCGTCCCTAAAATCCTGATCGACCTGAATTCTGATGCTTATCTTCCTCAGGTGGTCTCCATCAGGCCCTGCTTCCACCGCACCACAGATTTATTCGACATGGTCAGCCACAAGCAACGTGTTGTTCAAAGAATCACCAAGCACCTCCAAGGAAAAACAACCATTTATTGTGTAATTATTGTATTTGTATTGTTTCTATGAATGAGGTTGTAATTTCTGATTAATTTGTGCGTTAAGCATTTTTTTTATTTGAATGAGATTGTTTAATATATCAGACCACACAAAAAGGCAATACAATTGAGCTCACTCCCAATATAGTGATCATTGTTCATCCTACACGAGAGATTATTTTCTATTGGTAGGGCTGGCTAATCATTAGTTGAGGGTAGTTGCCTTTGGTCGCTTCATTGATGATGATGATTCCTATGTTCCACTGACTCCTCCTTCCAATGGGGGGTAAATTCCAATGGGTTTATGGTCTTAATTATGGTTCTCCCATCTTTTGTTACATTAGAGGTTATAGTTAAAATGGATTCTAGGACTTCAGCACAACATGACATCGTCAATCTTTCAAATTTGTGGTTTGAGAATGGTTTCATTACGGGTCTATCCAACTTGGCTTCTCATCCTTGTACTACAAATTTGGTGGACACGCTTGAGGAGGCATCACTTCTCTTTGCAGATTATTTGTTGGAGGATGATCTTGAATCTTCTACATTCATTATTCCTTCCTAATTGGGGCTTTTCCCAGTCTTGATGAGCCACCTTTAGAAATGCTTGATTTTTCTTCCACACTTTCATTGGTGAGACTAATTTATTGTCCTCTTATCATGAATATGGAGTTTCTTCTACATGCACCATTGGATATTTGTCTTCCCAAGGGGAAAAATATTATTTGTCATCATGGTTCTTCTTTTAGCTTCGGACATGCTTCAGTGGGTCTAAGGACACTTCATTATGGGGGACAATGTTGTCTCTATATTTACATTCATTAGAGGGGCTATTATATTGTATCTTCATGATGGATGTCATTCTTGGGGGGTGTTATGGAGACCTCCATTCATCACTACATGATTTTTTGCATGATTTTCATTATCTCTTTTTTGGAGAGGAATTTTGTCCAATGAGGTTTTCTCTTTTTTTCTCCATTTTGTAAGAGATCGGTTTCATTGAATTGTGCAAGGGTACTTAACATGGCCTAGTTCTTGGGACCCATCATCATTTCATTTTGTATATTGTATATTGTATATTTCTCCCTAATTTGCACTTAAGGTGGGGTGTTAGAGTAAATTATTATTTACTCTTGCTTAAGTTCCACTTAGGCATATTAGTTGTCATTTATATTTTCTAGGTGTGTAGGTATAGGTTATTATTATTTTATACCTATTTTTTAGTTAATTGTGTCGAGTGGTTGTACCTACCCTTGCACCTCATTGGTGCTCTCTTTCATGCTCTGGCCTATATAAGAAGAGCTTATGTACATTGTTTGACATCTCAATATCAATATCATTTCCTAATGAATTTATCTCTCTCTTTCTATGGAAGTTTATGTGTTCATGATCTTGGCAGATTGGGAGCATTGCTCCAATAGTCTTCTCTAAGGAGAGTACAAACAAAATCATTGAATTTTAGTATGCTTTTACTTAACACCAAATTTCTAGTTGTCATCAATACTTCACAAATATCCAATAGAGAGCACAACAATAAGATGTTAGATTTATGTTCACATAAATTAATTGGTTGATTAATGTATCAAATTTATTTAGGTGATTGGACATGTTGCCTCCTTTCTTGATGAAACCATCTCCCACATATCAAACAACTTATCCCACAATCCTTTCACTATCTTTTCTATTGCAACATTAAATAAAACATTATTGTATAGAGAGAGGATGATAGTTGTTCTTGCATGAACTTATCACTTTTTGTCAACTCCTCATCAAAATGATGTGAAATGGAGGTGTTAGTTTGATAATGCAAACTAGAGAGAAAACCCTACTCCCATCAATCATTTCATTAGGTAAGATGGTCACTTGACCCAACTTAATAAGCATAAATAGGTCCTAGAGCTTAGGGTATGATTAAATAGTCATGAATACATATTTTGAAAGGAGAGTCAAAGAAGAACCTATTATTGGAATTTAGACTTAAAATGGTAGGGCTAATTTGGTTTTTTTTTTTTAAATTTGGGGCGCCACCCAGCAACCACCTCGTCGCCACCAAACGGCCACCCAACAACTACTAAAGCCACACCAAGTGGCCATTGCAGCGGCATGCAAAGGTAACCGCTAGTGGCCCCCGTTGTCCAGCCCCTTGTGCTCTGCCCTCTGACCACCTACGCGCCACCAGGGCACTGCTAGAGCATTTTTGGCAATGTGCAACAATTTTCCAATGATATTTTTTTATCGGCAACTTAAAAAAAATTTGGGTAGGATTTTCAGGTATATTGGTTTTTTGGTGGTGATGGCCATATGACCATCAAATTTAAGCCAGTGATTTATTGATGTCGGCACTACATCATTAGCTTGCATGCACCTTCTGGGCCCTTTCTAGAGCACTTTATGGTTTTTTGGTCATAAATTGCTCATCTGGTGTCGAAATCAAGAAAACAAGATATCGTCGCAAAGCTCTTTCCAAGCTCTATCCAAATATGTACGTTTGATCTTATAAGTTTTCTTTTTTATGGTTTTTTTTTCTGTCAAAGACAAAAGTTCTTTTTTGCACTCTGGGAGCCATATCTTGCGCATTCAAACTCTTTTTTTGGATATATATATATATATATATATATATATATATATATATATATATATATATATATATATATAGAGAGAGAGAGAGAGAGAGAGAGAGAGAGAGAGAGAGAGAGATCACTTTTTGTTGACTCCTCATCAAAATGATGTGAAAAGGAGGTGTTAGTTTGATCATGCAAACTAGAGAGAAAAACCCACTCCATCAATCATTTCATTAGGTGAGATGGTCACTTGACCCAACTTAATAAGCATAAATAGCTACTAGAGCTCAAGGTATGATAAAATAGTCGTGAACACATATTTTGAAAGGAGAGTTAAAGAAGAACCTACCATTGGAATTTAGACTTAAAATGGTAGGGCTAGTGTGGTTTTTTTAAAAAAAAATTTGGGGCGCCACGCAGCGACCACCCCATCGCCACCCAACAACCATCCAACAACCATTGAAGCCACATCAAGCGGCCATCACAGCCGCATGCAAAGGTAACTGTTAGTGGCCCCTATTGTCCAGCCCCTTGTGCTCTACCCTCCGGCCACCTATACGCCACCAGGGCACCGCTAGAGCATTTTTAGCAATGTGCAATAGTTTTCCAACAATTTTTTTTATTGGCAACCTGCAAATTTTTTGGGCAGGATTTTCAAGTATATTAGTTTTTTGGTGGTAATGGCCATACGACCATCAAATTTAAGTCGGTGATTTATTGATGTCTGCACTACATCAGTAGCTTGCACGCATCTTCTAGGCCCTTTCTAGAGCATTCTATGGTTTTTTGGCCATAAGTTGCTCACACGGTGTTGAAATCAGGAAAACAAGATATTGTCGAAAAGCTCTTTCCAAGATCTATCCAATTATGTAGGTTTGATCTTATAAGTTTTCTTTTTTTATGGTGTTTTTTGTTTTGTCAAAGCCAGAAGTTCTTTTTTGCACTTCAGGAGCCATATCTTGCACATCCGAACTCCTTTTTTGGCAAATGAGATATCATTGGAAATATTATTTTGTATACTTTCCAATGCTATGAGTCTTCTTTCTAGACTCTTCTCTATGTACATTTTATTCAATTTTTATTTATTTATGCACTCTGGTAAATATCTTGCATGTTTCAGGCCCTGGGATCTTTTTCGTATTGGTTGACTCATCTTTGGCTATTATTCATGGATATACAACCTTTTGTCTTCTTTGATCTTTGTAGACATCTTTTGTAAGCATTATTTTTGTACGGGCACTGAGATAAAGTGGCACTCTATTGTATGCTTGGGATCTTGCACATCTTTGTGCCTTTCATACTCACACTCTATTATAAAGTGCCATGGAGGGGGTTTTATGTTTTCTTTATTTGTCATCTACCTTTTTCAAAGCCTCGGGATGTGTGTCAATGACACTAGCCTTTATATGTATTTGCACTTTCTCTACACCTTCAATGTTTCTAGTTCTTCATCATGCAATTCTTGTTGGTCATCTTTTTCAGTGTACCTGTCACCTCTCCCTTTTCCTCATTATGGGTGGGTTTCTCCTGGTGATTATAATACTTCCTTGGTTCGTTGGAGTGAGCTATGTTTTCAGTATGTGTTCCTATGTACTAGGCAGATGTAGTGGCTAGGTACCTATGCATTTTGGTGAGATAGATCATTTACCATATGGACACTCTTTCATTCCTATTTCTGGAGGCAACCTTCCATCTTTGATTGATCATCTCTCTAGGATTTGGTGTTTTATGCCATCTGTATCTTCGAGTTTAGTTGTTTGCCTCATGATTCGAGTAGTGTAAGTTGAGGGTACTCATACAGATTATAGTCTTCTCTACCTGGTCATGTTCTATTTTAGTGGAGGTTCTTCAGATCAACAGATGTTCTTTTATAATTTTTGCAACTTCTTGCTTTAGTGGTGTTCATGTTCATTCTTTGTTCTTATTTTCTGGGACATTCTCTAGTTTTGGAGGCTTCTCCACTCCTTCACTAGTCTTTGTCTCTTTTTGGAGTAGAGTTTTTCCCATGTGGTTTTCTCTATTTCCCCACTTTATAGAGACTCTCTTTGTACTTGGGTACCTGACCAGGCCTTTGTTGTTAGCACCTATTTTCTTTTAGTAGTTATTTTTAGGTTTTTAGCTACTCTCTAAGTTTATCTTAAGGGGGGGTGTTAGAGTAATAAGATGTTTTTCTTATTAATTAAATCATGTTGATTTAATTATCAAGTCACTTATTATCTATTTTATTGCTTAAGCTAAACTTTAGGCATATAATAATTAATTCTTTTATTAATTATTATTATGCAACCTAGGTTTCCTTTTTTTAGGGTTTTGATCTCCTTTTATAAAAATTGATCTCTCTTATAACACATTAACACATTCATTAAATTGTATTGCAATTATTCTTGTGCATATCAGAATGTCTCCTCTTTCATGAATCATTGAGTTCAGGCTTCCATAGTTGTTTGCTTCTCTCTTTTTGTGATAGGTGTTTACATGTAGGTGATTCTTGGGAGTTGTAAGGTTGATTTTCTCATCAAAGCCAATAAGTGCCATCTTCCTAGTGATGTCCAAAAATGACATCATCTACATATTCGGAACTAGAATTTCACTCTATTTGCTTCCTTTGATTTTTTTTCAAAAGAGTGTCAAACTAACTTGCTAATCGCGAACTCTATCAATATTTGACAATGTCTAAATCATGTTTCAAGGACTCAAATCTTCTTGCCTTAGTCCACCTTCTTTAAATCTATAACACTTCACTCATAGATCTAAAAAATTATACATGTGATGGAGAAAATGGTATTTGTTTTGTTTAGGGGCTTGTCCTAGTCAAACTTAAGAGGATTTTACCTTCCTTCAATAATGATGATTAGGAAGTAGGATTAATCTGAACTACAATGTTGAATATCACAAGATGATGCCTCAAGCTTGATGATGTTTATGAATGATAATGTTCTTTGAACAAGGCCTCCAAGTTTTGATGCAACAACATGACACCTCAAAAAACTATCAAACAGGAAAGATCCTTAACATAATAAATATTGCAACTTATTGCTTCTCAATTCTCAAATTTAAAGAAAATCATCAATAATGCTTTCTCTAGAAGACTTTTGAGTATAGAATGATGAGTGAGAATTAAAATGAATAAGGAAAGGATAATATTATATAGGGTTCCAAAGGTATTTTATAAATTAGGCCAACCTCCAATGATCATATGCAAATATCAAGATCAAATAACAATTGGCAAGAACAACAATGTTACTACTGTTGGTTCCTTTTCTTTCCACTTGTAGATTTATACTTTGATTTGACATATATTGTCACTGACTCTATCACCCCTCCAAACTCTGCAAGGAAAAGGGCCAATTAACAAGCATCAACAAGGATCCTCCTACACTTTGAGTCTAATACTCAGGCGGGTGTACCCTTGACTCACTTCTTGAAAGGAGTCACCAAATATTATGCGTTCATACTCTTTACAAACTGATTTAAAGATTTTATCATTTATATTTGTCATTGATGATGATGAATTGCTTCCGGGGAACAAATCAGTGTCTTACCCTAGGGTACAGAGTCACCAACAACATATATCAACTAAGATCCTAACTCCAACCCACCCAAATCCAAAATAAGTTCTTTGCCTATTATTCATCTCAAATCTTATACCTAAACATCAAATTCTCATTCAAACATGGATTCTCTAAAAATACCTTTAAGGATATAATCCCGACTTTGGCAAGAACTCAAAGACAATTTCACAATATACTTTGTATATCATATATTAACTCACTTTGTGACATTAATATATAAGAATGCAGGATAAGAATAAGAAAACATACATAAGTTTAAGACCGAGATTCAAGTGCATTTTCATTAAAATATCAGAATCAATACATTGCAGAATGAAAAAATACTAAGGAAATAAAACTCACAATCTGAGCTCTCCCTGTTCAATTTCTCAAGCGATCATCAACAACCTTTCTACATACAACAAACATCAATTTATAGTCACTAGCTACCCTGGAATCCTCTAGAAAGGATGCAACAAGCTTCGGATAGCTAGGACAGAATTAGGGTTTCAACTACCTCGCCAACCAGATTCAATCAATGTTTACTGTAGGGGAGGAAAAATAGCAATCTCAGAGCAAAACAGATCCAAGAATGATCTTAATTAATGGCACTATCCCTGACTAGTACGCAAAAGACTGGAAACACATCATGTTTACCTTCTGCAACTCCAACTACAACGCAACTTGAGTAGGCATTTCACCCACTACCTGGTGCGGACACTTTCCATAATCAATCATACCTCAGGCCATACTGTACTAGTGAGTGCAAAGTCATACCATGTAGATCAACCATCAAAACATTAAATTTTCAGTCCTTCTATCGTTGAGAAACCCTTAAAATATTCAAATTTCGGGTAGCAACGGTTAATCAACAAATTTGAATCGTGGCCATCGATCTCACTCCTTCTCGACAGATCGGGCAGTCTTCAAAATTTGACATAACAGTCAAAAGACCCTTTAAAACTACCTTGCCACATCAGCAACACCGCTACCAATAATAATCACGCACGTCAGCATCTCCTGGCACGCGAACCCATCACATTGTTGGCCTTACGCACTGGAAGATCGGATGGTCATCGCTATACCGCAAGCCTTAAACATCACGCATCTTATCCCAATGGTATACCAACAACCATAAGATCTACCCAAGTGTTAACTATCTAAGAAATCTGACCCCACTACTCTACGTCACCCAAGACAAGTGTCAAATAAATGAACTGCCACGAAAGAAAGACTGTCGGGACACTGCAATGTCAAAAAGGATGTTGATCATACACTTGTCGCTAAAGCGTGAAGATTAAAAGACAGTCATCTCGACCCAATGGTGCAATGACAACCGTTGATCGATCCCAATGTTTAGTCGACAACAGGCTTTGAAGACAGGCCCACTTGGATCGATGTCATCATGTCGCCAAAGCGCATGTCAAAAACTCTGACAATCGAGAACTCAAGATTTAACGACAGCCACAAGTTCAAAAAGCTAATCAGTTGGAAATATTAACTGAAAACTTAGGCTTTAAAGGAAATAAATAAAAAGGGGACCCCGTCTGACAATGTAGTGACATAACATGTAAAGTGGTTACTTTCAAAGGGGTCAATTTTGCACATGCGTCATTAAGGAATTTCAATGAGCAAAAAGTAATGCTCAAACATAATAACGTTAATACCAGACTAGGGTTTTTGGACTTAGGACATTTTGAAACCCTTAGGCATGGAAAATGTCATGTTTCTCAGACCTTTAAATTTAAATATCTCCTTAGTTTTTGCATTTTAGCACATGCGCTTTGAACTAGAGCTTGAGGACACCTTGAACTATCTAAAGGCAAAGGGCACAAGCCATGAAACTTTGTGGATCAACTTCGCAGATTAAAACAAGTTTGCAGGTGGTCATGACAATTTCATTAGGGTTTTCACAAGAAATAGGCCATTTTCTTAGGATATTTTGCATTGACAGGAAAATGGCCTAACAGTGGCTCTGTCTGGGGATGCATGCTTCTTGCAGGCATGGCGAGGATTCAGGATTTCTAGAAGAGGAGACCACCTACTGGAAAACAACTACAGAGAGCACCCGGACAACAAAAACCTACAAACTAAGGCAAAACCAGGCAGAAAGAAACACACCAGTATATAGAAGCCTAACTAATGTTCATGGAAAGGAACATACTTCAACTGAAGTATTTCTTCAAGAATTGTCCATGAATTGGCAATTCTTGAATGTCACCATTTAATTCTTTGACAATGTATGAATCTTGTCCCCATTTTTCATGAATCACATATGGCCCTAACCAGATTGGATCAAATTTTCCATGTTTTCCTTTATCTTCCAATCTGACATTTCAAATTAACACCAAATTATCAAGTTCAAACCTCCTTTCTATTGATTTCCTGTCATACAAACTCTTGACCTACAACTACAACTTAGCATTCTTTGAAGCTAATTCTCTTCTAGTTTCGTCCAGCCTAACTAAGTCCTCAATTCTCAACTACATTTCATCCTCTAGATCCTCATCATATAACTGAACAAACCTATACATCTCTAGCAAGTTGTTCTGAGGCATCCTCGCATGTATTCCATACACCAGATCAAATGGTGCACATCCAATTTCACTTTTCACAGTTACTCTGTCAGCCCATACAGCTAATGGCAATTTTGAATTCCATGCCTTCTTATTCTTTTCAAGAATCCTCTTGAGGATCTTAATCAAACTTTTATTAGTTGATTCTGCTTGTCCATTTCCCTGTGGATGATAAGGTGAGGAGTATGACATCTAAATTCCTAAACCTTTGCAGAATTATTTGTATTCAGAAGACCTGAAGCACATTGCATTATCACTGACAATCCTTTCAGGACAACCAAATCTTGTAACAATATTATTCAATAGGAATCAATCACCACCCTACTTGTTGCATTCCTTGTAGGAATAGCCTCTACCCATTTTGTAAAATAATCAGTGGCAACTAAGATCCAAGAGTGTCCTCCATTGGACTTGTTTGGGAATTCTCCTATAAAATCCATTGCCCATTGCTGGAAAGGGGCTTGTACTTCTACTGGCTTCAATGGTACATTTGATGAAAACTTGAGCTTACTAGAAAATCTCTGACAAGCATCACACTTTCTTACCAATTGTTCTGCATCCTTGAAGATTGTGGGCCACCAGAATCCTATTCTCAGAATCTTTTGAGCAGTAGTTTTTCCCATATAATGTCCACCACATATCCCCTCATGCATTTCCTTCAATAATTTGTCAGCTTGATTTTCATCAACACATTTCAAAAGTATGCAATCCAAATTCCTTTTATATAACTTGCATTTTATAATTACATACTTGATTGCTTGTAGTTTCAGTTTTCTCTTCTTATTGTCATCCATTCCTGTTGGACACTTCATATTTCTTAAATAAAAGATAATATCTTGATACCAGATACAATCATCCATATCACATGTGTAATCAACTTCAGCTTGATTTATCTGATTTGCATCAAGATTGGATTGAGCCATTAATTTTGCCAATCCTTGTCCTCTAACCAACTTGGTAATTTGGATATCAATGTTAAACTCTTGAATTCTATTAATCCATTTGCGTCTTCTCCTAGACACTTCTTGTTGTGAAAAGATATCCTTTACTACAGCATTCGGCAAAAAAGCAATAACAATTGCTCCCATCAAATAACACCTGAAAGCCTTCATCGCTTTCACAAGTGCATATGCTTATTTCTCATTTATGTCATACTTTAATTCAGCAGCCTGCAAAGATTTACTAAAGAATGCAATAGGCTGCTCAAAACCTTCCTTATTTTTCTGCAATAAAACTGAAGGAATAGTATGAAAAGATGCAAAAGAAAAAATGTGCATTGGGACATCATAATCAGGTGCCTTAAGCACAGGAGCATCTTTAATTGCCTACTTGATATTCTTGAAAGCTTCATCAGGCTCACCTTCCCATTTAATCACAGATCCCTTCTTCAACATTTTGGATATCAGTCTAGTAACTTCAGCAAAATTTGTAACAAATCTTCTCAAGAAATTTACCTGGCCAAAGAAGGACTGGATTCCCTTCACATTTTTTGGTCTCTAAATTTTATCAATTGCCATCACTCTTTCAGGATCAATTCTCACTCCCTACTTTCCAACTAGGTGGCCAAGCAACTTACCTTCAGTCACACCAAATACACATTTCCTTGGGTTTAATGAAATGCCATACTCCAAGGCTCTTGCAAATATCTTCTCTAAATGAGAACAATGATCTTCTTCCCTTTTGGAATATGCAGTTAAGTCATCTTGATAAACAACAAGAAAAACATCTATAAAATCTGCAAAGGCAACATCCATTGCCCTTTGAAAAGTAGCACCAACATTTGTGAGACCAAAAGGCATTCTCACATAAACATAAGTTTACAATTACTTGATTGTAACCAGAAAAACCATCCATCATAGACATCAAATTAGACCCATTTACTCTTTGCAGCATAGCCTCCATATTAGGCAAGTAATAGTTATCCTTCAGAGAGGAAACATTTAGATTCCTGAAGTCCACACATAATCTAATATCTCCATTCTTCTTCCTAACAAGAACCAAATTTGACACCCAAGAAGAGTGCCTCACAGGCTTTATGATGCCAACATCTCGCAACTTCATTAATTCTTCTTGCATCTTGGGTGCTAAGGTAGGATTAATTGGCCTCTGTTGTTACCTAAAAGGCTTAGCATCCTCCTTCAAAGGAATAATATGCTGAAACAAGTCTTCTCTATAAACCTTTAGGTCATCATATGACCATGCAAAAACATGCCTGCATTTTCTTAACAATTCAATCAAAGACTTTCTTACCTTGTGAGACATCTCTCTTCCAATATTGACCTTCTTAGGTGCCTCTTGTGTACCAAGATTAATTTCATCCACATCCATTTGATCTTTCTTCTTAGTATCCATCTGAACTCTGTCCTGACAATCAAATACAGTTTCTAAAACAACAAGTCCCTTAGGAACCTTATTAGTCTTAAGTTGCAAGACTTCATTACCAAGGATGACCTCTTTTCCTTCTGCAATCTCAACCAAGGCTGAGAAATCTAGTTCTTGACCATGATATTGATCTTCACAATTCATAAATCTCAAAATATCCTGGTCATCTTCAAAGACCTGCCAATTTTCAACATTATCTGGTATACTAGGCCTAGTCTAAATTTTAACTTTGGAGACACTAACAAATGTAATGTCACTAGGGTTGACTGCTATATTGGCTAACAAATCAGCCATTTTATTGTTGCTCCTATCCTTCCATACAATATTGAAAGCATCAAAATATTCAATCATGTCCCAAACAGTATTTCTATATTGTTTCAATCTCTTGTTCTTGGAAGCATATACTGATCTTACTTGGGACACAACCAACTCTGAATCACCCACAACTCTTATGCATTTAATTCCATGTTTGTGTGCCAACCTCAATCCTATTAGTAATGCCTCATATTCTGCTATATTATTTGTACATGAGAAGTTTAATGTGAAAGAGAACTTGTAAGTATTTCCATCATGAGAGATGAGTAAAATACCTGCCCCTGAACCATCTTTACAATTTGCACCATGAAAGTACATCACCCACAAATCACCCTCCTCAGATTTAGCATTTACCTCCATAGTGATAGGTGGCAACATAGATTTCCTCTCAAGCACAGTGACCTCTGCCCTGAAAGCATTGATGTTAGTATCCATAAAACATGTAGTCTCATTATCAATATTCTTTTCAATCATGTGGCATACTCTTGGCTCTTGCTCAATCTTAATAAACTGATCATCAATCTTGAAAGTTGCATAGGACAAGTCACATTGTAAAATTCCACCCATGGCAGCACTCCACTTCCTAGATAATAACATCCCATAATGAGGAGGGATATCCACCACCAAGACACTCATTGTCAATTTTTTCTCTGGATAGGCTACCAATCTGTAGGGCATTGCATTTATAGTCCCAATGACTTGTACTTCTCTTTGATCCATTGCACAACATCTGCCTTGAATTGTATCAACTTTAAGGCCCAACTTCTCCATGATTTTGAAAGGCATGACAATATTTGAAGCACCTGAATCAATCATGCAGTTCCTTAATTTCATTCCATTCACAATGATACTTAGAAAGAATGGGTCTATGTTCTCCAAGCTAGCATTGACAGAGCTATCCAAGTATATAGGTGGTATTTGAGACACCATTCCCTGAACTTCCATTCCTTTCAAGACTTTAGCTTAGGGTTCATTATACGCAACATCATTGTCATGGACATTGTCTACCCATGTAAGAGCTTTATCTTTATGCTCAGGGATCCTCAATAATTCTGACAAAGGAACCTTGACAATAATTTGAGACAATACAGCCAACATATCAACAGGTGCAGAGGAAGGAATCTCAATCTGCACTGCTCTAGTGTCTTTTTGTTTCTTTGATACATTAGTTGTAGCTATTATTTTTAATTTCTCAGTTTTAGCCATTGTACTAACTGGCCTCTCTACTTCCTTCTGATTATCTTTGTCATGGACAGCAGAGATCTTTTCAGCTCCAACACCCCTTGGTTCCCACTTTTTATCTCTTTCATTTTTGAACTTCACCAAGTTGCCATCTTTTGATTTGTTTCCATTGGGTCCCTTAGGATTGGTATCCTTTATAAACATTCCTGCGACTTTTCTAGTAGCATCATTTGCTGTCATATTTCTTGTTTGTACTTGAGCTACCATTTCTGCAGTGATCCTAGCAATTTCTTCTTCTAAAGGTCTTAAATTCACTGGCTCTGAGGAAGAATTCATGTTACATGTCTTTTCATCAACGTCATCATTATCAGAAAAAATTTCTTGACGAAATAGAGCCTTATTTTGTCTCTTCAAGCACACATTAGTTTCTTCACCAATGTCAAAATCATCTTCATATCCCAAATATGAAGATGTCATGTTACAACCAATATTATCATGAGTTCCTTCTTGATCAGGTTCTTCAGAACCACCATCTTGGTATGTAGCCATGGACTGTGCAATCACACAATGTTCTGCAAAATGAGGAGAATGACAAGCTACACACCATGGTGTATCCTCCATGACATTCACAGAAGCTCTTTCTAAAGGATCAAGGATAGATCTGTCATTATTTCCTTTTGCATCAGGTACAATAGGTTTGACATCCTTCCATTGGGTGTTATAAGGATAATTTTGTAGCCTATTCTACCTATTGAAATTGTTGTTGAAATAAGGCTTGTCACTAGTGGAAACCTTTTCATTTCTGACACTAGGTGTTTTTAAGTCCTTTAGTGCATTCAACACCTTATCCAGCTTGTCTTCCTCTTGCTTCTTACTTCCAATATTTTTCTCATTATCCCATTTGTATTTTTTTATCCCCAAACAACTTAGGGTCATCTCTTTTTCCACCCAATTTTCCTGATATTTTCATGTTGTTTTCAATATTGACAGCAATCCTAAAAGCATCTCTGAGAGTTCTCGGTTCCTTGTCCCTCAACAAGTATCCCATTTTTCCATCAAAATCATTGAAGTATGTGGTTAAGTAGACATTGTCATCTAACCTCATGACTTGAAATAATTTATGCATACCTTTCTAAAATCTCATGTTGAACTCAGTTGTAGTCTCATTCTGATTTTTCCTTATGGTATTAAATTCATTCAACATAAAACTAGCTTTAGGCCTATCACCATATTGTTCTTTGAAGCATTTCTCAAAGGAATCCCATGTATCAATACATCTATCAGGAAGTCTTTTGAACCAATCTCTAGCATCTTCCACCAAAGACTGAACAAACAATTTCATGACCACATCCTCATGTTCAACCTCATAGTCATTTAGCACATCGACAAATAACCTAAGGTGCTCTTCACAACTAATGGCATTATTACCAGCAAATTTAGGTATCTTGTCTCTTATATTAGTTGGGAAAGCATTGGGGTAACCTGGTATTCCATCAAAGGTAATTTGTCTATATCCCTCTAATTGCATAGGTCTCCTTTGTAAACTTAAGCTAGTGTTTCCACTAGAATTAACATTCACATTTACATTTCCATCTACTTGTACACTTGATTGTTGTTTAGGGTCAACACCTATCTTGGTAGATGAAGTGAGAAGTGAATTATGAGCAGTACCATTACTAGATAGAGCAACATTAGAAGTTGTAGATGGCATACCTATTTCAGTAGTAGACGGTCCAAGAGTATTTGTTGATGAACCTCTCAAGAATTGGATCTTTCTTCTTTTTTCTGCAATAAAAGCCTCAATTTCAGCCTTCTCCAATTCTCTTGCAAGATCATCATCTTCTTTTCTTTTCCTTTCCATCTCTATATCTTCATTTGAAAAAGGTGGTGGGACCTTTGGTATTTTTACTGGCTCATTTATCTGAATCCCCACCATCCTTTGCTTTCTCTTTTCATTAACAACAACAGTAGGTTTGATGACTGCACATTCATTTGCATCTTTAGGTAAAGAGGCATAGCTCTGAACCTATACTCTAATCACAGGGCCCTCTTTATCAAATTCATGGTCTTGCAATAAGTGCTCTCTTTCACTTCTCAAAGCATCAAGATCACCGAAGACATCATGCTATAAAGTTTTAGGAGCAGAAGCAAGCACTTTTTTTCTCTCCTTTAGCTCATTAATCTTTCTAAGTACAGACTCTCTTTCTATTAATGCGTTTATTTTTTCAGCCTCTCTTTATTTTTGTAATCTTTTGTATATGGCATCCTACTTTGCTAATTGTAATCTCAATGCACCCAAATCATTTGGGTCAATCATAGTATCTTCAAAACTTGATGACACATCCATATCAGTAAGATTTTGATATGGGAAATGGACATGCCTTGGTCCCATGGGTTGCCTTCTGAACATATCCTCATCAGGATCTAAATTTGGTCCAAAACCCATTTCTCTTGCTTGTACATCCTGATCTGTAGGATGTGAATCTTTGTCTTGAAACAATGCCTCTGGGGTATCATAAAAATTATCTCCAGAGTGACCACTGTTTGATTTAGAACTTTTGTATTGTGAATCTTCCTCATTTGAAGATGCATGTGGTGCTCTATTTCTAGCATTACTTTGTTCTCTCATGGGAGCACTAGTAGATTCTCCATTTCTCCTGATCCAGCTTTTCTTTTCCCCTCTAGGTAACTGTTCCAAAGTAACCCTGGATTTTTCTTAACAAAAGACCTAGTGTTTCTTCTTTTGTCCATGATTTGTAATTTATAAACACTAGTTCTCAACCTCTAAGTCGCCACCCACAAAAATGGGAAATCTTTCAAGCTTACAAGAAAACAACTGAATAAGGAAGGAGAAACACAAAAGTCTGGTAATAATCCTTATCTTTAGACTCTTCCCAGTAGAGTCACGATTTTGTTGGTTCCTTTTCTTTCCACTTGCAGATTTATACTTTGATTTGACATATATTGTCACTGACTCTATCACCCCTCCAAACTCTGCAAGGAAAAGGGCCAATTAACAAGGATCAACAAGGATCCTCCTACACTTTGAGTCTAATACTCAAGCGGGTGTACCCTTGACTCACTTCTTGAAAGGAGTCACCAAATATTATGCGTTCATAATCTTTACAAATTGATTTAAAGATTTTATCATTTATATTTGTGATTGATGATGATGAATTGCTTCCGGGGAATAGATCAATGTCTTACCCTAGGGTACTGAGTCACCAACAACATATATCAACTAAGATCCTAACTCCAACCCACCCAAATCCAAAATAAGTTCTTTGCCTATTATTCCTCTCAAATCTTATACCTAAACATCAAATTTTCCTTCAAACATGGATTCTCTGAAAATACGTTTAAGGATATAACCCTGACTTTGGCAAGAACTCAAAGACAATTTCACAATATACTTTGTATATCATATATTAACTCACTTTGTGACATTAATATATAAGAATGCAGGATCAGAATAAGAAGACATACATAAGTTTAAGACCAGGATTCAAGTGCATTTTCATTAAAATATCAGAATCAATACATTGCAGAATGAAAAAATACTAAGGAAATAAAACTCACAATCTGAGCTCTCCTTGTTCAATTGTTCAAGAAATCATCAACAACCTTTCTACATACAACAAACATCAATTTATAGTCACTAGCTACCCTAGAATTCTCTGGAAAGGATGCAACAAGCTTCAGATAGCTAGGACAGAATTAGGGTTTCAACTACCTCGCCAACTAGATTCAATCAATATTTATTCTAGGGGAGGAAAACTAGCAATCTCAGAGAAAAATAGATCCAAGAATGATCTTCATTAATGGCACTATCCCTGACTAGTACGCAAAAGACTAGAAATGCATCATGTTTACCTTCTGCAACTCCAACTACAACGCAACTTGAGTAGCCATTTCACCCACTACCATGGTGTGAACACTTTCCATAATCAAATATACCTCAAGACATACTGTACCAGTGAGCGTAAAGTCATACCATGCATATCGATCGTCAAAACATTGAATTTTCAATCCTTCTATCACTGAGAAACCCTTAAAATATTCAAATTTTGGGTAGCAACAGTTAATCAGCAAATTTGAATCGTGGCCGTCGATCTCACTCCTTCCTGGCAGATCGGGTGGTCTTCAAAATTTGACATAATAGTCAAAAGACCCTTTAAAACTACCTCACCACATCAGCAACACCACTACCAATAAGAATCACGCACGTCAGCATCTCCTGGCACGTGGACCCATCACATTGTCGGCCTTACGTGCTGGAAGATCGGACGGTCATCGCTATACCGCAAGCCTTAAACATCACGCATCTTATCCCAGTGGTATACCGACAATCGTAAGATCTACCCAAGTGTTAACTGTCTGAGAAATCTGACCCCACTGCTCTACATCACCCAAGATAGGTGTCAAATAAATGAACTGCCACGGAAGAAAGACGGTCGGAACACTGCAATGTCAGAAAGGATGTTGATCAGACACTTGTCACTAAAGTGTGAAGAATTAAAGACAATCATCTCAACCCAATGGTACAATGACAACTGTTGATCGATCCCAATGTTTAGTCGACAACAAGCTTTGAAGACAGGCTCGCTTGGACAGATGTCATCGTGTCACCAAAGCGCATGTTAGAAACTCTAACAATCGGGAACTCAAGATTTAATGATAGCCACAAGTTCAAAAAGCTAATCAGTTGGAAATATTAATGGAAAACTTAGGCTTTAAAGGAAATAAATAAAAAGGGGACCTCGTTCGACAACCTAGTGACATAACATGTAAAGTGGTTACTTTCAAAGGGGTCAATTTTGCACATGCGTCATTAGGGAATTTCAATGAGCAAAAAGTAACGCTCAAACATAACAACATTAATACCGGACTAGGGTTTTTGGACTTAGGCAATTTTGAAACCCTTAGGCATGGAAAATGTCATGTTTCTCAGACCTTAAAATTTAAATATTTCCTTGGTTTTTGCATTTTAGCACATGCGCTTTGAACTGGAGCTTGAGGACACCATGAACTATCTAAAGGCAAAGGGCACAAGCCATGAAACTTTGTGGATCATCTTCGCAGATTAAAACAAGTTTGCAGGTGGTCATGACAATTTCATTAGGGTTTTCACAAGAAATAGACCATTTTCTTAGGATATTTTGCATTGACAGGAAAATGGCCTAACAACTACATTCAAATTTGGGCCCATTTTGCAGGGATTATCGCACCTAGCACTATAATCCACCCAGAAAGGGTTGTATTAGGGTAAATGGAACATGCATGGATGAGGAGAAAACATCTTATCTCCACCTTAGCACATGATAACAGTTTGATAATGGAGGGGTCAAAGTTAGGCTTGGAAAGACCAACGAGAGACACACTAACGCTAGGCACTAAAGAGAGTTTGAAATTGTAAGTAGTTATAATTTATGACACTACACTCATCAACTAGTGTTGATGGCTTCTTAGCTTTTCCTTCAAATGAGATTGAGAGTTTTTTTTTTGAATCATTAATGATTCCATTTGCATCTTCCACGATCGAAAATTCTACCCTTAGAATTTTTCAATTCTCCATTTATCCACATTTTCCATGCTTCCAAAAATGATTCACAAATTCTAAATTGACTTCTTCACCAAGCTCTGATAATAATTGTTAAATCAAAGTGTAGATAGATAATTGACAAATGTAGAATTAAATATGTAAAGAGAAACAATCAATAAACAAACACAAATTCAGTTGTTAAATTGAAGTGTAAATAAATAATTAACAAATGAAGAATTAAAGAATAAACACACACAACTCTAGGATAACATGGTTTACTGTTTTGACTATATATATATATATATATATATATATAGACAACATCTCTCTCTAAATTAGTAATTACAATGAATATTACAATATCTACTCACTACTATTTGAAGTCTCCAATAGAATGTGAATGGAAAACATAAGGACTAAAAACAGAAGCAGCCAAAGAGTCCCGACTGTTGGCCATTTTTATCCAACATTTATAATAATTTTAGATTTAATGTGAAACTGTATTTGATTTTTAGAGGATCTCATTTTATTTGAAATGCAATTTATTTTTATTATCCCTCAAAAAGCTTCGACATAAGATTATATGTGGGTAGTTGAAGACTGTACATGGGCGAAAAAAGACCATATATCAACATTAGGAGAGTTTAAGATGAACCTCTCTTTCTTAGACATATCTCCTTTTATTTTATCTAGTTGTAATTGCACCCCCTTTTAAGCCTCAAAGTTCTAGCTATAAGTATGGAGCAGTTCCATATTACTAAATTAGCCATTTGTATACAGATCGCTTCGTATTGTAATGTATAAAAGAATTTTTCTTTATTTCTCAAGTCCTTACATCTTGTCTACATAATATCAATCAAAATAGACTTATTTTATATAAATTTCCTCTATCTTTCATGTTTTGATGGATATTTGTACATATGAATTTGGACACTCTTTGCCTTATTCCCTTACAATTAGCAATGATATGTGGTCGAGTCTCTCTACAAGTGACCACTTTTTCGTACATGTAATAGAGTCAAAAGAATAGAAATGCTCATAATATGTTGGATTTTTTTTCATTTTTTTTCCTTAATCTAATTAAGTTTGTGTGCTATGCCTTGAAATATTCTTTTTACTAGTTATACGTTTATATTCAAGGCTCTAATTAGTACATAGAAAGGGTCATGAATAACATTTTTGCAATTACCATACTGTTAACCATAAACTTCCTTCCACTGCTTGTGTACTTTCTATGAACCTATTCAAACTATTTAAATATTGCTAGAAAGTACAATAAACTATGCATTTTTCCTCCTTTCTTTATACATTAATCGCTCAAGTTTTAAGGACCCTTGTACAAGTCATACATTAACATGGCAGTTTAAGGAAATGTGAATAGAAAAATAAAATTTGGCATAAGCACAAATACTATGATACACCAGGGCCTTGTTACGCCAAAGGTGTTTCTTATATGAAACGCATTGGCATGGGTTAACGCCATCGATGGCTGTCTTGCATGCCGTATGCATGCAAGACGATTGAAATGATCAAGATCGTCCGTGGATTTTGCAAAAAACATAAATTGTAACATTTATGTTGTGTGAACTAACTGCAGAGCTATTGATTAAGTCACCAACTACCGGAGTTAGGTTCATGGTTTACAAGACATGTGTTACTTATTTATTCATTGCTCTCTTTTTAAGTTTTTGCAGCGGTGATGAATTCGTTACCAGTTGTAATTTCTTCCATTTTATTTTCTGTTGCGCTGATGAATTTTTTGGAAGTGACAGAAGTACATGGTAGTGGTAGCTTTTCTAGATACACCAGTTGTCGCAAGAATGCAAAGAATCTTTCATTCCCTTACGATCATGTGCTAGCCATTGATTTTGTTACAAGCCTGTGCGTTAGTCCACCCTTTAAACTTTTTGGCGGGCTGGGAATTCTGCATAAGATCAAAGATCGTTGTATGTTCGCAAGGAATCTTTAGTATTCTTATGATTATGCGACAACCTTCGATCTTTGTTTATTCCAGGCACTCAGAAAAGGTCGCCCCACTGCCAGATGTATACATATAAACCTTTCTGATTAGTCAAATGTATTTCCTGAGCTTTATCTGCGGATCAAAATACCTTCAGTCAGGTGATCTATGAACGAAATCAAGAATTGTTATAGTATACAACAATTATGAGATTGTCAGTTGCCAGATATCATAATTATTATGCGGTTAATACTTCTATTCAGTGACATGGAGATTTTAATGGTCATGTGTTCTCATTATTCTGGCGGTTATGTCTTAGATGATCAGCAACTCAACGACACGGTTATCTCAAGTCTCACAATGTAGCGGTTACATTATTAAAAGTATGTCGACTTAGTGGGAAACATTTAATGAAGATGTGATGGACAGTTGATCTTTAATCTTAGTACTTCAGTAAGGTTAAGAAAATCTTCTACCAACTTGGAGAATAAAGATGTTCACGCAGTCTCCAATCTTAACCATAGTTAGAAGAATATGTAGCGACCTGGAGATGAATTCAGTCGTGTGGTCGGCAGAGCAAGGTGAGTTTAAAAAACAAATTCGGTGAGTTATTTTTAGTCATTGATTTACTTTTATTCGGGTGGTCGTCGCCTACTCTCAGAATCTCTTGATGGTATTTTGTCGTCAGGTCTCCAGATAAGATTAAAAGGAAATAATTTTGCAACGACTAAAAGATTGACTATAGTCGCCAAGTCTCAAAATGGAAAAATTTAAGTGACAAAATGTCGGCCAGTCTTCGAATAAATTCAACAAGGTTCAAGCTATTGAGCGACAATGATTCCTTTCTATACTCGCTAGGTCTCCAAAACAAATAGAGTCATTTAACAACTAAACTTTTCTTTAGTTCTTCAAATCTCAGGGAATGTAAGGGACACGCCAAATTTTTCAGCACTTACGAGAATGTGTTGTAGTCGATGGGTTGCCAGAAGTTAAAATTTGATTTCATGTCATTTTCTTGGCTTATGGCTACTGAATTAAGTTGTGAACGTGCCAAGTAATGGTGGGACTGACATGATTTTCAACTTTTCGATCTCTGACGGGTTACTGTATTCAATTCTGTAAAATAAATAGAATTGTTCTTCACTTATTTCAAAATATGAAGCATTCAGACAAGCCAAAGCAATAGAATTTCATGAAATTTTCAGAGCAATTTCAAATTTGAGTACATTCAAAATTTGCAAAGGATTTCGATTTCACAGATAAGATGAGCCAATTATCAGTTGGTGGAGCCTTTATCACCAAAGGTGCTAAGAAGAAAGTTAAGGAAAGCTATTTGGATGAATTCCTCATCTTACTGCCAGGGTCATCACAGAATAAGAAGGTTAGTGATCAGTGTTTTGTCAATGAGCTTGCATACTGTAGAGATGCTACAAAACTAGATGTAACTGGAATGTCTTTATTCAAGTACTTTTATAAGAATTCTGATAGTCTGCTCCCCGTCTCAAACCCTTGGACGTCAGGATTAGCAAAATTAATAGTTCCAGAGGTTTTCATAGACGTAGATGTCTTAATTGTTTTGTCTCATAGCTATGATGCCCTATCTAGAACAATTAGGAAGGGTGATGGTTCTGCACTAGTAACCCTTGACCGAAATTCATTCATGAAAGATTTTGGTATCCAGGTTCCAATGGCTACGAAGATTAATATGAAGGCCCTGGCCAATAGACATATTAGGGAGGCTCCTCTAGTGGCAAAAGAAATCCAAAACCATGTTCCCTAGGAGAATAGGAATTACATTGCGCCCATGGCTAGCACAAATCCATTTTTCTACAAAGATCTTTGATTCTATATAAATTATATTGCATATGGATTATGCAGAGTTCTAGGGGTTGATGGTGGAGAGAGGATCACTTCGAATCTCTTGATGATGGTTTTGGACTTGCAGAGTCTTCATGTGATGAGAGGATATGATTACACAGGATATGTAATTGATAGAATGCATGAGGGTTTAGTGGCGTTGAAAAACAAAACGTCTAGTTCTACACCTAGGTTTATGCACTATTCTTTGTTAATGCATCTCATTCTGTATTTTAATTATGATATGATGAACATGGAGGTCCTTAACACACAAATGATGTATAAGGGACAACCAAATCCAGTACAGTTTTGGATAAGGGATTGGATTCCATCTTCCTCGAGAAGTGATTTATGTGTATTTGAAAATTGGATAGTTCAGCCTATCCTTCTCAGTTTGGGCTTGAACCTTTCAAGGATGTCCACTAATGTTCTGCGATTGATTAGGCCTCGACAATTTATTGATAAATGGACCAAGGGTCATAATTGGGGAGATAATTACTATGAAAAGGGTTATACTATTATTAGAGTATATGGATGTCCTTAGCCCCCCCACATACTACCATTCTTTGTTCCACCTAGAGTGGCATTTTTAGAGTTCATGTGGCAGCTTATGCTGACTAATAAGGAGCACCTGGCTGCACATAGAAAAGGAACTTTTACTCCTAGGAACTTCATAGTGCATAGTCTAATAATAGGCAAGAATGCCTTCAGTCGGGTAAATGATTAGTTAGGACAGTTTAGAATGCATGCTGCTTCCTACAGATATGTTGATACAGAGGGATTTCTACTCGCTGCCAAAAAATATTATATGCCTAGCATTCCTTTCAACAAGAGACATGAGGAATATCCTGAGGAGGATGTAATAAAAAATATAATAGACGAAGAAGAAGTGGTAAGAAGATCTGACCAATTACATGAGTTATATGCTATGGAGAAGCACTTGAAGCTAAAGGGATTGGCATTCAGTGGTTTCTTTCCTACATTGCCTTATCTCCAAAGGCTGGAGTAGATGATGGTCCAATTCAATACCCTAATGAGGACTTTTGAGGATCAAATTGATGAGAAACAAGGAAGAAAAAATGTCCATTCAGAGTCTGAATGTGATGAGGATAGTGATGATGACTTCTCGGTGCACAACATCCCTGCTTTGGAATAGATAATATCTGAGAAATATGAGAGTGGTCAGAATGTGATTGTTGATCTACCTGAACTACATAGTTCCCAGGACACCAGTGAACCTCTTGCAAAAAAACAAAAATTGGTAACTAGAGAATTTTCTCAAGTAAGAAAAATAGATAAAGTGGGAGCCATCTTCAGTGGAAAAGGTGTTCATAACCACCAGTTGAGGAAGAAGATAAGAGATGAGAAAAGAAAACAAAAACTTGAAATAGAAGATGTTGAGTTGCCCTTGGCTCTGTGCCAAGATGAAAGAATGTTAGAACAAGATGCATTCTTGAAGGATGACAATTTTATTCAGTCAGATGAATTCAAGAGCTTCTTAATATGGCATAAGTAACAAAAAGTTGCATCAAGTGTTCAGATCACTGAAGAGGGTCAAGTTCCTGATGAAGCAGTACAAAGAGTAAGGGAGTATGACCCTGAGAATGAGAGATTAAGTCCAGAAGAAGCCAGACAACTAGTTAGAGCTAGCAATATGCTACTGATACCTCGGTGGAATTTATATTCTAATTTTATTATTGATCAGATCAAGAGACAAGAGGATATAACATTATCCTCAGAGACCCAAGTAGGTGAGATTATCAAAGGATTTGGCTATAGCCCAAAGAATCAAGCATTGGCTCTATGGAGCCTATATCCTAAAGATAAAAAGCCTCAAATTTTGAATGCCAAAGAGAAAATGCATGGTGACAAAATTGTATGGTCAATCCATAATACAGGAGACCTTGAGATATCTCAAGTGTTAACTCATTTTGCTAGGCTTAATGAAGACAAGACAAAGCAATTATCTGAGAGGTATGGTTCTTTGTTATAGGACTATAGTGTTATAGGACTATAGTGCTCTTTTAAAGGATAGAGATATCCAAATAATGGAAGAAAAGGCATTGGAAAAATCTTTAGAAGATTTAGAATGGAAGATAATAAATACTCCCATAGCTAACCACCCTACACCACCTGAACAACCTCTACTACTTGAAAATAAAGGTGTAAATGAACAAGAAGTTGCTGCAGATATAGAAAAGTTAAAATTGGAGAAGAATGACACTATCCTACAAGCCTTACTAAAGATTTTGCAGCACGGGATTGATGTATTAAAAGATATATGTGATTTGGTTTTCAATGCTTATAATAAATTACCTGAACTGCAGGTGGGGGTGAATAGTTATGTTTCAATTTTGAATGGATATTATGCAACTTGGTCAGTTAGAGCAAAACTTTTTGAAAGATTTGCAGCAGTGCAATCTTTAAGAAATGATATACCGGAGATTGTTCTCCAAGTAGGTGAAGAAATAAATAGAATTAAGGCCATATTGCCACTTTTTAAAGGCAAGGCAAATCAGATTGAGGTTAAGATAGCCATGCTCGGCTCAGATTTTAATAGGTTCATTCCTCCCATTAAAGATGTAGATGGTGCAATGAAGAACCTTGACCAGTGGAGATCAAACTTTGATCCTTTCTTGCCTAACAAAGAGGCATTTCTTGATGAAAATAGTGAAGTAGATATCGAGAGGTTTAATAACACTCTGAATGAAGCCATAAAGGTAGAAATGGAGCTAACCAAATTTGTAGCAGATGTCAAGATGATAACAGATACCAGATGGGAGAGATAAAAAACATAGTTGCAACATGTCCAGAGTTATAAATGGTCGACAAAGGAAGAAGTAACTACGTGGGATAAGCTTACAAAGCCCAACAACATCAAATCTACTACAGTTGACTTTGATCTTTTGGATGATGAGTGAAGAGGACATCTACATTAGCTGACACCTAACCTCAGAGCACAGGAATGATAAGCTATGAATAAGAATGATGTAAGTTGGTTGGAATGGTGGTCATCATATCTCAGAACAACTAAATAAACTATCATGAATATCTACAGACAAAGGTGTCAGTGATCAAGGAGTCAGTGATAAACTTTTTTTAATTTGTTTTATATGCTTTTTTAGATTTTGAGCTCCAACCATCTATAGCTTGTTGCATTCTCATTGATAAGAGAATTCCAAGATGGTTGAGCTATATACAGGCTCTAGCCTCATTTTGTAAAGAGTTAGAAAAAGATAATTGAACAACTGAATATAATTTCTACAGAGCAGAGTACTAAATTTTGTGTCAAAGCTTCAGAGCATGAATCTTTGTATGTAATTTGCAGGTCCATTTTAATACAAATACACTACAATTTCTCTCTCCTATTATTGTTGTCTCTTTACTTGTATGTCTACTCTTGTATAAATGAAGATCTAATTGACGATTGATCTTTAATCTCAGTACTTGACTGAGGTTAAGAAAAGATTCTGACGACTTGGAAAATAAATGTCTTCAAGCAGTCTCCACTCTTAAGCATAGTAAAATCAGTGTGCACTTTTAAATATTTTGTCAAGTAATTAGTTATTATTGAAAGGTTAAAGCTGGCTAAGCATATGGAACTTTAAAACAAAGAACAATCTTATCCAATCCTCAGCAATTAGGCATTTCTTTTGTTTAAATTAGTATTAGTAGCCATATTGTTCAGGTACTTTAGCCATACAAACAATAAACCTTTTAACTAAAGCGTCCTCCACTACAAGTGTGTTAAATTGTTCCGGAAAGACGACAAAGGTTGTATACACACCATCAGAAAGTTTGATATGATATTTTGTAATTGTAGTGTCCTGCTGTTGAATAGATCGCAATGATACAATTTGAAAACATGATTCCTTGATGCAGATACCATCCATTATTTGACTATTTGCTCCTTTTGTTAACAAGGCCATTTTTGTTACATATTTAAGGAGATTAAGAATGATAAATAATGAATGTAAATACCATAAGTTAGTTTAGATATCAGATATTGTTGTGACTTCCCTTCGTGTTATGTTGTATTCTTGGCTTCTTTTCAAGTTTCCTATTATTGTATGTTGTTTTGATGTTTTATTAATTGTTTCTATACAAGTATTTGAAATATCAATATTATTTGACACTTTATAAAAGAACAGGGCGATGTTGTAGAGAGCTTTGGTGTCATAACATTGATTGCAGGAGATGATATTTGGAGGAATGTCATTAAAGTGATGTCATTGAGTTTTGAAGAGGCAGGCTTACTATAATTATCTATGTAGTACGAGGAGTTTAAATAATTTATTTATAGCTTAAATAAATGACATGTAACGATAGCTTTAATGTTACTCTTGATGAATCCTTTAATGCTGAGATGGTTTTTTTTAAAATTAATTTTATATGTCAAACACATTACCGATGACACGTGCAAAATGGGAAAGGTACTTTTTAAAGTATTTTGATATTCCATATAATTAAGTTGGGAAATCTCACTGTATATCAGACAAATTAAGAATGGCAAATGTCATATCAGACAACATTGATATTATATATAAAATTAGCTTGCAACTGTCAAAACAATAAATGGACATCTGTGAAAAATCTAAGAAATTTTTTATTAATCAATAGTCTTTCAGATCCTATAGAAACTGAAATATCGGTATTCAATACAAGGAAGATGTGCAATCAAATGGCCTTACTTCATCAATAACACACTGGATTCAATAAAAATAGATATATGGATAAGCTCACCAGTTTATAATTACAAAGGGTCAATGGGTTCATATGGATGGGTACCATTTGTAAAAAAGACTTCCATTCCATGATTCTTGTTTGCGTAACAACACAAGTTATTAGACTTGACTTGGATAACTATAACCCTGTGGTGAATTTTATCAAAGGAATCCTAGATTCATACTACTTACTCATATCATTATGTAAAACTTAAAGAATTTATGTCATGTTTAAAGGTTATTTAATCTCATCCTAAATCAAAGTTGAAGAACATAAACATACACACAGACAAAATCTATGCAATGAATTTCAATAATTCATATTTCAAAGAGAGATACACAGAGGAGAGTTTTGCCTTACTTTGCCTTCCTCTGAAGATATCAATAATTCATAACTCAAATAAAGATACACACAGGAGTGATATAAACTTTGGATTTTATTCAAATGCTATATCAATATCATGTATAGAAAATGCTTTAAAGTGCAAACTGTCTGGATTTAACTTGAAGCAACAATATTGCTTTCTTAGAAAAATATGCCTAATAAAGTCTACTGTATCGTAGACTCAAAACTTGTCTGTAAATATGCACAAGATCCGGTCCTCTTACAATGATCCTGGTAATCCTTTTATAGATATACGGATTGCATACAAGCTTCGAAACTTTCTTACAGAAGACCAAAAGAGTTTGTCATGTAAGACAAAAAGTTCAAATATAACACCTTCTTGTTACACTTTTACAAAATGTTTGTAGAGATGAGCGCCAAAATTTGCAACAAGTCCCAAGGTTAGTTCAACTTCTTCCACGTGTATCATATGTGCTTTCTTTAACTGTCTGAAGTTTGTAGCATTGTTTGTTCTGCTTTTAAGAGATTGGGGCATCACCGCTTGTTGCTTCCTCTGTAGATGTCTCCTCTTCTTTGACACTCTCTGTAAGATATGTTGCCTCCCAAGATGTAAAAATATCCTCGCTTGGCCAACTAAAATCCAGAATATCATCCCTTTTTGGTAGGATCTTTTCCCAACTAGTAATCACTTGGTGTGCCTCAGTCATTACCTTAGTGAAGTGTACTCTAGCATCTTGCAACATTTCAATTATTTGTATAAAAGGGGTATTATCTTCTATACCCAAAACAATATCTATTTTAGCTAACACCCCATTATCAATCTGTTCCAACCACTATTCTTTATCCTTTATGGTTCCATCTTCTTTGACAAGACTGGGGAATACTTGGAAATTGTCTTGAAGATATCTAACTCTTATGAGTTTTGCCTTCCTCTTCAGCCCATCCCTATTTACTTCAAAATCAAAAAGGGTTTGAACAATTCTATAAGTATTTTCCAATTGAACATTCTCAGTACCCTGATCTTTAATTAAATCAAACAGGGATTTCCATCTATTCTCTCTAGGAACCCACTAATCCAAAATTGGAACTACAGTGCTTGCCTCTTTCTTAAAAGAGATCACAATGTCAGCTAATTGCTTAGCAGTTTTATAAATTTGTTTTGTTTTCACATTAGCAACAAAGTGTAAAATAGTGTCTTTTATTCTCTTCTCATATTTTTGCTTTTCTCTCTATTCTATTTGTTCATTGCTAATGGAAGGAGAAAAAGGGTATTAAGGATATTCAACAATGGGGCTTGAAGAAGAAGGCGCAGCAGGGGAAGAGAAAATTTACAACTATCTTGGTGATTGAAATGGACCTTCTTCTCCCAACCTTTTCTTCAAGTGTACAATTATTTTTTCCTTCTCAAACATTCCCTCTTTTAAATCCCCATATGCTTTCAACATTGTTTCAAACCTTATTGTGAGCTCCTCCTTTTCCTTAGTTTCCTTCTCTGCTACCTTTTCTGCAAGCTGAGTTGTGGCTACCACCATACCTGATGCTTCAATCATAGATGTGTCACTAACCCTTTTTAATATAAGGCCACCAGTGAGATCACCTTTGGTAATTTTCTTTCCCTTGTTCTTTTCTTCCTATTTCAAAAACCACATGACCAAGGCATGATGGTCATTACTATAAGAAACTCCCTTAATATCATGTTCTGCCTCTTCCTTGGTCTTGTGCATAGGAGTGGTTTGTTTCCTAACTGCATCAAGCACCACTTCATCTATTATATCCCATTCTAGGAGGATAAGTACTCCTGCATTTCTCACCAGTTCTCTCCCCTACTCTGGAGTATTTTTTTCAAACTGTTATTTCATTTCCTTCCTTACTTCAATCTCTATCATTTTGACATCATTATCTGGATTCTCCTTATGCCTCTTTTCATAGGTTTCTTCAAACTGATTCATATTCAACTTCCAAAGAAATTGCATAAAGGCCCTAGCCTTCACAAAGTCATCATCAGCTAGAAATTCATCACATGCTTGCTTGACTATAGGATCTAGCTCTGTACCTACCATCTGTCCTGATGTTAAGCCTAGCTCAGGCTCTCTTGGTTGCGCTGGCACTCCTTCATTAATCTCTTCATAAGTCATAAAAAATTGACCTTGAGAGCCCATTTGTTGTGCTTGCTCTGTAATCTCTTGATCATCCTTGATAATTAAAGGTGATTGGGAAGGAGAGTACTCTTCTTCTGCATGTTGGGGCCTCTCTTCTAACTTTTGTTTTTTGGTGGGAGATGAGAAATCAAAAATATTCTCAGTTGGTTGTTCCTGAGGTGTGTCTATAACATCCACAACCTCCTTATGTTTGTTCACCTAGTGTGATGTAGAAGGGAGATTCTCCTTCTTCTTTGTTTGTACTCTCCTCTCAGATTCTCGGATTATGACATTGTAACCAGTCTTTTTCTGCACCATATACTTTCCAGGAGGCAACATCTTTGCAAATATAGTTTTGGTCAATATTGAATGAGCTTTCTCTGGGTTTTCACTCATGACTTTCTCTTTCTTCTCATTTAGGATCTGATACATCTCTTTAAAATTTTCCATGAGAGTATCTATCTTCTTCCCCATAGGATTTATGCTATTTAGGGGATCATATGTTGGATCAAATTGTCTGACTAAATCTAATGTCTTTTTATGTACTAACCACTTTTCTTTCATGACTTCCTGATCCTGTAATCTTGGCACATTTCTAATAATATCCTCAGGGAAGTTGAAAATGTGGTTTATTGCTGGGCACTTGACCCTCTTTTTAAACATTTCATTGTAAAACCCCTATGGGTCTTCTGTCCTAGCAATTGTAGTAGCCATATGATATGGTTCGAGGAACTTATCCATATGAACCCATCCACCCTTTTTAATTACAAATTGGTGAGAAATTGTAATGTTTGGGAACAAAGTTCCTCTACCTTTTCCTTTGAGAGTGTTCTCCACAATATCTCCCAGTTGTCTAAAGAATTCTGCAATACCAACCTTAAGAGGAACTTGATAAGGCAATATAAAAGGAGCCCCTCTAAAACCATATAATCTAATGATAGTAGAATAAGGATAGAAAATGAAATCCCCCCAATTATGTACTATTTTGAGGTCTTTGGCAAATTCTTGTGGCCTAATAAGTTCAACCAAAGCAGTTGGGATTCTTGGGTTCTCATTAACAAACAATAGTCTCAGTCTAGCTGCAAAACATTTATCAAATTGTATGAAACTACTATCCTTCTTGTCCCATGTCATGTTGAGATTCCACAATTGGACTGGCATGTCCTCACCATCCCTCTATTTTGACAAATCCATCTCCTACTCAAAATAACTAGCACCTTTGAATAAAAACATGTACATCATAAAGGAATACCAGCAAAATGGATTATCAACTTTTGATTTCTGGATTCCTATTAATCCATTATGAATCAATTCAGCAATAAAAGGAGCATAATCAAATGTACTTGACAGGTGTGAATGTAAAATCTGAACCATCATATACATCAAATGTATTGGCATTTTTTCTTCAGCATCTACTCCAAAGATCTGACATAGTGACCAGTATGCACCTTTTTCTCTCACATCAAAATAATATGTTTTGAAAGGCTCCTGTGAACTTGCCCCTATGACAACCAATTTTCCAACCTTACCACACAACTCCTTCGCAGGACCATTTCTGAGGTAATTCCTTTGTGCATCATATACTTCCTTCAACTCTTCAAAATTGATTTGTTCTAAGTCATTGGATGGTTCACTTAACCTAAAAAATGTCATAATTTCTTTAGCAAAGACTTTCATTAACAATAGTCCTCTACCACTCCTAATTTCCCTAGTGATAGGATCATAATTCTTTGCGACCTGAATCATTAGGTCTACATCTCGGAAAACACCGGGAACTACAAGCTTCCCTAGGTCAATTAACCATATATTACTGGTAGGAACAGGGGCATTTCTCTGGCTGAACCCTACTATGAATAATATCAAACCAGTCATATCAAAGACACCACTCGCATTGAGTGTACCAATCTTAGCATCCCTAATATAGTTTCCTATATCATAAAATTCATCATGTACCTTAACCCTAGGTTCCTTTGGCATTAATTGTTTGAATTTCACCAAATTAATTATCAAACTAGGTAACACCTGCAGTAAATCTTCATGTAGACCTCTCTTAGTATAATCAGTTTCGCCAGACAAGTCCTTCCTAGGTGGCATCTTTAGGGTTTTTATTTTATATAGTTGGTGCAAAAGAAACAATGCAGAATTGCAAAGATTTTTAACAACAAAAATAAATGCAAATATTCACAAACCTTTATCTCCAAATTCTCATGAAACAGTAATCAGTCTCTGCAAATCTTCTCACCCACCTCTCTGCAAACTTTTATCTTCTCGTGCTTTTCTAAAAAAGCCTAGATCTTCGAAATATTAGCAATCAAAATAAATCATTTCGACAATTTACTCCACATGATTTCACCATTAATTCTCTGAGCAATCGAACTATCATCGTTCAATGGGAAAAATTGAATTTTACATCATCTCTGCATTCAGTTTGAATTTGGATCGTTAATCTTATTTTAAATAAAATCTAAAGCTTGTTGCATGATCGCAACGCCTAAAAAAATTTAAGCGAACATGCGAAAACCGTTCGATCAAACTCTATTGACGACAATCCTTAAACAGGTTGTCTAGGACCCACTTGATATCTTGCATTCTTTACTACCATTAGATCAATCATCCGACGATCACTGTTATTTTTCCTTTATGATTGGACATAAAGTAGCCCATCATGGCCTTGCTACCCAATCCACGGCTGGCACATGATCGCATGTCTTCAAAATATTCCATGCGAACAAACGACAACTGTTAGATCCTCCATTTGTTGCTACTACCTTAACTAAATGGTCCCACTCTGCTTCGACCAATCAAGAATGTCCATGTTTTATTACGTGGAAAGCGAATGTGTAATCCTTTTTTACTAAGCGCCAATGCTACTGACATCTTCAACATCATCAAATACCTCCCACCAATCAACGACGGTCATGTGTGTACACCTACCAACAGATCCACCTTTTTCCCTTGCACCGGGCAATAAAGTAAAATCAACGACTTTGGCATGATCGCAAGGACTCGAAAGATTCCATGCGAACATGTGACCACTGTTGGATCTTCTGCATATTGTCAGTCCTCCAGATACTCATCAAGATTTAATTTTAATAATGTCACATTTTGTAGTAGATGACATCGATAGTATACATCAAAGTAACTGCCAACAATCAGAGCATTTAAACCACATCCGCCACAAATCTAAGAAAGATATGTTTAATAAATACTCTATCTGGGTAATGATAGCTTAGTCAAATATTATCTTTAAATACAATGTTTTCCATCATCAGAAATATATGCCACTCACTACTATATCCGACATTGACAAGTTATAAAATAAAATAAAAAAAGGTAGCCTTGTAATTATAATAACAACACACAAACAACATAAAATCAACATGTAAATTATTCATTGTAGTCGTTGGTTATCATAAAAAGTACAATGAAAAAGCAAAAACTATACGCATTCGTTTTCAATTTTATTGCCATTTAATTTCTATCAATAATAACAGATAAAATGTTATGATTAATATAAATTTATACATTAAAAAAATATACATTTGGATTGATGTGAAGACACGTTCCACTTTGAAGAATTTGCAGACGTATTCTTTCATAATGGTTTACACTGCAAAAAATTGAAACAATACCTTTTATATCTCTGAATGATCACTTTTTTCAACATGTATCAAATATTTGTTATGTTTAAATATATAAAAAAATTGGATATCGACATAAATACTTCTTCGATGATTCGGAACAACTATTTTTTGCTACTCAATTATTGCTCCTCATCACTATATTTGAAGTTTTAGCTTGTATAGCTAAAAGTTGTTGAAAATGCATTAAATTGCATTCAATGTTAAATGGTTTGGTTGGTAACAGTTTTTCCTTATCCTTTTCAACATGACCACCTTAATTGACCGTCATCATAGCCTATATAAGAACTGTTCTACTAATAATTTTCTAAATAACCAAAATATTTTACAGAAGCGTTTATACAAATATCAAATATATACATTTTCCTGAGCATCGAGACATTTGAAGTTGATTATTATGGAGGCATTGTTATCATAGGTACTTTCAAGTTATATTTTTAGAGTTGTCCATTTTCTTCAATTATTAGATTCTATCATTTTACATTTTTTTAGTTTGCATATATTTCGCTCAAACTTTCACATTTTGTTACAGTTTAGTTTTTATTTTACAAAATTACAATTTTAAAATTAACACTAAATAAGTGTCAGAAAATGATGTGTACATCTTTTTTTCAAGAATGCATCTATCAGAAATATAGTGTATATATTAATGATATAGTTTTGATTACTAATATCAGACTATTTGCCATTAAATAGGTAACAAAAATGGCCTTGTTAACAAAAGGAGCAATTACTCAAATAATGGATGGTATCTCGATCAACAAACCATGTTTTCAAATTGTATCTTTACATTCTATTCAACAACAGCAGAATACAAGAACAAAATATTGTCTGGAACTTTCTGGTGGTGTGCATACAACCTTTTCCCTTTTACCGAAATAATTTAACACACTTGTAGTGGAGGATGCTTTAGTTAAAGGATCCATTGTTTGCATCAAAGAATACTCTTGCAAGAAACTCCACAATTACATGTATGCCAATTATTTTACTATATTTTATTGTACTTATGAAAATTCCATTATAAAAATGTATTAAATATCTATTTTTTTTCTACTTCCAGCTATTCTAATTGATAATTTGCATTTAGTGTCAAATAATGGAGACATTATTGGATCTCCAGTACCTATAGTTCAAGCTACTAAACAGTTAGCATCATCTAGCAGTCGTGGAGCTTTAGATGCTTCTGCATCTAACATAATTCCTAGAAAACTCCTAATCTTATACCACAAGTTATGGACAATTGAGGGTCGTGCTTTACAAAAATCACCTGTCCATTGTTTCAAAAAAGGATCTAAAGAGGGAAAAGTATTCGGATTTGACTTTATAGACAAACAAGGAACTGGTATACATATAACTTGTTTCAATGAATTGGTTGATATTTTTTATGAAATAATTCAATCAAATAATCTTTATTTGATTTCTAACGGTTCTGTAAAAGTTGCAAATACAAAATTCAATAGTTCAGCTAATCCTTATGAAATAGTTCTACAAGGTTCTTCAACAATAATTCCTTCCACATGTGTTCAATCTGCAGTTCTTGAACATGATTACCATATCAAAAGCATTGAGTCTCTTGAAACTTTTCCAGTTAATTCACTAGTAGATGTGATTGGAATTGTTGTTTCTATCAATACGTCAAGTACCATTAGAAAGAAAAATGGTATAGAAATAAAAAAATGTAATACACGTATCAAAGATATCTATGGCTACTCTATTGAAGTGACTCTATGGGGACATCATTGTGAGAATGAAGGACAACAAATTCTGAATTTGTTCAAGGAAAGTAAAACAACTGTTCTTTTAATAAAATCTGCTCGTTTGCTTTCATGGTCTGGTAAGTCATTGGATACTATTTTTTCAACCATTGTTCTTATCAATCCAAATTTGACTAAAACTACTGCTCTGTTGACATGGTGTACGGGAATAGGAGAAGATCAATCTTCTATTTCTCTAACTAAAGAACCAACAATACTTGCTAAATTTACAAATCTACAGACAATGTCTACCATTTGTAAAAAATACTTTCATTCCATGATTCTTGTTTGCGTAACAACACAAGTTAGTAGACTTGACTTGGATAACTTTTATTATCTCTCATGTCCACGAATCGTGGATGGCAAAAAATGTAAAAAAAAAGTTATTTAGAATCATACTGGGACATATGAATGTCCTAAATGTTGTCTTCATATTCCAATATGTGATTTCACCTACATGCTTAATATGGATTTACAAAATCCATTAGGCGAACTTCACAATGTTACAGCCTTTGAAGGCCCTACAAATTCTTTATTGGGTGTGGATGCTGAAGATTTTCAGCTACTACTTGCAGAACCCAGTGTAGATAAACAACTTTTGAATAATCTGTATGATTCTAAGTTTGTATTTGATCTAACAATCAAGACATCTTTTGCTGGACAAGAAACTCAAAGCATAATTGTTCAGGCTTTGAAGCTTGCTTAAAATAGTTGTTAAGACAACACCTACACTAGCTGACACCTGACTTCGGAGCATAGGAATGATAAGCTATCACTAAGAATGATGTAAGTTAGCCGGAATGGTAGTCATCATATCTCACAACAACTCAAGAAACTATCATGAATATCTACAAACAAAGGTGTCAGTGATCAAGGAGCCACGAAGCAGAACACTCTAAAATATTTATATCTTTCCATCATCTGAACACTTTTTTTAATTTGTTTTATATGTTTTATTAGATTTTAAGCTTCAACCATCCATAGCTTGTTGCATTCTCATTGATAAGAGAATTCCAAGATGGTTGAGCTATATATAGGCTCTAGCCTCATTTTGTAAAGAGTAAGAAAAAGATAATTGAATAACTGAGTATAATTGCTACAAAGCAGAGTACTAAATTTTGTGTTTGAACTTCACAGCATGAATCTTTGTATGTAATATACAGGTCCATTTTCATACAAATAGAGTGTGATTTCTCTCTCCTATTATTGTTGTCTCTTTACTTGTATGTCTACTCTTGTATGAATGAAGATCTTATTGATGATTGATCTTTAATCTCAGTACTTGACTGAGGTCAAGAAAATCTTCTAGTGACTTGGAAAATAAATGTCTTCACGCAGTCTCTAGTCTTAAGCATAGTAAAATCAATGTGCACTTTTAAATATTTTGTCAAGTAATAAATCATTATTGAAATGTTAAATCTGGCTGACCATATGGAACTTTAAAATGAAGAAGAATCTTATCCAATCCTCAGCAATTAGCCATTCATTTTGTCTGAATTAGTATTAGTAGCCATACTGTTCAGGTACTTTAGCCATACAAACAATAAACCTTTTTACTAAAGCGTCCTCCACTACAAGTGTGTTAAATTTTTCCAGCAAAATGACAAAGGTTGTATGCACACCATCAAAAAGTTTGAGACGATATTTTGTACTTGTAGTGTGCTCTTGTTCAATAGATTGCAATGATACAATTTGAAAACATACTTCCTTGATGCAGATACCATCCATTATTTGACTAATTGGTCCTTATGTTAACAAGGCCATTTTTGTTACATATTTAATAGTAGTTAGTTTGATATTAGTTATCAAAACTATATCATTAATATATACACTATATTTATGATTGATGCATTCTTGATTACCATTTGGTGGAATACTACTTTGCAAGTCACTGTACTTATAGAATTTTGAAAGATTTATATGAAAATATTAGGAATACACATAGAACCTTTTAAACATTGATTCCTGTAAAAACAATTCCACTGCTGGCCAGTGCCTTATCCATTGACTTTCCATTTACTTTCTGTGAATACATTATGCATAGATCTTATAAAGAATGAATATTTCCAAATTTACCATGTTTATTTATAGATAAGATTTCCATATTTGAGTATTGTTTTCAAATTTACAATTTCCAATTATTATAGATATAAATGACAATTTCCAATTATTTTTTGATTACATTTCCATATCTCATAATTGTTTTTAATTTTACAATTTTCAATTATTACAGATATAAAAGACAATTATATATGCAGTCATGGATAATGCAAATAATGAAAGTGAGGCTAAGTGTAATCACAGAAATCACATGCAGAGAGCTAGATATGCTGCCAAAAAAATTGTCATCAACAAAAGAAGATGAGAAACCTTTCAAAATCTTGAACTTGCAATTTCTGCTTCAGATATACATTGTTCGAACACCTCACCATATTTAGAACCACTTGAATTTCAAAATTCATATCTTCTACCAAATTATAGTATTCAAAATGCTTCCTTGCCAGACGTTCATATACCTGATTGTATTGAAGATCATACAACTTCCATGAATACAACTAATGATATTATTAGTTCACCTTTCTGTGAAAATTATTACAGTGCCAAAAAAGAATTCCGTAGAAAGATAGATGGTATTTCAAACTTTACAAAGTGTTCTGTTTGTATGGAAAGATATCCTGGAATTAAATTGTGCTTGTCAAACGAAACTTTAATATGCTACAGATGCAATTCATAAAAAGATGGCCATCGGTTCTCAAAGTGGAACAATATGGATCTGGGTGAACAACCATTGTGTTTGAAAAACTTAACACAAATTGAAGAAATACTCATAGCAAAAATAAGTCTTATTTTGCAAGTTACATATGCAAAAGGTGGTCAACACAAATATAAAGGTCATACTATTTATTTTCCTCAAAATATTTCCAGTATCACAACATTGTTGTCAAGATGAATAGATGTATTGGATATAATCATTGTTAACAAAGAGAGTATAAGAAATAAAAAATATAGTTTTTATGTTAGCAGATCCCATGTTTATAATGCATTAAAATATAAAACAATGAATGACTCATACTATAGAGATGTACAAATAGATGAAAATGCATTAGCATCATTACCTAGACAATCTACTGATATTTCAAACCTAATTTTTAATGCAGTGGAAAATAGTCATCCTATTAAAGATAACTCATCCATGTTAGATGAGATAGAAGAAAATGAAATTGATGACAGTCTACAATTTAACATCTCATTTGTTTGTAATCTTCCTACTCCACGTAGAGAAATAGAAGAAATACATTCTTTATTGCATTTAGGTGAAGGTCGAACAACAGAATCTATTGCATGGCCACCTATCACACCTTTTCCTATAAATGAATACACAACTAAAGGTTTATTTTCTATGGCATTTCCAACTTTGTTTCCCAATGGAATGGCTGCATTCAAACAACCACGTATGAAAGAAGTCAAACTGCATGATTATGCTCTACACCTTCTATGATACTATGATAACATATTTGGGCAGTATTCAAGATTCTGGTACTTCATATTGAATATTATCATGCGGCATCGAAGTCAGGCCACAACATCTGTGTTTGTTCACAAACAACTGGACGGATCTTTACCTGTAACAATTGAAGATCTTCGTCAAAAGCTACGGGATGTACCTGATGATAAATTGGCAGATTAACTGATGAGATTTGGCTCTTTTGTACGTGGCACTAGATCTTTTTGGAACCAACACAGAGAAGAATTGATAGACATGGTTATTCAAATTGGTTGCCCTGCACTTTTATTTATCCTGAGTGCTGCAGATACCAAATGGCCTGATTTACACAATATCATGTCATCCACCACACCAGCAAATCCATTTATGGCTACAAGATGGCGAATACAAAATATTATTGAAAATCCTCATTTGATAGCTCTATATATGCATCATAGATTCACTACATTTCGAGAGGAAGTCTTGGAGAAACCGCTTGGAGCAACTGACTATTGGTACAGGTAAATAACCTATATTAAATGTTATTAATTCCTGTGCAATTACATGTTTATTTACCGACTTAAATTTTATTTTAGGTCTAAATGGAAAAATAGAGGTTCACCACATATACATGGGTTTATTTGGTTGCCAAATGCACCAGATATTAAAAATTTACAATGGAATAATGATCTATCAGTGCAAAAAGCTTTAGATTACATAGACCAATATGTAACTGCATGGAATCCATAGAGCATACAACAAAGAAATCAAGGGATTTTTTCCAAATCTCTACATGATCCTTGTCTAATGAGTACACATATGATATATGCAACAAATGCAGCTTCTGATTATAGTGATTTGGTTAATCGTATTCAACGTCACACAAAATGTTCGCTGCAGACATTTTTAAGAAGAAAAGTTGATGGTATATCATGCCATTATAAATCTCCATGGGCCACAGAAGAAAGATCTGGATTAACACTCACAGATAAAGTCAAACCTAAACATACAACAGCACAGAATGATGATCGTCTAAACTTTCATAACATACAAATGCTTTCCATTTGGAGAGGTAATATAGATTGTCACCCTGTTCTTTTAATTGATGCAATTATCAAGTATATAGAAAAATATGAAGCTAAAGTAAAACAAAAATTAGAAACATATCGTGCAATGTTAAGTAGAATATCGTCAACTTTGAATGCTTCAATGCATGCACCAGCTGCACTTCAGAGAATGCTTCTTGAAAATCTTGTTGATCGTGATATAGGTGCCCAAGAAACCTATCATCTTCTACACAAGCTTCCCTTATCCTTGTGTAGTAGACAATTTATTTTTTTGAATGTGAACCAAAAAAATCTTCAACGTCTACCAATATTAGACATGACAAAAAGCTTATGCCAAAACCAAATTGATGATTATATGGCACGTCCACCAAATTTAGAATTGTATTCTCTTATTGAGATAACCCCAAGATGGACATTTAGAGCTACACGAAAGAAAGACAAATGGAAAGAAAGAACATCACCTTGTATAGTTAGAGTCTCCCCTAGATTTATCACTATTCCTTCCAGAGAGGAGATTTCTTATCCAAACTTTTGCTGGAGTGAACTGTTATTATACAAACCATTCCACAATATTGAAATAGAATTTGCAGCATCAGATGAAGGAATAATACAACAATGGAAATTTTTTTCAAGATCATATGAAGCATGGCATGTACGTAGAACACAATAAGATGCAGAATAAGTAGATGATCCTACTAGCCCTACAATAGATCCAAACACAATGCAAGATACTATACCAGATGAAATTTTTATCTCACTTACTTTCAGGCGTACCTATACATTTAAATGATTTAGATATTCTTGGATATCAAGATTTTGATTCAGGAAATAATTGGATGCAAAATAATATTACTCCTTTACAAAAAGCTACAACTACAAATTTCATTCAATCAAATCAAGAAGTCTTTCAACAAAATCTCGTTATCCATCAACAGACTAATTATAAATTGTCTATCCAACAACAAAAAGAATATGATATGATTATATCACATACCCAAAGAAGTACTATACAAAAACCACTACAACTAATTGTACAAGGCACTGGTGGTACTGGAAAATCTCATCTGATAGCTCAAATCAAATCAAATCTCACTCAATCAGCACCCAATGGACAGTCACCTGTTCTACTTCTTGCACTAATAGGAGTTGCAGCATTTAACATCAAGGCATCTACAATTCATTCATCTCTGCGCATTCCTATCAAAGAGATGGTACAATTACAAGGTCAACAACTGGAAAAGTTACAAGAAAATCTATATTATGTTCAATACATTATGATAGATGAAATGAGTTTTATTGGTCCTAAATTATTTGAAAGAATTGATATGAGATTAAGAGAAGCATTTCCACATAGCAATCATATTCCTTTTGGAGGTCATTCAATGATTCTCTTTGGTTATTTGGGTCAGCTTCCTCCAGTTAAATATATTCCAATGTATGCTTCAAATACATATGGTGGACAATTATGGAAATCATTCAAAAAAGTAATCAATTTAGAGGCTAACTTTCACCAAATTGGTAACACAGATGTTCAGGTATAATTTCGTTCTCTTCTTACAAATCTAAGAAATGCAAAACCAACAATTGAAGATTGGACTCTACTCATGTCACGGACAAGTACTACTCTTAGTGAAGAGGAACAAGAAGATTTTAATTCTAAAATACACCTATTTGCAACTAATGAAATGGTATCTCTACATAATAAGAATATGTTATTATCTCTACATCAACCTGTGGCTCTTTCAATAGCATAACAACAACAAAAAATTTGATAGCTCGAATGCAGATGAAGAACAACTACAATCTCACATTCTTTTATGTGTAGGGAAACAAGTTATGCTATGTACAAATTTATGTGTCCAAACAGGACTAGTTAATGGTGCTATAGGACAAATCAAAGATATTGTATATAATGATGGTGAAAAGCCTCCTCAACTGCCATTGATAGTTGTGGTTCAATTTTTTAACTACATTGGTCCAGCTTGGGATGATACTACTCCAAAGAATATTCCTATCACACCAATTAAAAGGGGTTGCCGCTAAAAAATACCTTTGTGAATGTCATGGGCTTTAACAATACATAAATCATAGGGTTTGTCACTTGTAAAAGCAACAATGGACATTGGAAGCACAGAACGGCAAGGATTAACTTTTATAGCTCTTTCAAGAGTTCATGAACTCTCAGGACTGAGTATTCATCCAGCTTTCAATTTTGAAATATATTCACGCATGGAACAAAATTCAAATGTTACAAGGTGAAAAGAAGAAGAAAGACGCTTAAAAGCACTATCAGAATATTAACTTATTTGTGTAGTCTTATTGTATATTGTTCATTGAAATCACAAATATGTATACATGATTGTCAAATTTTGAACTCTAAAGTATCGAAACATACAGTCATTTTAAAACAGGTATAAAGTTAGTAACAATAACCATTTTATGAGAAACTGAACTGTCTGTTGAAACTCAGTGACTCTACCCTATTTTGTTCAAACATAGATACAGTAGATATTTTTGTTATCAAAATTGTAATAATTAAGTTTAGTCTCTAAAATAGCTATAGTATAATTTATTGACATGTGAAACAGTTATGTTCATCATGTTAATTTACTCAAATGAAGTCTATCAAATCAACACAAAAATAGCTACAAGGTGCCATGCACTTGATTGGCGTAGCATGTATTGCATATACTAAAGCCTAATTTCACTTTTTCAATCACCTTAAAGTAAATTTAGAATTCAATTCATGCTTATCAAGCCCAGTCAATCTAATATTATACATTTCTACAAAGACAACAAATTATTTTATATACAAGGCAACAAATTTTGCTATTAACAAATTTATGGGTCCACACATGAGTAATGAATTATGCAATACCAGTAATACAACAAACCAAAATATAACATGTTATCAAAATCTAATACCAAAATTTACAAGTTCAGTTAAACAAATAGACATCCTCATAAACATTACATCAATAGCCAAGTTTCTAACATCATCTTCAATCAAATTATATGATAACAATTTAGACAAACCCAATGACCTAAATCTAACAAATATCCAACCAAAACCAATTTTCATATAATAGCATCAATCATACACAGAAAAAAGTTTACCAAATAAACCTCACTGACAAACAGACCTAAAATAATGGATTTCGCATTCATACATCATCAACAATTCATCAAAATCAATATTTTACAAAACAATATAGGACTCATTTAATGAAATCACTTTTTGTATCTCATCATTTATGATATTTATAAGATCTTTTCATATATATCATTGAGTCATCTTCATACTGCAGTATAGTTCCTATCCATTTCTATAACAATATAATCATACATAAAAACACCTCATCACTAACCATGACCTAAAAAATAGTACAAATACTAGATATATAAAACCTTCAATATCTTTAACAGACAAAAATTATCACTATCCAACCGGTGACAACAAAAAATAAAACTGTTATCTTATTTCAGCATTTCAATTTTTGAAAAAAATTGATGTGTGAAAAATACCAATGCAGAAAACAAACATTGATCAAATGTAATACACCCTTGTATCAAAATGTGGAGTTTGAATCAACCAATAAGCAATAACTTCATAACTGGGTAATAAAACCTGATTTCTTTAATAAACAAAGCATTTATCCAACAAAATAGACTATATTTGATTCAACACTTACACAGATTGAAAAAATTGTTCATTGCTTGATACAAACTGCACATTTTTGTACAACAATGTCTCTTATTTAACCAATCTTAGTTTTCTACACTGATATCTTTCAAATTCAAGTTTTTGATCAACGCCCAAATATTCCACTTCTCATTGTTGGCCATTTTGACATGGTCACACCATAAGTTCATGTTGCTTAGTTATAAATAGTCAAACAAATGAGATAAACCCTACATTCATCAATGTCGCAGGATCCCAATGAATACATGTTTGCTTTGCAGATTAACAATGACCGTCTGATTAAAAGCAAAGTGTCAGCTTTATTAGAAAATTAACTAACAACAATCACCATAATCAAAGTAAATCTGTGACAAATCTATGAAAGATTTTGTTAATTAATACTCTTCCAAATTGTATACTAAATGCAATATTTGTAATCAATATAAGCCCTAATTAAATAAGCAGACATGAAAAAAACCCTAAATGTCTTTCCTTTGCAAAGAAAACCCTAGATCGCTCTTTTAAAACCTATATGACCATTGAAAACAACAGTTAAAAACAACTAACTTAAAATCTTTTCTTATCTCAACCTCGTCTGGCCACCATCCATCTGAAATCATCTCCATGTTGCTAGATATTTCCTTTAACTATGGTTAAGACTGCAAACTTCCTGAAGACCTTTATTCTCCAAGTCAGGAGAAGATTTTCTTAACAAAGGTCAAGTAATGACATTAAACATCAACCGTCAATCAAATCTTCATCCAATGTTTCCCGCTAAATCACCATACTTTTGATAACTTAACCACTACATTGGGAGACTTTGAGATAACCGTGTCGCTGAATCGCTGACCACTTGTGACATAACTACCATAATCATGAGAACATGTGACCATTGAATCACCAGGTCACAAAATAAAAGAACTAACCGCTGAATAAGTTGGAGATCTAATGACCCATAAAATAGATGGCCAACTTGCATTTGCAGACTCAACGACCAACTGAGAACCTCATAATCGTTGTATCTTTATTTTTGCGTTCATCCCATAACTGCCAACTTCTAAGGTTAGAACTTTCATTTAGAGATAACCACAAAATACTACATTAGCCCACAAATCATGTCAGTTTCGCCATTACTTGGCACGTTCACAACTTAATTTAGTAGTCGTAAGCCAAGAAAATGACACGTAATCAAATTTTAACTTCTGGTGACCTAGTGACTATAACACATTCTCCTAAGCCCTAAAAAATTTGGTGTGTCCCTTACATTCCCCGAGATCTAGCGACTAAAGAAAATTTTAGTTGTTAAATGACTCTATTTGTTCTGGAGACCTGGCAAGTATAGAAAGGAATCATAGTCATTGAATAGTTTGAACCTTGTTGAATTTATCCAAACACTGCCCAACTTTCTATCACTTAAATTTTACCATTCTGACACTTGAAGACTATAGTCAATCTTTTAGTCGTTGCAAAATTATTTCCTTTTAATCTTATCTCTAGACTTGACAACAAAAAACCATCAAGACATACTGAGACTATTAGTTAATTTTTTTCATTTTATTATTTTATCTATTAGCTTTTATTAATTTTAAATATCATATCGATCATTACTATTGTTTAAATAATCTATTAATATATGATGTTTTTTATTAGGATTTCCAATATCTTTTATTATTATTATTAATATCTTATTATTATTATTATTACTATGTTACAATAATTAATATTTTTATAAATTCATTTTAATAACATAAAAGGTGATGACTACAAACACAGCTGGTTTGACAGAACGCCACTGATGACTATAGTATGTATCACTTTTCCAAAAACCTGACAATGATATTTTCATAAATAGTAGTTCCTGGCATATAATTCTGATGCACGTCTTCCTTGTATTGAATACCGATATTTCAGTTTGTATAGGATCTCAAAGACTATTGATTAATAAAATCTTTCTTAGATTTTTCACAGATGTCCATTAATGTTTTGACTGTTGTAAGTTAATTTTATATATAATATCAATGTCGTCTGATACGACATCTGCCATTCTTAATTTGTTTGATATATGATGAGATTTCCCAACTTAATTATATGGAATATCGAAATACTTTAAAAAGTACCTATTTCATTTCACACGTGTCATCGGTAATGTGCTTGACATATAAAATAATTTTTTTAAAAAATCATCTCAGCATTAAAGGATTCATCAAGAGTAACATTAAAGCTATCGTTACATGTCATTTATTTAACCTATAAATAAATTATTTAAACTCCTCGTACTACATAGATAATTATAGTAAGCCTACCTCTTCAAAACTCAATCACATCACTTTAATGACATTCCTCCAAATATCATCTTGTGCAATTAATGTTATGACACCAAAGCTCTCTACAACACCACCCTGTTCTTTTATAAAGTGTCAAATAATACTGATATTTCAAATACTTGTATAGAAACACTTGATAAAACATCAAAACAACATACAGTAACAAGAAACTTGAAAAGAAGCCAAGAATACAACAGAAGACGAAGGGAAGTCACAGTAATATCTGGTATCTAAACTAACTTATGGTATTTACATTCATTATTTTCATTCTTAATCTCCTTCATTTTTTGCACTTTTTTTAATATTTCAATACCTAAAACTATCTAACCAAGTTCATTTAGAGAACAAATTTCAATAATATAGATAGGGACCAATACGTACAAATCAATTTGAACCAATCTAATCTGAAGAAAATGTCTTGCAACCTTAAAAAATCTTCATTTGATAAATATTTGATTCTTACAATTGAGTTAATTAACTGAATAGTAAAACTATTTGATAAATTGTCTTCAACTTTCTCAAGACAACAGAACTATGGTTCTAAATGCAATGCGATATCTTTACCAATATTTTTATTTTTTTTAACATATATAGAAAAAAACAAGTCTTTCTCTAAACATGAAATACAACAATTTTCTTTATTTCATTTTAAATTAGGTTAGATTTTATAATAGTAGGTGAAAAATGCTCTGAAGCTCAGACACATACATAATTATACTAAGCCTGCCTCCGCAAAGTTCAATCTCATCACTTTAATGATATTCCTCAAAATATCATCTCATACAATAGAAGAGAAAAGAAGATTAAGCAAAATCATAGCAATATCTGGTATCTAAACTAACTTATGGTATTTACATTCATTCATTATCATTCTTAATCTCCTTCATTCTTTGCACATTTTTTTTTATTTCAATACCTAAAACTATATAACCAAGTTCATTTAGAAAACAAATTTGAATGATATAGATAGGGACCAATATGTACAAATCAATTTGAACAAATATAATCTGAAGAAAATGTCTTGTAAAAATGAAGTACACAATTTTTATTTTTTTCGTTTTACATTAGTGATTACTTATACCAAATTTTCTTCTTTATAAGGCATCACATACAAATGTTGCGACAGACAACAGTTGTCAGTCATGACTTGTTTCAACACATGGACATTCACACAATACATGAAGAAGATAGAATTTCAGGATTGGAAGCGCAAAGGTTTCTACAACAAAAATGACTAATAACATGTCGTCCAGTATCGCAAAGAAATTTTGACTACTTTTACAGAGATTCATATATTTCAGAATTAGAGTCTTGTGACACATGCAATCCAACACAAATTCATCATGTCCCAAGTGAAACATGGTTTCAACCAGCATCAATAGCATATGAGACTGAATACTCTTCTTTGATAAATGGAGCAGGTCAATTATGCATACAGAAACTGCTTCGAACTCCACAAACTGATACTACTTCTCTACATAATCTTTGTGATCATGGTCAAATGTATCACTTGCATTTTGCATCAAGCTCAAACACATTGTGGAACAAACAAGTCATACAAAGATGGGGACCTCAGGGTTGTTACTTATCTATACCTATAAGTGAACATATAGAAAAGATTGTAAGGGAACAAATACCTACATGGACACAAACCACTTATAAAATCTATCCAAGTATTAATGTTCATACACACAACTGGGGTATACTACGTCAAACATCCGAACATCTTTACTAGTTCGATGATTTGAATCCCATGAACGGTCAACCCATGGGTTATGATAATATAAGTTAAGACTGCAACTTTTGTCCTATTGTAAAATAGTAGATCTCTACTACTTATGTATAAGGACATGGAAGTCTAACTCCTTGAACAAATCCATCATATTAGATTAGAATCACAATGATTACAATTTCAATTTTATTTTCAAATCAATTACTTTATACAAGTAGATAATCTCTATATCTTTCAATAATTAGTTATACAGATATGTATACCACCATTTGTTATGCTTAAATACAAATGATATTTTTTTTATTATTTATACAGGTAACCCTTGTAATTTAATGCATATTCCAATTCGATATTATGGGTTCATAATGTTGTATACATAATTTCATACTCATATTGTAACCTATTTTGTAGTTATTTAAATATTTTTCTAGTTTTTTTTTGACAATTCGATATTTCATGTTTGATATTTCATATTTGAAGTTTTAAATTAAGTTTTTCTTTCAAAAAACTTAATGACTACAATGACTCTCTTAATCACCACAACTTTGTTGACTTATCTTAGTTTAATGCATAATATTCAACCTTTACATGTGAAGAGGAAATTAATATAAACTATTCTTTAAATCACACCACTTTTTAATATTTTTTTATGTACTTTCTATTCAGACGCACCCACAATAGCCTATTTCATTGTCTCTGATATATTTATCATTTACTAAATTCATTCTCAAACTAACAACTAACATTAGATCCTAATCTATCTATTTTCAGCATTTATACATAAGTTTGCCTTTTACAGCTTTGTCAAGCAATGACTGTCCTAAATGTGCCATGCTGCAACTGTGATAAAGGAGCTTGCATTTTGAAAACCTCAAACACTAAAAAAAACCCTCAAAGAAAATTTTGGACCTATCCACTTAGCAAGAAGGTTAGTGTTGGACATGAACACTATGTTTAAAAACAATGTACAGACTATACATTATTGTATGTACTAATGTAAAGCTGATGTTGCAGGGCAACAACGGTTGTGGTTACTTTAGGTGGGCAGATGATGTCTCAAATGCATATGTTACATGAGTACCACAAATTGTCAATGAAACTCATCAATGTAGATTGCGCTATGAAGAGCCCACTATGCCTGAAATTGTGTCAATGGCAAACGCTGAAATATTTTTTTTACGAACATTGCACACCATATTCATTGCATTTATTTGTATTCTAATTCTATTTGTTTTCTGGAAGCATATATAACTATAAACTTCCAATGTATCACATTTTTTTTGAAACAAAAATGTGGACATGTAACTCTAAATCAACTGAATAAAATATAACTGCTAACTTGTTCAAACATTTGTCATGTCAATATTTATATATGTAGAAACTTGTTTGTAAAGTTGTTATGCAAAATATTAAGTTTGTACTTGAATTTGCCTATCAATATAAAAAAAAAATAGCAAATTTGATTACAATTTTAAAATTAAAATTTGCAAGAAAATAATTGATTATCATAATCTTCATTATAATAAATTAATAATACATACTTTGATTTCAAAGATAAAGCCTTCTTGCATGCATAACAAATGTTAATTTAACAAGAACATTACATTCAAACAATCTAAACATATAAAATTTATATTAAAATTTTATATGAAATCTAAACATGAAAACATAACCATATAAAATGCTCATGGGATAAATAGTCATCCTAATCAAAACTTGAGTTCAAGATAATTGACATACAATAAAGAAAAGACAATTAGTTCAATGTAAAGTATCGTATATTCTTTTTCCATATCTCTGCTTCTGTCTTTGTTCTATGTCTTCATCACCCATGGCAGGGCATCTGTAGCTTGTTGCATTCTCATTGATAAGAGAATTTCAAGATGGTTAAGCTATATATAGGTTGTAGCCTCATTTTCTACAGAGTTAGAAAAATATAATTGAACAACTAAGCATAATTGCTATAGAGAAGAATACTAAATTTTGTGTCTGAATTTCAAAACATAAATCTTTGTATGTAATTTACAAGTCCATTTTAATATAAATACACTGAAATTTATCTCTCCTATTATTGTTCTTTCATTACTTATATGTCTACTCTTGTATGAATCAAGATCTTATAGACAATTGATCTTTAATCTCAGTACTTGACTGAGGTTAACAAAATCTTCTACCAACTTGCAAAATAAATGTCTTCACGTAGTCTCCAATCTTAACCATAGTTAAATCAGTGTGCACTTTTAAATATATTGTATAATCAATAATTATTGAAAGGTCAAACGTGGCTGACCATGTCAAACTTTAAAACAAAGAAGAATCTTATCCAATCCTCAGCAATTAGGCATTTCTTTTGTCTATATCACTATTACTAGCCATAATGTTCAAGTTATTTTTCAAGCACTTTGATTCATACAAGAATAATCCCTAGCACATTCTAATTAGCAATAAACATGACCAATGTCCTCAACAGGATATCATAATCCATAAGTACATGGTTCCTTGATGCAGATAGCATCCATTATTTGACTAATTGCTCATTTTGTTAACAAGGCAATTTTTTTTCCATGTGAAGAGGAAATGAATATAAACTATTCTTTAAATCACACCAATTTTTAATACATTTTTATGTACTTTCTATTCAGACGCACCCACAATAGCCTATTTCATTGTCTCTGATATATTTATCATTTACTGAATTCACTCTCATACTAACAACTAACATTAGATCCTAATCTATTCGTTTTCAGCATTTATACATAAGTTTTCCTTTTATAGCTTTGTCAAGCAATGACTGTCCTAAATGTGCCAAACTGCAACTGTGATAAAGGAGCTTGCATTTTGAAAACCTCAAACACTAAAAAACCCTCAAAGAAAATTTTGGACCTGTCCACTTAGCAAGAAGGTTAGTGTTGGACATGAACACTATGTTTAAAAACAATGTACAGACTATACATTATTGTATGTACTAATGTAAAGTTGATGTTGTAGGGCAATAATGGTTGCGGTTACTTTAGGTGGGCAGACAATGTCTCAAATGCATATGTTACACGATTACCACTAATTGTCAATGAAACTCATCACTGTAGGTTGTGCTATCAAGAGGTCACTATGCCTGAAATTGTGTCAATGGCAAACGCTGAAATATTTTTTTTACAAACATTGCACACCGTATTCATTGCATTTATTTGTATTCTAATTCTGTTTGTTTGCTGGAAGCATATATAAATATAAACTTCCAATGTATCACAATTTTTTTGAAACAAAATATGGACATGTAACTCAAAATCAATTGAATAAAATATAACCGCTAACTTGTTCAAACATTTGTCATGTCAATATTTATATATGTAGAAACTTGTTTGTAAAGTTGTTATGCAAAATATTAACTTTGTACTTGAATTTGCCTATCAATACAAATAAACAAATAAAACAAAATAACAAACAGCAAATTTGATTACAATTTTAAAATTAAAATTTGCAAGAAAATATTTGATTATCATAATCTTCATTATAATAAATTAATAATACATACTTTGATTTTAAAGATAAAGCCTTTTGGCATGCATAACAAATGTTAATTTAACAAGAACATTACATTCAAACAATCTAAACATATAAAATTTATATTACAAATTTATATGAAATCTAAACATGAAAACAGAACCATATAAAATGCTCATGGGTTGATCAAAAGTTGAGTTGAAGATAATTGACATACAATAAAGAAAAGATAATTAGTTCAATGTAAAGTATCGTATATTCTTTTTCCATATCTCTACTTCTGTCAAATATGCGAACCAAAACATAAATCATCTACATGAATGAACATGTTATATGCATAAATAAGTAGATAAAGGTGTTTTAAATTGTTAGGACTAAGAAATACTGAGAGGGGGGGTGAATCAGTATTACAAAACTTTACTTTCAACTTTAAACAATTATAAATAATCCAAAGTAATGCAGAAATGAAAAAAACATATAAGCATAACACATAACTCAAGACACCATGATTTGTTCTCGAGGAAACCATGATTAAAGGAAAAACATTGGTGGGGATGGTACCCACAAATATGTACTAAAGTATAATGTCCCTGTTAAGAGATCTAGCACTATTAGGAATTGATTCTTACATAGTACATTTCCTTGCTAGAGGATTACAAAAACCCTATTAGGGACATACAAAACACCTAGTTAAAGGTGGTGTGCACACTGCTCTTACAATCAATACTGTCCCAAAATAAATTGACAAAAATGAACAATACAAGCACTTATCTTGATTAGATAGTTCCAATTATAGCTCTGCATCCTACTCATCTCGCATCTTACTTATGTTATCTATTTTGCATCATCATAATCATCATGTCTTCCACAAAAGTATTATGTATTTATACACAACTACCCTTCCAGTCGGCTCCACAAAATGTCATACTTAACATAGAAAAAACTTGTGCAAATGATATATATATAGAGTCAGTGCTCTTCTATGACCAAAGAGTTGGCACTAAACTTTATTTTCATGAGTTAGCACATTATCATATTCATCATGCTTTCCTTAATCATCGCAATTGTTCATGTACCCTGATATGCAGTTTTATTGTCTTTGCATATCTACCGAACATTGTATCTCATACACCAGCTATCCAAAACTTATGTGATCTTAGTTGAACCATTTACACGTACCAAAATATCTCCAGTTAACTTTGCAAGCCTTAATACCTTGTATGTCTTCATCGCTAACCAAAACTATAGCATTATACCCTGTTTTCCTGATTCTGGACTTAGTCATTTTCATGACTGTGAATACAATGGCAATCTCCACAACATGCGATCATACTTACATAAATGATGCCATAAATGACAACCCTTAGAAGATTTTCAGTACTCCAAAACATCACATGCCAACAATCTCTCCCTTTGGCATTGATGGCAACACTAAGAAAAATGACTCAGTGTCATAGAGCACTTCTCTTATTTTCCTTCTCTTTTTCTTCCTCTCCCTTTGACATCAATGACAAAGGTTGATCTCAAAATTTCAAAAAAGTGAAGCACAAGTGGTCTAGTGCTTGCTTACCAGATTTAAGACATATTGGAAAGATGTTTCCAAGGTCTTAAACTCCTCAACCCATGAACTTATTAGTAACTCACTGACATGGATTAATCCATTCAGTGCATATGATGTTGTTTCTGCTGCCTTAAGCTCAGTGAGAGTAGGTACTGCCATTGAGCTTTCAAACTTAATCATCTCAGAGAGATGAGTCTCCAAATTTGAGAGCTTGGGAATCGATAGGTTTCTTAATGACTCAAACCAGTCTATAACTCTACCTTTCTCTATTTCCAATACACTTATTTTCTTTAGTAGCCTGGATGTTTCCTTGTCTATTTATCCCATAGTTTGTGAAGATGATTCACAACTATCCATTATATTGTCAAGACTTTCCCTGTCTTTGGCTATGGTCTCCTCAACATTCTTCAAGTGCCTGCAAGGATTTATGCAGTAGCTATATAGTTTCCTTCCTTGTGCTACACAACTCTTGGCTTTAAGAGTGGTAGCCTTTAAAATCCCTAAGTCCCATGAGATGGACTTGTGAACTTCACTTAACTTCTTCTCCAAGAAGTTTCTTTCAGCCTTTTCTTCTGCTGATTTTAGCAATGAGTCAAAGTGACTATCAAAGCTATCTGGAACAATATTGAGATTCTTAGTTTCCTCCTTGCCTTTAAGGATAAGTGGAGAGGGTAGTATCATGTTTACTATTTCTACTGGCCTGCCCATTATCTTGGCTCTTCTGTCTCCTTTCTGGGCTGATCTCTCCTTGGCTTTAGCAAATGCCATGAATGACAGTCTCATCAGTTCATCTTTATCCATGTTGTCCAGATCAGAACCTACTAGTTTGGCAGCACTTGTCAACAATAGAGATGAATCAAGATTGATTCCAGTGGTCCCCTCTGCCTTCAGTTATTTTCCTTGATGTCCTTCTTGGTATAACTCCTTCTCCTATATTTGTTCTACTTCTTTTTCCTCTGATTTCCTTTCCTTTGTTTGTCCCTGGTCTTCAACTTCCATCGCACTATCCATCTTGTCTGTGAATGGATCATGTACATCCTACAAAATGTCAAGGCTAACGGGTACACCAGTGACAAAGAAGTCTGGTTGCAAGTTATCTTGATCACTCTTATCCATTGTTTGTGAACTCTCTCCTAAACCCAAGGATATAGGTTTATCAATCTTAGGTGATGACTCTCTTTTAGGCAAGTTTTGCATCAAAACTTCATCTAATGCCTTTTGGGTATCTTCAATTACTTCATCGTATCTTCTAGCCATGATTTTGACTAGTCTAGTCTTTGTTCTTAAGAGAGGTTTTAGTGCTTGTATGATTCTTTCTCTTTCCTGGATGGACACAATAGGAAACATATCATCAATTGTTTTGTTTCTTATGTTCTCATCCTCTGAATGTGCTAATTGTTTTCTGATTTCCAGCTTTATATAATTCTTTGGGAACACTGGATTCAACTTCCAACAAATTATTTTTGAAGACTAACAAATGATCAATGATAGTTTCTTCAATGATCACTTGATCCTCAGGGCTATATCTATCATAGTATCTTTTTATAGATGTCAAATTTCCATCTTTGATAACCCTATTTTGTATTGATTTCATGTCAGGTTTCCACAAGGTTTGTGGATTCTTTTGACCCATTTTCTCTTCCTCCTTTTCTGTAACCTTTTCCTTCATCTCCTCTATTTATTTTTTCTTTGGGCTGACATTCCTAGAAGATCTTCTAGGAGCCTTTGTAGTCATAGTTTCATGTATTTCTTCCTTTTGTGGAACTGATAAATCAATGATGTTATCAGTGGTGCCTATCTTCTATGTTTCCAATGACATGGGTGATTTACTGGCAATACTGGAAGATGCCTCCATTTTTTTTTTCAAATCTAAGTACTACTTCTTTATGATTCCTACCTTCGTAGTAATTTCTTCTACTATTTTGCTAAATTTTCTTTTTCTTGTTACTTTGTCTTGTTCTTCCCTAACTTTTTCATACTTTTCTCTATATGTACCCCATCTTTCTTGAGTGGGATCCTTTTCTACTACTAACACATGTTCTACTTGCATAGATAGCACTTCAGCACTTACCTCATATCCCATAGGATAACACCATTTGGTTCTAGGTTCAACTGCCTCAAAATAGACACAATCAGTTTCAACCATGAAACAGATGGTGTCCTCATATTTTTCTACTAGGCCTTTAGGAATTCTATATCTTTCTTTCATCTATCTCTGCAAAATCTTAATCATGCCAAATAATTCTCCACCGATCCAATCCTTTTTCTGCCTTCTATAATACTCTGAGATTTGTAGACCAATGGGTTCATTGTCTTTCCATGCTCTAGGATGCATACTAGGAAAGTTGTGAATAATATGAACGTACACATGGATTAGTAGTGATCCAAACCTGAATGCCTTGGTTTTGTCCCTTTTAATAATCTTAACATTCTCCAAAAATTGTTGTGCTAGAACTTCACAAAGATTATATTGTTTGTTTTCTTTAACCATTCTATAAGCCATCATGACAACTCTAGCTGATACATAATTAAGTCTGGAACTATGGAACAACTTGTAGCCAATAAGAATTGCTACCAATCTGACATCTTGAAGATATACGTCATTTATGGTCATAGCCATCTTGTTCCATTTGGAGTGTGTCAGGGTTTCAGCATCTATTCTTAGACTTTTCTCACTAACTGGTAGCACTCCTTCATTGTCAAGTCATGTGATATCATGAATCAGCTGAGCACATATTTTTACTGGTTGATCTCCTATCCATAGGAACTGATCATGAACTCTACTCAAAATGATCTTGAACCATTCAACTTCCGTGAATTCAGTAAGATGGGTTAACTTTGTTAGGAATAAGGTGTCTCAACCTTGGATAATTCCTATTCTTATTATTTGTTTTGTAAAATGTATTTCTTGCAAATAATGTAATTAAGTGTGAGTGTACATGTCTAGTTGGCATGTTGATGTGTCACTCCACTTGATGTGTCGGCATCTTGAATTGTGTGTAAGGAGATCATGGCTGAAATGGTTATGACGAATTCCTATGACATGTAAGAGCTATGTCTTCAAGAGTTGGAAAATCTTCTGAAAGAACTTGCATTGCAAGTGTATTGTAAACTGTAATAGTTTTGATTAATACACTGTGCAGGTTTTGGAGTGCTGGGGTTTTTACCGAAAGGTTTCCCCAGGGTAAATCATTGTGTCATTCTCTATTTTATGTATGCATGGTATATGGCTGCAATATCTTTGTTAAAGTAGTTAATGAATCTGAAATTGTAAGGATTTAAAAGAATTTGCACAATACTTTCCTTTAGAGATTAGTGTAGGAAGTTGTTTCTGCACCTGAGTTTCCTTACAAACTTGAGTATTGGCAGGTCTTTCAAATGTTTGAATTCATCTATCAAAGACCCGTTCACATCTATCATACCATTCAACTCATAAAAGATGTTGACTTCCCCAATAATTTCATAATTATAGTGTATGTATGCCCTAATATCCTCTACGTGCAACACGCCTATGGGGGTTTGGGAAAACACCCCTTCCAGATCATCCTCACATGATTTGTAAGGATGTCTTTTAAACTTATACCTAGGTCTGTCAACCACATCGTAAATTACCGGTTCATCCATAAATTTTGTAAAGGATTAGGTCTAAATACCTTGATTGCGGACAAATCCAATGCTTGAATTTACGCAAGCACAAAATCTCTCTATTAGATCACTGCTTTTCCTTCACACTTCTGCTCTCCTTAGTCACTGATAAAAAAGTGGTGGAGAAATGAAGTCTTTTAATTCTTTTATTCATCGCAAGTTGAGTGTGTGTGTTAAACACAGGTAGCTCAACTTCGCATGTCGTCCGATCAATGCAAAATTCATGAACATAGAAGACAAATCTTCAAGTGTTGCAATCTCATCCATAGATTCACGAACATCTGTACATATCATACATAAGCTCGCACAAGCTTACACAAGCTTATTCCACTCATACAAGGGCTGGATATTTTCTGTTTCTTCATCCACTGCACCCCATGAGGCCATGTGACCTTCTAGGCTAATGCCTCAAAGAATTCATCATGCGAAGATATAGCATCACATGTTGTCTCTCCCTGAACCACAGCCTTATTTAGAACTTTTACTTGCTATATCTTTTCATTTTTTGATTTCTTGTTTTCACTTAAGTAATCATTTAAGCTTTTATCACTGTCACTAATATTGTTGCTTATGACAATAGGTGGTGGTGTTTCTGGTTCATTGAATCTTCTTCGTGCTCTTCTGTTGTTATCTCCATTGTATCTACAAAACTTCACAATGTGACCTGAATTATTGCATTTGTAATAGATGGGTGATCCTCTTCTATCTTGACTAGTCTGCAGCTTAGAGTATAGGGTAGGTAAAGGGTTTAGAATTACCATTACTTCTGTAGTCTCTTTTCATGTGACCAACTTTATTGCATCCAAAACATCTACCTCTTAAGGGTCTAAATTGTTCTCTATAATCTTCATTTGTATGTCTTTCTTTTGGAATAGATTTTTCTTCATTCTTGGCTTCATTTGGTTCTTCTTAAGTTCTTGAACTTTCAACTTCATTTGGTCCACTTATGTTACCTTTAGTTCTTTGTTCATTATTCTTGTCATTTCTTATGTGTAACTCCTTAATAAGTAGTCTGCCTTGAGTCAGTTCATCTTTGATGATCTGATTGTAATTATCCAATTCTTGATATTTATCTTTGTAATGCTCAAGTTCAGTCTTCATATTATCTATCTGAAGGTTGGCTTGTTTAAGTGACTTTTCAACTTTATTTCTCTCATCTTTCTCATTCTCAATCTCCTTGATCATCAAGAGATTGATTTGTTCTTTTTCTTGCAACAACATCTTTACTTTGTCTGATGTGTCATTGTCAGGACTTTCTTTGATTTTCTCCATAAGGTCTTGTCTCTGATCTTTTACAGTCACAAGTTGTTCTTTGACTTTCCTCATGAAACCTTCTGCTCTTCTTAATTTGAATTTATAGACATAATACCTTGAAGATTAGGAATGTTGCTTGGCTTATTTAGAGTTTGAAATTGATTATGTAAGAGTAAGAATAAAATGAATTAGATATAGAAAAGAATATAGGATTGTTAATGTCAATTTAATGATAATTTTTTTATTGTATAGTTTTTAATTTTTTTTAAATATAGGTCTAATATTTTTAAAGTTCATTTTTTTGTTAAAATCTTCTTGTTCTAAAAAAAAAATAGATTGTATACATTAAATTAATCATGTATTTATTATAAGAAAACAAATATTATTTAAAAAATATTTGAATTAAGTAATTCATAATAATATGAATTAATTTAATTAATAATCTATTATTATTTTAATGCAATAATGATATTACTATTTGATTAGCCATGTGTTTATATTAACTCTAGAAAAATAATAAGTTAATTTAAATGATAGAAATATTATTATTACAAATTAAAAAACTTTAATTATTTACAATTTTAATAAATTCATTTGATCTTTGTATTTAATAAATACAGATCTCCAACTTATCACATTCATTTTTATTTGAATCGCTTACAATTCTGCAAAATACAGAACTGTCCATAGTTTCCTGCATAATAAATAATATTATTTATGTTATGAGCATCCAAAGTAATGCGCAAATGAAAAGAACATATAATAATAACACATTACTCATGACACCATGATTTATTCTCGAGGAAACCCTGATTAAAGGGAAAATCCCGGTGGGGATGGTACCCACAAATATGCACTAAAGTATAATGTCCCTGTTAAGAGATCTAGCCCTGTTAGGACCTGATTGTTAGATAATACATTTCCTTGATAAACGATTACAAAAAACCTGTTAGGGGAATACAAAACACCTGGTTAAAGGTGGTGAGCACACTACTTTTACAATCAATATTGTCATGTAATTAGTTCAAAAAAATGAACAATACAAGCACTTATCTTGCTTAGATAGTTCCAATTATAGCTCTGCCTCCTACTGATCTTGCATCTTACTTCTGCTATCTTTTTCACATCATCAAAATCATCTTACCTCTGGGTTAAGATCATACTTACATAAGTGTTGCCATAAATGACAACCCTTAGAAGATATCCAGTACTCCAAAACATCACATGCCAACATAAATAAGACAAAATCAAAGCTGAAGAACATAAACATACACAGAGAGAAAATCTATGCAATGAATTTCAATAATTCATAATTCAAAGAGAGACACACATAGGAGAGTTTTTCCTTACTCTCCCTTCCTCTAAAGATATCAATAAATCATAACTCAAAGAGAGATACACACAGGATACATATGAACTTTGGATTTTATTCAAATGTCATATCAATATAATGTATACAAAATGCTTTAAACTGCAAACTCTCTGCATTTAACTTCAACCAGGAATATGGATTTCTTACAAAAATATGCCTAATACATTCTATTGTTTCCTAGACTCAAAACTTGTCCGTAAATATGCACAAGTTTCGGTCCTCTTACAATGATCCTAGTAATCCTTTTATAGAATCAAGAATTGCATACAAGCTTCGGATCTTTCTTACAAAAGACCAAAATAGTTTGTCATATTAGACCAAAAAGGAAAATATAACACCTTCTTGTTACAATCTTGCAAAATATTTGCAGAGATGACCGTCAAAATTTGCAACAAGTCCCAACGTTAGTTCAACTTCTTCCAGGTGTATCATCTGTACTTTCTTTGACTATCTGAAGTTTCTAGCATTCTTTGTTCTACTTTTAAAAGATTCAAACATCGCCACTTGTTGCTTCCTCTACAGATGTCTCCTCTTCTTTCTAGAAAAAGCTCTATTTCCTGACAATAGCTAGGACCATTGCATCAGCTATATCCCATTCTGATAGGATAAACACTCCTCAGTTTCTCACCAAATCTCTCCCCTGTTTTGGATTGATTGCCTGAAACCTTTCTGTCATCTTCTTCCTTACTTCAGTTTCTATGATCTTGAAATTCATATATTCTTTTGAACTACAGTTTAACTTCTTATGTTGATTGGATGTTTTACAATGACAATAAACTTTAGAAACAACAAATGTCATGCATAGTTGTTTAAACTTTTCTAATAAATTCAGAGGCAAATTTCATTGCACCTATATATCTAATAATTTAAAAAAAATTTAAAAATTTATATGAAATCTAAATGTGATAAAACAACCATATAAAATGCTCTTCGATTAAATAGTCATATTGATCAAAAATTGAATTGAAGATAATTGACATACTATAAAGGAACAATAATTAGTTAAAAGTAAATAACCATTTTACAACTACATGTCCATTAACATTAAACAACAACCAAATGGTTTATATAACTTTGAAATCTATAATCATTACAATAAACTTTAATCTTTTCAAACAATGACTTCAACCTATTCTCTCTACAAACCCGCTTATCCAAAATTGGGTCTATGGTGGCTACTTCTTTCTTAAAACTGATCAAATTGTCAGACAACTGCTTAGCTATTTTATAAAAAAATTATAGTTTTACATTTGCAACAAACTGTAGAATGGAATCATTTATTCTTTTTTCATATCTCTACTTCTCTCTTGCTTCTATGTCTTCATCACCCATGGCGGGGGCAACAAGGGTACATGAATATTCAATAAAAGGACTTGAAGATGAAGAGAAAATATCAAAATAAAACCAGTTCACATATAATTAAAATAATACTATACTGAGTACCAAGAATACAAAACAAATTTCATAGAATACGAACCCTAAAATACTATATTTCAATTTCATAAATTATCAACAATTCCTCAAATTCAATATTTTTAAAACCAATAGAGAAATCATTTACATGAATATACAAGTTTCTAACATCATCATGAGCCAAACTGTATGATAATAATTTACAAAAATCACATGTCATAAATCTAAAAAATATCCTATGAAAACCAGTTTTTGTATAATTCCATCAATACTATACAAAGTACCAAGTTTATCAAACAAATCTCACACAAAAGCAGATCTAAAATACTATATTTCAGGTTCATAAATTAAGAAATATTCATTTAACTCAAAAATATGCAAACCAAAACATAAATCATTTACATGAATGAACATGTTATATGCATAAATAAGTAGATAAAGCTGTTATAAATAAGACATTACAATTCAAAAATATATAGTTAAAACATTTTGGAATCCTTTGTAAAATAAAAATTAAGCCTCTCGAGTGCTCCAAAGACCAAAAACTTTTCCACTCATCTGATCTTCTTTAATTCATACTTGACAACTTTCTCTACAGATTTTCTTGATAATTTGACTCAGTTATTACAAGGTGACTGCCATTTCAGCCTAACCTACACCATTCTTCATAAATAATTACCATCCATGTGCTCATGGGTCAGGTGTCAAATATTGAGGTCAAAAATTCATTCTTCATCAACAATATCGAGGTCATCTGCTAATGGCCTTTTCTTTTTCAACTTTGTTACTGTTATATTGATCCATTGCTCCAATTACATCAAGCATTTCTTGTACCTGTGGAATGATAATATTTTATCTTCTTACAATTGAATATTCATAATTCCTTTTAATTGTTTTAATTTGTTCAGAATCTTCATTTACAGTTGTCAATAACTCTCTGATTGCACTCAAATTGTATATATCTACTTCCTCATATGTTTCTTTCCTAATAATACTTTGAACATGCAATTCATAATTTTTTTTCATCATTTCTATATCTAGACAATCTTCAGCATTGAATACATCAATATTGCAACCCATATCAGCAAACATCTTTTTCATATGTGTAATGCTCATTTTAACTGTCTCAATTAGATTTTGAACTTCTTCAATAACATCTATGCACATCATTGTTTTAAATTTGATTGAAAAAATCCACTTCTGTACAAGTGTGTCACTGGATTTGATAATTTTTACATTCACAACTTCTTCATTGTCCATATCTTTTACAGATTGCAATACCTTTTCTTGTCTACTATATATTGTTTTATGTTCTTCGAGCATCTGCAATTCGGTACACAAAATACCTTTTAGGTCAATATATATTTTGTAATAACTGCCTACACAGTCAATGAGATGCACACCTCTTGAATTGAGAAATTATACCCATTCTCATGAGAGTTGGGTCATCTGTCTGTCTTCATGCATCTGCTTCATAATTTATTCACTCGAATGAAGTGATGGATCAAAAATATCTTCTTTCTGACTTGCTCTTTGAGAACACATAGGACCTAAATTTTTTTGGATATAATCAGATAAATGTTTGATAGTAGATTTCAGAATGTTCTTTTCATCTTTTAATTGTTGTAATCTTTCTCTTATCTCGTGATGTGTGAACTCCCACATATCAACTATACGATCATGGAATGTGGGTCCTATGTCAATTTCATTAACATCAAAATCTGGTGCATTTAGATCACACAAATTACTGTCTTGTTTTGGTTCTACAACTTGTATTATTACATGTCCTGTTTCTTGATGTTTATGAAAGGAAGCTAGTTTGCCTCTTTCCCTTTTTTTCCTTGAACCATTACTCTCATTTATCACTTGAGAAACAAAATCTTCACTAAGAATTCTACCCTCTTTCCTTTTTTCTTTTTTCTTTGCACTGTTTCTTCTATCCATGAAGCAGTGCCTAGAATTTCTGAGGTAGAGGCTAAACTTTCATTATCAAATAATTTCCTCACTATTGTAGGGCTCTGTATTTGATGAGATGAAGTTTTAAACTTGGGTACTATATTTTGAATACATGTCACACTACCTTCAATAAAATCTCTTTCTTCATTTAGTGGTTCTTCTTCAAAAGATTACATTGTTGCATTATTTAGTGGACATGGCTTTGATTATAGCGAATATTTTGAAGAGATCAAAGATGGGTTTGAGTTTGGCCATGTTCCTTTCCTCTGGTGACGGGGCAAAGTAGATGAGGAGGCTTATCAGCAGGATATTGGAGTCAAGTGGAGCTGATTGAAAGCTCTATTATCTGACCTTTGCAAATTGTAGGAGGAGCGAGATAAGGCTAATTTTTAGGACATCCCCCGAAATAAGCATGGTCAGTAGAAAGGAAAGCAACATGCTACCTAATGAAGTTATAGCTTCATTTTTTGCCCCCATCTATTGATTTTGACCTTCTTTGGCTTACGACTAGCTCCTTCTCTCTCTTCTTCTACTTTTATGTATTGTTGGTTTCCCTCCAACCTTTCCTCTAGCTCTTTTTCCCTATTTGGGCCCACAGGGTGTTTCTTCACTTCTTCCTCCCTTCCTTCTTATCTGGTTATGTTGTGGTTGCATGAAGGCATGAAGGCATGCCTGTAAGCCTTACGACAGATATCTCTATGCATTCTCTTCTCATCAATACAAAAAAACTATTATAGACCAAAAATTAAAAAATAAAAATCAAATTATACAATTTAATTTAAAATTAACTAACAAATAATTATTATGAAATATACTATTTGTAAATCAATAAAATAAGAAACTAAATTATATAAAAAATTGGAAGTCATTCAATAATTCTCTTTACTGATTTCAGTCACCTTTCTCCACTAATAAGTAAAAATAATTATTTCTATTAAATAACTATTCATGACAAATTGTATCTACAAAAAAAAATTAAATTAAATTAAATAACATAACATCTATTCGGTGTAAAAATTGCAAACTGAGTTGCAATTACTAGTAAAATAGTATGTTAAAAACTTGAGTAATCGTTGCCTCCCTTTGCTCCTATAACACTCGACGTCGTTGTGTCATGCTTCCTACTCTGAGTTAATGATTAAAAACATAACAACAAAAATTTGACACTTTAGAAAGTTCACATAATTTCATCGTAGGTGTTTTCTATCAGGAAAGCCCCAGCCTATTTTTTAATCTAACGGTTGCAACTGATGGAATAGACAGTGGTTACCATTGGGAGAATCTTACCCGTCTATAGTTTTATAAAAGATACGCTGACCTTTTTTTCCTTATAGAAGGAAAATAAAATAAAACTACAAAATTAGTTATTGAAAGTCAATCTTTGCTTCCTCACAGTCTACAATCACCTGACAAAATAGGGGATCGATAAAAAAAAAATACCATGGGATGCGGCTTCAAAGCATAGGACTTGGTCACCACTTCAATGTTTGTTTAAAACATGAAACTGGAATAGGGATTTGTTAATTCCCATTTACCCCCAAAACCAATATTTGAATTTTCCATCTAAATAGGTGGAATTAGAAAATCAATTCCAATTCCACTTAAATGAGAATTAGGGGTAAAGGAAAATTTATAATATTTTGAAATCCATTTGCAAACAAATTTTCCATCTTCTCATTATGAATTCTAGGTGAACCAAAAGGTTCCAACCATATCCCAAAAATCATTTTCTAGATTTAAAACTTCCAAAATTGTCAAATACTAGAATTTGACAATTCTAACATTATCTAATTCCAACAACCAAACAAACCCAACATTTGAAAGGGCAATCAAAATCAACTACAACGGGTCATAGAGTAGAGTATATGAGTCCAAAAAGTGCATACATTCCATGGCCCTATCATTGAACTCGTTGAATAAATAGAACCCACAGACTGGAAAATCAAACTGTGCGCTCTTTATAACAATGTACATCAAAGGCGGTGAATTCATTTCAGGATTTCGAGCTCGATGTGCTGTAATGCCTGATGGGTGAGATCAATTTGTTGGTATTGGCACCTTGTAAGGCAAAAAGGAAGCCTATCCGATATGATGAGCATAACGTTAGAAGAGCAATTAGTCATGTTCCTCCACACCCTTGGCCATAATCTGAGGAATTGTAAGATTGCCCACAACTTTGGTCACTCCGGAGAGACAGTAAGTCGATACTTCCACAAGGCCTTGACAGTTGTCTTAGCACTCCATGCAGATTATCTCATACCACCTGGGCCAAACACTCCTCCTGAAATTAGTGGGAAGGACCGTTTCGACCCTTACTTCAAGGTAAACCCCCTAGCGCTACAAATTTCTTTGCTTAGTGATAATCTTATTACCGCGTCTTTCTTGACTACAATTTTTCTTTCTATAGGATTGTGTTGGAGCAATTGATGGAACCCATATACCAGTCATTGTCGATGTCAACTTACAGGGTAAATATCGGGTGTATCATCTTAAAATGGAAGCAATTCCATGTTAAGAGCATTTAGCCCTCTGAATAAGTGGTTTGGGGTCATATTAGATGCCTTGAATTGATCTTTGCTTTGATCTGGCTTTCTCCCTGCTTTCCACTTCTTTTCTGCTTCATCCTAGGTGAAATTAGGGATAGGATCTTAAGGATTCTCCTGAATTTCACTCTTCCATAGCTCTATTTTCTAGGTAGGATTTAGAAATGGATCCTCCTGGACTTCATCTCAGTAATCATAGGATTTTATGTCTATTCTTGACATTCTATCTTGTTCTAGCATCAATTCTAGGTTTTTGGACATCCCTGGGACCTCTTGACTTGATTCTGGGTCAACCTGGGAAAAAGGTCAATGTCTTAGGTCGACCCTGACTAGGTCAAGGTCTTAGGTTGACCCTGACTAGGTCAGGGTCAACCTCAACATTGACCCCTTCCTCCAAAATTCCAATTTCCAAAATTTTTGGACTTCAGGCTTTCAAGAAATTTATTTTCCCGCCTTTGGGTCGGCCATTTCAGGTTTTGGGATGGTAAATCCTTTAATTACATTTAATTTAGGTATATTTTCTAAAGGTGAGGACCTAATTGGGATTTAATTCTCCAAGGTGGCCCATCTAGAGGAGTGTGCCCTAGATCACTATAAAAGGAGGCCTTCCTCTCTCATTTTCACATCCATCATTCACATCTCAAGCTCTCAAGGTGATCAAGCAAGCATTCATTCAAACATTCAAGTCTTCTTCTCCATCCAAGTTCTCCATTGAAGATCAAGGATTCAAGGATTCAAGCTATTGAAGGGATTTGGTTCAAGCATTCAAGATTTATCATTCAAACCCTAGATCTAGCCATCATAATGGTGTGATCTTCCTTCAAGATCCTTTGATCATCTTCAACATTCTTCTATCAAGGTGGATTCAAGCATACAATCATGGAGGTTTGATTTACATTTATTGTTGTGTTCAAGCTTTCATATCAATATACTTGTTTACATTTCAAATACAATTGCATATCTATTGAATTGCATAGCTTCATTGTTAGATCCTTTTCTACTACTTGCTAGCATTCTCCATTTCAATTTCAATATTAAGGTTGATTCCAAACCAGGGTTTGACCAAGGCAAACCCCCCATACAACAAAAACCCACATTTTCTTGTAGGTACAGGTGTGGAGTTTCAGATCTGAGAGCGAATTTGGATACCCTTTTCGGCAAACTTCTAGGATCTGCAAATAGAATTTGAATCAGACTTCAAACAAAGAATGTGGTATTTGACCTTTTATGAGGGTCAAACCCGAGCTGAGCCATCTTGAGGAAATATTTCTAGGTTTTCTCTATCTCGGCATTTCCAGTCTAGGATAGGTTTCAAATTTTCCCGAAAGTGTACACAGACACCAGAATTCAACATTTTCTAGATCTGCCCTAATTTTGAGGTTAGTAGTTGTATTTCAATTATTTCATATTCCAAGCATAAATTCCATTCATAGGGAAATATTGGATTTACTCTCTCTCTTCCTACTCTTTTCCATAAAATTGATTTGATTGTGCATTAGCCTTTTTGGTTGATCAAATCGAATCTCTTCTTTGGGGAATTTGGGTTTTGAGAATAGATCTCATATTTCCTCCTTCCCTTTCTATCTGAATAGTAGTGAATCCATTTTACATCTATTCATTTTGGTGAACCCGACTAGCTTACTCTCTTTCTTTTTGGTGTTAGATTTTCCTTTGTCTTATTGTGTGTTTTCACCTTCATCTATTCATTTTGGTGAACATGACTAGCTTACTCTCTTTCTTTTTGGTGTTAGATTTTCCTTTGTCTTATTGTGTGTGTTCACCTTCATCTATTCATTTTGGTGAACCCGGCCTACTTACTCTCCTTTTCTTTTGTGAAATTAGATGCCCTATTTTGTTAGATTTTAGATCTTTTCTTGCATTTAGATTAGATCTATTTTATGCTCTTGCATTTTACATTCAAAAAAAAAAAAAAAAAAAAAACATTATATATTCCATAAAATCCAAAAATATTTCTTGCATTTCATTTTCTATGGTGATTGTTAAGATGCTTTGGTGTGTAGTTATGTTCTTCATTACTCTTCTTTTAGCATCTCTTTATCATACCTATGATGTTTATGAGAGTATTATTCACTTCATTATGTTGACGACCCTTCACTTTGCTCTTGCCTATGCTTTTGTGAAGTTGACCGACACTAGTCTGCCTACATTTAAAACCTTTCTTAGGGATTTATGTGGTAGCCTTATTCATCTTTTAGATTATGTGAAGAATTTGGTAGATGACACACCATCTCCTAATCTTCCTAATCCTAATCCTAATCATATCAATCCTAGTCTTAATCCTAATCTTCCTATTCTGATACCTATTTCTCCGTTTATTAATCCTTGCTCTACCCATACTTATGATGGGATTCAAGCTATCATTCAAGATGTGGATGTGCAAGATTTCTTTGATTTACCTTATCCTCTTATTCAGGATGATATTAAAGGAAAGGGTATCGACACTTCTACCAAACCTATTATCCCACCTTATACAACCTTTACTCATGAGCATGATAAACAATCCCCTCCTGTAGAAGCTTTACATAATATGTATACTACTGGATATAATATGGTGACTAAATAAGGTTATAAAGGTTTAGGGCTAGGAGTTACTAAGCATGGTATTAGGTTTCCTATTCATCTCCCCCCTAAACCGAATATGTATGGTGTTGGGTGTTCAAAATCTCAAGTTAAGGTAGGTGATGCTAAACATTGTCCTTCTCTCCCCACACCTATCCTAGATAACCCTAATACTCATCAAGAAATTGCTAAGAAGGTATATGTTGAGCTAATGAATTCCAAGAAAGAAATCTTTAGACCTATGCCGATAGATGCTCTATATAAATATAAATGTCCTTTTCATTATAGTAACAAATACTTACTTGTTGATTGTAAACATTTCAAGGCATATGTTAGAGAAAGAGCTGCTTTAGGAATTATATCTCATTCTCATGCAGTCTTACAATTTCTTCATAATTTTGATATAGGGGATTCCCCTCCTTTAAATATAATGTAAATACTCTTCTCCTCTTGTCTCATGACTGGGGGGCAAGAGGTGCATCTTAATCCAGTCTCCTAGGATCCATTAGGTCTTTTATCGGGGCTTAATTGGTATTCTTTCTCTTCTCTTTTTCTATGGCTTTGCATTATGTTTTTAATCATCCATAGAATCTATCCTTTCTTCTCAAGATATCTTTTCTATGACATTTGTTTTGCAAAGGTATCCCTTGTCTCTATCTCTAGGGGGCAAGGTACTTCTTTCTTTATCTTTGTCTAGGGAGAAGCTTTCCTTAGCTTAGTGGTATTTGTTTATATTGTAATACTATTTCATCATATTGACAGATGTGTTGACTACAGATAACCTTCCTACATGAGAAGTTGTTGTCCTAGGTCATCGCTTCTTCTCTATGTTGCAAATTATACTCTTTATAAACTCTTACCCTTGCTTTGGTGTTAGAGTTGTTTCCCTCATTTCAAAGATTCCTCTGCCTATTCCTTGTAGGGGGCTTGATGCTTGAATCTTTGTTCCCTCCTTTTTGAAAGTTGATATTTTATCTAAAGCACTCCTCTTTGGTGGGGGTCTTGTTGATAAGATCTCTTTCATTTGAGGATCCTTTTCCATGAGTGACATATTCTTTTCACTATTATCTATACTCTTGGATGTAGCGGTCAATATCCCTCACTAAGAATATGGTATACATTGTTGTAAACAGGATATCTCCTTGCATTGTGAAGTAGGTATCCTCTTCCATCTTTGTCCTCCGCTTGGGGGGAAAGGATGTCATTTCCTTCTATTTTTCCCGGATGTACCTCTTTCCTTGGGTAAGCAGTATTTATCTATTATGTGACATTCAATCCTATATGAAAATTTTGGTTTGCATTGAGGATCTTTGTCCTTCATCACAACCTCTTTCATTGTTTGACATTGGGTTCCCATGGTTGATATATCTCTCACCTTGGAAACTGAACAGTGTGCTATCCCTCATAAGGGTTACTTTCTTTTCACTTCTTGCATGATATCTCTTTACATTCATCCTTTCCATGGCCTCATAGGAGTTGTGACCTTCTTGGCTTGGACTGGGTGTTGTCTATGGATATTGTCTTGATGTTGAAGAAGGCTTTATCCTTGTTCTTTTCTTTCCTTAACATGTCAAAATAGTATGTTTTTTCCATATTAAGGAGGGGGGCATATATAAGGCCTCCCTTGTACTATAAGTTTTTATTTTTACATGCTAAATCTTGGAAGGTAATGCACATAAGTTTCTAAATCCTGAAAAGACACACATCCATATGCTAAATCTTCTGAAGGTAACACACATAAGTTGCTAAATCTTGAGGAGACACACATTTTTCAAATTTTTCAATATGCTAAATCCTCTAAAGGTAACGCACATAAGTTGCTAAATCTTGAAGGGACATGCATTTCTAGTTTCAAATATGCTAAATCTTGGAAGGTAATGCACATAAGTTGCTAAATCTTGAAAAGACATGCACCTATATGCTAAATCTTCCAAAGGTAACACACATAAGTTGTTAAATCCTGAGGAGACACGCATTTCATATTCATAGTGATACAAGAAGGTGGATATATGGGTATTCCAGAAGTTGTCAGAAGATGCATTACAATTGTAAACACAATTTATGGGTGAACCTATTGGGCTCTCCCTCCAAGGTGATTCACAGTAAGATGGGCATCTTACTGGGCGAGGTAATCACTTTCTCCTTTCTTTCTTTTCTGCTTTCATGCTAGTAGGACATGATCATGAAGCTATGTTATTTATAGTGTTGCTCTTGTCTTTCTTATGTAAACATTTATGCTTTTATGATAGCTTTCCAAATATGATATTAACATGAGGAATATTTCTTAGTGAGGTTTCTTATGCTAATTGATTTGGGTTATTTAGTGCTAACCCTCATTCTTTTGGTTTTATTGTTTCGCACCCTCGTGTGTGTATGTTGAGTTAGAATCTTTAGTCTGAGGGCTCATGCCCTTAGCTAAGTATTATTTTATCTCTTTGTGAATCTACCTGGATCTCCTCTTTCTTCTCCTTTACCAAGAGTTTGCATCAAATCCATACTCTTGCTAAAGTGGGGGCTTAATGTATCATCTTAAAATGGAAGCACTTCCATATTAAGAGTGGTTAGCCCTCCGAGTAAGTGGTTTGGGGTCATATTGGATGCCTTGAATTGATCTTTGCTTTGATATGGCTTTCTCCCCACTTTCCACTTCTTTTCTGCTTCAAATCCTAGGTGAAATTAGGGATAGGATCTTAAGGATTCTCCTGAATTTCTCTCTTCCATAGCTCTATTTTCTAAGTAGGATTTAGAAATGGATCCTCCTGGACTTCATCTCAGTAATCATAGGATTTTATGTCTATTCCTGACATTCTATCCTATTTTGGCATCAATTCTAGGTTTCTGGACATCCCTGGGACCTCTTAACTTGATTCTGGGTCAACCTGGGAAAAAGGTCAATGTCTTAGGTTAACCCTGACTAGGTCAGGGTCAACCTTGACATTGACCCCTTCCTCAAAAATTCCAATTTCCAAAATTTCTGGGCTTCGGGCTTTCGAGAAATTTATTTTCCCGCCTCCGGCTCGGCCATTTCAGGTTTCGAGATGGTAAATACTTTAATTTCATTTAATCTAGGTATATTTTCTAAAGGTGAGGACCTAATTGGGATTTAATTCTCCAAGGTGCCCCATCTAGAGGAGTGTTCCCTAGATCACTATAAAAGGAGGCCTTCCTCTCTCATTTTCACATCCATCATTCACATCTCAAGCTCTCAAGGTGATCAAGAAAGCATTCATTCAAACAATCAAGTCTTTTTCTCCATCCAAGTTCTCCATTGAAGATCAAGGATTCAAGCATTCAAGCTATTGAAGGGATTTGGTTCAAGCATTCAAGATTTATCATTCAAACCCTAGATCTAGCCATCATAATGGTGTGATCTTCCTTCAAGATCCTTTGTTCATCTTCAACATTCTTCTATCAAAGTGGATTCCAAGCATACAATCATGGAGGTTTGATTTACATTTATTATTGTGTTCAAGCTTTCATATCAATATACTTGTTTACATTTCAAATACAATTTCATATCTATTGAATTGCATAGCTTCATTGTTAGATCCTTTTCTACTACTTGCTAGCATTCTCCATTTCAATTTCAATATTAAGGTTGATTCCAAACTGGGGTTTGACCAAGGCAAACCCCCCATACAACAAAAACCCCCATTTTCTTGTAGGTACAGGTGTGGAGTTTTGAATCTGAGAGTGAATTTGGATACCCTTTTCAACAAACTTCCAGGATCTGCGAACATAATTTGAATCAGACTTCAAACAAAGAATGTGGTATTTGACCTTTTATGAGGGTCAAACCCAAGCTGAGTCATCTTGAGGAAAGATTTCTAGGTTTTCTCTGTCTCAGCATTTCCAGTCTAGGACAGGTTTCAAATTTTCCTGAAAGTGTACACCGACACCAGAATTCAACATTTTCTAGATCTGCCCTAATTTTGAGGTTAGTAGTTGTATTTCAATTATTTCATATTCCAAGCATAAATTCCATTCATAGGGAAATATTGTATTTACTCTCTCTCTCTCTTCCTACTCTTTTCCATAAAATTGATTCGATTATGCATTAGCCTTTTTGGTTGATCAAATCGGATCTCTTCTTTGGGGAATTTGGGTTTTGAGAATAGATCTCATATTTCCCCCTTCCCTTTCTATCTGAATAGTGGTGAATCCATTTTACATTTATTCATTGGGATAGAAAAGAGAACTTGTCACAAAATGTTATGGCTGTCTCTTCTTTTGATTATAAGTTTCAATACGTTCTTGCTGGTTGGGAAGGGTTTGCTGCAGATAGCCGTGTTCTAGCTTCAACTCTCAGTAGAGCCAATCCACTTGTAGTTCCCCCTGGTATGCCATTTCACACCGTATTTTTACTGAAGAAAATGATAAATGTTTGATGGTGTCAATGTTTCACGGTTTAACAATATATGTTATTTTGTAGGAAAATATTATTTAGTCGATGCTGGATATCCAAATGTACCAGGATTTCTTGCACCTTACCGATGTACACGTTACCACCTGAAGGAGTTTTCAAGAGCAAACCCGATAAATAGCCCACAAGATTTTAACCACTAACACTCCTCTCTTAGAAATGCAATAGAGTGTACATTTGGCATTTTGAAGTAGCGTTTTCGTATCCTGAGGCATGAAACGTCTTATCCAATCAGAACACAAGCACGTATTGTTTTGGCATGTTGCATACTACACAACTTCATTACTATAGAGGACGGTGTTCCATCTGAAGTGGTTATTGAAGAGGACGACAATCGTGATAGGATAAATGTACCAATACTTGAGACATATGGGTTGAGTCGGCATGATAGGGATGATTGGGGGAACTTTAGAGATGATATAGCAAGTAGGATGTGGGAAGACTACAGACATAGAGATTAGTTTTACAAGACCTTTCTTTGTTCTTTAATGTGCTTTCATTCATAACTGGTTATTGTCTATGCCTCTTGAATTTGTAAGCCTTGTTGCATTACAAAATATAAATCATACTGTTGTAATGTTGATGCTCAAAACATGTGTTCTCATAGTTTACATTTACAATATTCTTTGAAAGAAATGAAGCCTATGTATGATTTCTAACTCTGATTTCTCTTTGATTAACATTCATGTCTGTATCTTATTTGACACTTTTTCTTCTAAATGGGGATTGAGAGAATGGTAATTTGGCCCTCAAATTCCAATTGCACCTTTTCATGTGGAAGATGTACTAGAGCATATATAGTACAACTGTATGAACATAGTAGACCATATATAATTACAATACTAATTTAGTGTGCAACAGAATGAACATTGAATCAATGTTCATTCTATTGCACACTGATTCAGTTGCTCAAGAATACCACTTATCATCATTCTTGAGCAACTGAATCAGTGTCTTTTAGTGTTCATTCTGTTGCACACTGAATCAGTGTTCATTCTGTTTCACACTGAATCAGTATTGTAATTATATATGGTCTACTATGTTCATATAGTTGTACTATATACTGAATCAGTGTGCAACAAAATGAACATTGAATCAGTGTTCATTATGTTGCACACTGAATTAGTATTGTAATTATATATGGTCTACTATGTTCATACAATTGTACTATATATTGAATCAGTGTGCAATAGAATGTACACTAAATCAGTGTTCATTTTGTTGCACACTGAATCAGTATTGTAATTATATATGGTCTACTATGTTCATACAGTTGTACTATATACTGAATCAGTGTGCAACATATAATAAAAAAGTACATCCTCTCTTTTGTACTAAATTGTAATGAGAGGAAGAATGATCAGAAAAAATTATAACATAATTTATGAAGTTGTGTAACATGTTCAGAAAAATGATCATGGGAGAGTACAAGTTATATAACATGTTTGAACTTTGGATTACAAAGATATTATCATTGTTGATTTAAAAATCACGTCAAGTGGTCAGTTACAGGTCACTTGTCTAAAATTGATATGAATAAAGGTTTGATAATTAGATGGATAATCCACGAATTATATTTGAGCATTACTCCAGGAGGTTGCCCCATTGAAGAGGCCAACAATATATTGTAATGTGAGTCTGTCATTTCAACAAAATATTATTCCTATGTTCTCATCTGCAACATATATTTTCTATGTTTCTGCTATTGGAATTATTGTGGGTCATTAATTAATTAAAAGCATTGTGCAAACCTGAACTAATCACCTAATGTTGGATCCCTAGAGAGCTTAGATGCAGAGGTGAGTCATGCAAACAGAACCTATGTGGACCTCGTGGTGTACTAATTCTTTTATGTCTGGCAGTGGCTATTGTCATGGTTTGCACATGTTAAAGTTGAACATAATTAAATCTGTCTTCCCAAAAAAAAAAGTGTTGCATTGAAATCGGGATTTCCTTTGGTTAGTTTGGATGAGCATTTCAATGTAGCTCTTTAATACATATTGGTGCAAATATGGTGCAATGCATATGATACATGGCACTCAACATGATAAGAGAGATTTTAGATAAGTCCTTCAATGTAGGATGTGGACCTATCCTTCCTCCAGACCAATTAACCATTACCAAGCTTGGTTTGTCATATAATCACCTGTTTGACATAGTTGTGCATGGCTTGCTGTGTGCTTTTCTTTAATCTAAGAAAACCATTGAGTAACACCATATGTCAATAAAAATGTGGAAAAATAGTTGAGACAGAAAAATTAGTGATCTTAAACAAGTAGACCATAGTAGACAGTGTGAACATAGTAGACCATATATACATGCATACTTAGCTACATGCAAATGAGAATGGATAATAAAGAAATATATTACATATTGCTGGATATCATGCATAAATGCAATATTTTGGATTATATGCCATTGTTGTATTACTATTTCTTTAAGATCCATTCTCATTTGCATGTAGCTAATGATTGCATACAACATGTGGTGTAGGTGATGTCCTTCACAGATCTGATGATGAGCATGGACGATGAGGTTCAAGTAAGCCAGTCAACTTCTTCCTCCAAGAAGGTTGTGTGGACAAGAGAGATGGAACGAAAGTTCCTAAACTTGCTCCATGATCAAGTTCACCTAGGAAGGAAAGGTGAAGGGGGCTTCAAAAAAGAAGCTTGGACAACCATTGAGAGGAAGTTCAATGCTGAGATGAACCTTAATTTGTCAAAGGAAAATTTCAAAAATAAGCTTAAAGGATGGAAGCAAGGTTTTAGAGTCATGAGAGAGTTGAAGAATATGAGTGGGTTTGCATGGAATGAAGCTACTCAAAGTGTGGATGTTGATGACATGGTGTGGGAGGAGCTTCTAAAGGTGACATGTTGTTTTGAATATGTTGGTCTTAGCAATATTTCCTTCTTATTAAGTTAGATAGAATACAAAGATCTAATTCATTCATCATGACAACATGTAGAGAAAAGAATTCAAAAGTGCCAAAGTGTACAAGAGACAACCCTTCCAGTACTGTAATGACCTAGCCATCATTGTAGGTAATGACATAGCTGAAGGTGTCGCTGCTGCTACTGCACAAGAGATAGAAGAAGGGCTCAATATGGATGGGCCCGCCTACATGGATTGTGATGAGGATGTCCCTATGAGTACACCTCTTAACACTACACCTGATTTGGATGATGAATTATATCATTCCAATCAATTGACTACAAGTGGTCATCCAAATCCTTCAACATCGTCACCAAGGAGGGGAAAGAGGAAGAAGGCAACCATGACTGGTTCGATGGATGTGCTTTGTGAAACTATGAAAAGAATAGAAGAGGACTTTCGTGCACCTCTTGTACTCAAAGTGGACAGTTCTGAATCAAATTCTGTCTTGGAAAGTGTCTATGAGGCTCTCAAAAGCATCCCTAATTTGACTCAACAAACTATGCTAAAAGCATATGACACCTTCATGGCTGATAAAGATAGAGCCAAAGGGTTCTTGAAAATGAATGAAGATGATAGGGTGCAGTATATTGCCATGAAGTTTGCAGACCTCTAGCTACTTTTTTTTTCATTTTAAATTATTGTTACTTAAACGTTGACAGACCTCTAGATACTTGTCTTATCAACACCATACATTGTTTTTGTTTATTAGCTTCTGCACTATATATGCTCTAGTATATTTTTCTACTATTTTAGCCATGATGATATTGTTTTTACTGTTATTTCATGCTATTTCAGCCATGATGATATTGTTTTTATTGTTATTTCATGCTATTTCAGCCATGATGATATTGTTTTTACTATTATTTCATGCTATTTCAGTCGTGATGATATTGTTTTTACTATTATTTCATGCTATTTCAGCCATGATGATATTGTTTTTACTGTTATTTCATGCATTATGATATTTATCTGCTATTTCAGCCATGATGATATTATTTTTATTGGTACTTCATGATTATAAATGGAATACACCAAGGAGTAACACATGATGAAGATCAATTATAGCAATAATGTTATTTTAGCCATGATGATATTGTTTTTACTGTTATTTCATGCATTATGATATTTATCTACTATTTCAACCATGATGATATTGTATTACATTTATTATTACGAGTATAGATGTGTTATTAGATCCTTTCAGTTTCAAATAGAAAGTCTCTTTAATCAACCATGGATTGTTAGAGTAGATTTGATTATGTGGAGTTTCTAAAATGTTATGAACTATATTTGAATGAACTCTCATTACTTCTTCACTGCTCATATGTTGTTCATGATTTCAACTTACAATCTATATTTCTGATGACTACACATATTTCTGATGTTACTCCTTGGTGTTTTACATTTATTACGGGAACTTTGCACGGTGTGTCTTCACACCACCATTTCGTTGTTGGATTTTGTTCTTCCCCATCTTCTATGTACGAGTATAGATGTGTTATTAGATCCTTTTAGTTTCAAATAGAAAGTGTCTTTAATCAACCATGGATTGTTAGAGTAGATTTGATTATGTGAAAATTCTAAAATTTTATGAAGTGTATTTAATCAACCATAGATTTTTATAGTGTCGACGACTTCGGTCAATGCACCTATGTGTCAATGTGGTGTTGGGCAATGCATATTAAGGATGTCACAGACACCAAGAAATCTTGGGCATCAATTTTGGGCTTGCCCAAAAAATAAAAAGGTCTGGATATGTAATTATAGTTTTATGTTTAAAAAGAATGTGACAACTAATCATTTTAGGAAGAACTGATGTAGATTTGGTATTGCAGGGAAATAGTAAATGTGAATTCTTTTGGTGGGTCGATGAACCCAAATGTATGTCTACTCCATCTACAACTATACCCAAATTTATGTCAACCCCATCTATATGCCTACCTAACATAGGGAATGAGTGCAAGGCTCGAGAGGCAGCTAGTGCTGCAAAATTATTTTCAATGGTGAAAGTAGAAATCATGTTTCTGTGATGCATTCTTTGTGTAGTATGCACACTACTTTTTTGGGAACATATGCATAAATGTAGTTAATAGACAGATATTGTAGATACATGAAATTTTTTATAATTTAAAGTAGATACGTTGGACATATTTTGATAAACTCAAGAAATTTTTTGTTGTTTATGACTCAGTTATGATTTTGAATATAAAATTAAACAAAATTAAATATTAACCTTATTAAAAAAATTTGAAATTTTTTAATGATTTTCTATATAAAATTTAATAAAATAAAATAAAAAATATTTATGGTTTTCTCTATAAAATTAAATAAAATAACAAAATAAATCATAAAATGAACTAATAAAAATAAAATATAATATAAAAAAATATTAAAATAGTTCAAAAAATAAAATAATAATCATAGTCAAATTCCAATTCTAGTTTTAAAAAGTGGAACCAAACGAAGGATCTACATCTTCTCCCTCATATTCCGAGTCAACCAAACGATCCAAACTATAATCCGGAAATGAAAAACTAGATTATCAAATCCATGATTTGACCATTTCCAGCATTTGATCAAATTCAACATTTCCTAATTCCCGCTACCAAACGGGCCCTTAGTTATTTGTTAAATATGGGCATACATTTTGTTTTGTAACAAATGTAAATTGTGTTCTTATAAAGCTTATATGGTTTTAAACCATTTATAGCCAACTTTTTGTATAAAAAGGGGATGAAGTTTGTAAAGGGGGTAGTCTTTTTCCGGAGGAATTCTTGTAAAAGGAGAAGAGTGTTTGAGTGGTAATTCTCCTTTGGGAGTTAAGTGGTCTCTTATGAGAAAAATAGAGAGATAAAATCTTAGCAAATCTTTTGAGAGATTTTATATGACTTTTAAAGTCATTTGAAAAGGTTTGATGCCTATTGTATTCATGTACTCATATTAAGAGAGAGTGAGTTGCAGTTTTATTGCTTGATAACGTTGTAAAGGTGATGAAGGAACTAGGCACAAATATGTTTCCAAATAGATCATGTCATTACAATGTGGAAGCGAAAAGAGCTTGAAGTGCAACAATCTTCCTTGGAAACATATTGTAACTCAGTGGAAGACCATGGTGGTGTAAGAGCGGTTGCATCATAAAAATGACATCTATCATGTACTTTTGTGGATCCAAAGATGTATCCAGAGTTTGATGAACTCTATTATCAAATATCTTTGTCTCTCTTTTCTTGGTGCATGATTTTGTTAGCTTCTTTACTTTCTTGTATTTTATATGTTTATTTTTTCAATTCACAAGCAACATCAGTTTTGATCTTAAATTAAATTTATATCTTGGTGAATCTAATAGTTTTTAAGTGATTCATAGTAAGGAGTTTACAAATCATTGTCAATCTTGTTGCTACTATGAAGCTGGTGAAGCATTGGAAATAATTTGATGCCTAGCTGGCAATAATTCATTTCCATGGAGAGAGAGAGAGAGAGAGAGAGAGAGAGAGAGAGAGAGAGAGAGGAGGTGATGGAGAAAGATGGATGGATAGAGAAAGGTAGATATGTCTACATGTGGAGGGGGGAGATGCAAATCGAGATAGAGATGAATATAGAGTGAGAGGATGAAAGAAAAATAGATATAGAGATAGAGATAGATCAAAATGTAAAGACAGAAAGAGAGCTAGGGAGATCCAAAGGGAGACATAGAGAGGGAGAGATAGAGATGAAGAGATAGAAATAGATATAGACGGTGAGATAGATTGATAGAGAGATAAGCATTTATAGAAAGGATGAGAGGGAGAGATGAACAAAGGAAAAATACTTAGTTGACCTTTCATACCTCTGTGGTGTACCCATTGCACACTAAGGTTGATTTCTTGTAATGATTAGGTTATATACTCTTCTGAAAGAATGATCAAATATATATATTAAAAACACTCAAATATGGAAAATGTTAAATCAATCCAAAATTACAGGCAACAAAATTCATATAAACATGAAAAATATGATAGTCGCACAATAAAACAAAATACTTGTGCATTGAAGAACATGGTGCACTTCTTAATAGATATTAATTGTAGGAATTTCAGGAACCCTTGCTGAAGCCATACATTGACGCTAGGGTTGAATGAGTGAAGGAATATTTTTAATGATATCCACAAGATCAGATAGTCTATATAATCAAATACTTTTAGCATAATGAGCACAAAAGAAGCACCCGCCCAAGCCCATAAGCAGCCCAAGGCGAAAACTAATTCCTATTGAACAATTTTCTTCTGTTATTAATTTTGACAAAGCAATTTGTCATCCAAACAATCCAATCTTCTTCAAACAAGGTATTTAGAGACTCAACATTTATGATATCCATATATTTTCTTTGGATATCACCAAAATTTGTGCAATCCATTATGTAATGCCATTTTATTTCTACTGACATGAAGATAAGACAACCCATGCCATCTCATTCCTCTTTGGGTGTTTTCCACCTCCCTTTTTCACACCTAAGATAGTGTGAGCTCATTCTTAGCTGGGTCATTAGTATTTTTTTTTTCCATTTTATATTTGCCTCTATGTAATACTTTTTTTGGTGATCACATGTGAGATTAAAATGTTTGATGTAATATTATCTTTTTCTTCCAAGTTGTTTTGACCACGATGTCATTTTAACTTTCTCTTTACATACTTTTATATTTCACTATTCAAATTTGGGAATTCATGTATATTAATTCCCCATTTATCTAGCCATTTGATATTTTGTTTCATCCAAGTGTTTTTTCTTCTATATAACCTTTCATTTGTCACAAGTTTGGGCCAGTGCTGATCTTCCATTTTCTCTGTTATTTTCAAATAGCCTAACAACCAAATTATTGAAGTTGTTTCGATTGAAAACAAATATTGTATGTTTGCAAAATCAAGACCCCAAGCTTAGGTGGTCATAAATTAGCGGTACAATCCATACCAAATTACATCCTTCAATCTCTTTTGATCTGTTTATGGGTTTATAGGTGGTTTGTGGTATAAATAAAAAATAGGTAAGTTTATCTCTTCAAAATTTGAACTTATGACTTCTTTTTGAAAAATTAAATTCTAATCATTTAAAATTAGTTCTATTTTATTAACTATACAATTATTTTAATTCTTAAATGGTATATCAGATTTTGATTTTTTTTTTGGTTTCTTTGTATGTAACTTAATTGCTTATATCTATTGTTTTGGATTTTGCATAGTAAATGTGAAAGTTGTGAGATTCATTATGCATGCAGGGATCAACAAAAGGTCAATTCAAAGTGTCATCCAAAAAATATTATTTATTTCCTCATTGTCAATTTTGATGGCAACATCCCCTCAATACACATGCTTTGATATCATAAGATGTCTCACACCCTCACACATATGCAATGGTTTCAAATGATAATAGATTTCTACAGGCTTCTTATCACAACATATTCAAGAACCTGAATAGTAAATAATCAAATTTTGTAATAGACAATATTATCAACATGAACTATGAACACATTAATATTCTTAACCAAACCACTTGCTAGTTGGCGACATGAATTTCAAGAATTAAATAAAAAAATAGAACATTAAAACAAATAGTTAACTCTCATCCTAGAAGGTCCTAAGTTCACAAGGGAGAACTACTCAATGTGGAGTGGTAGAATGAAGCTTTATCTAAATGCTATGGGTAACCAGTATTAAAATCATGTTATTAATCAATATGTTGCACCAATCAAGATTCTCAATGTAGATTAGCTAAGGGAACAACAAGAGAATACTACAGCTATGGAATCCATTGCAAGTACATTATCTAATTCAAAGTTTATTGATATCCAAGATCTTGAAACTACCTATGATGTATGGGTGAAATTGAAGTTAGTGTATGGTGGTGACAAACGTGTGCAGAAAGCTAAGGTTGACAGCTTGGAAGGAAAATTTGATGACATGAGGATGGTTGAAGGTGAAAACATTGAGAAGTATGGGCAGAGAATTAAAGAAGTGGTTGTTGCTATCAAAAGTGCTAGTGGAACTATTGTAGAAGATGATGTGGTAAGTAAAGTATTGAGAACCTTGTTACTTCTTTATGCCATTAGGGTTTTTTCTATTCAAGAGTTAAGATATTTAGGAACTACAACTATCACTATTGATGCATTGACTGGAAAGTTGACTTCTTTTGAACTTAGAAATTATGATAATAGTGTTATAAGGCTTGAAGTTGAATGAGTGAGGATTTTTCTAGCATATGTTTCTTTTAAAGGTTTTAAAGTTTTTCAAATGGACATAAAATCTACATCCTTGAATGGAACTCTAGAAGAGGAAGTGTACATAGAACAACCTGATGGTTTTGCACTATTAGAAGATGAGGACATGGTGTACATGTTGCATAACATACTTTATGGATTGAATTAGGCACCAAGGACATGGTATGAGAGAGACTCCACTCATATCTATTCAAGATTAGTTTCATCAAGACAAGTGAGGATAACAATGTCTACTTGAAGATTGAGAAGGATGATCGATTGTTGATTGCTGAAATCTTTGTGGATGACATCATTTTTGGTGGAAATGATGAGATAAGCATTGCATTTGCAAATGAAATGAGGATAGAATTTGAGATGTCGATGTTTGGAGAGATCAAATTCTTTGTTGGATTACAAGTATCTTAGCTCAGTGATAGAATCTACAATCAACTAGACAAAGTATGTGAGGGAAGTGTTTAATAATTTTGGGTTAGAAGATTCTAAACCAGTTAGAACTCTAATGGTGACCAATTTTAAACTATCCAAGGAAGATTATTCTAAAGAGGTGAGTACAACTTTAAACAGATCCATGATCAATAAGTTGCAGTATGTTCTTCATAGTAGGTTTGATATAGCACATGTAGTTGGGATAGTTGCAAGATTTCAAGCTAATCCAAAGGAATCCCATATGGTGGTCCTGAAGATAATTTTTAGATACTTAAAAGGGACTAAAGACCGGTCTTTGGTATGATCACAAAGGAGGTTTTACTTTGAGTGTGTTCGCTAATGCAAACTGGGAAGACAATGTGGATGATAGGAAGAGCACAAGTGGAGGATATTTCTTTCTTGGAGAGAGACTTGTGTCATGGACAAGCAAAAAGAATAATTGTATTTTTCAGTCTGCTACGAAGGTAGAATATGTTGTTGCTGCTCTTAATTGCACTCAAGTTGCTTATATGAAGTAGTTATTGGAAGGTATTAAGGAAAAGGTAACTGAACCAGTGGTTATCTATTGTGATAATACCAATGCTATAAACATATCCAAGAACCCTGTGATGCACTCTAAGACCAAGCATATTGCAATTAAATACTATTTTCTTAGAGAGAAATTTCAAGAGAAAGAGGTGCAGTTGGAGTATGTACCAACTAAGGAGCATCTTGTAGACATTAGTAAGGTATTAAGGAAAAGGTAACTGAACCAATGGTTATCTATTGTGATAATACCAATGCTATAAACATATCCGAGAACCCTGTGATGCACTCTAAGACCAAGCATATTGCAATTAAGTACCATTTTCTTAGAGAGAAATTTCAAGAGAAAGAGGTGCTGTTGGAGTATGTACCAACTAAGGAGCATCTTGTAGACATTTTTACTAAGTCACTACCAAGGGATGTGTTTGAGTGTCTAAGAGACAATTTGGGGGTCATTCCCCTACCTAAGCAGAATTAAATTGATGCTGTTGCATCAGTCCAATGTTTTGTATTGGAAATATTTTTTGGGTTGATGTAATTAGGAGCTACTCCTTAGAGGGAGTAGTCAATGGTAAAGATACTGAAGGAGAAGAAGTGATCTATGGTATGGAGTATTTGGCATTGTTGTCAAAGGGGGAGAGATATACTAAGAAGTGGCAAGCAAACATATGAGATGGATGAGAAAGAGAGAAAGATGGGACACATATTCAGTCGATTCATAGATGAACATTCAATGTAAGAACACAAGTAGAGAAAGTTATCTGATCGAGAAGATGTTTTGATTGTTGTGTTTTCATAAATGCCAAAGGGGGAGATTGTTGGTATAACTGATGTAGTGATGGTACATATTTGGTGTTGAGATGATCAGTTATTATGTTTTCGTTGATGTCAAGTATTGACCTAGTGTTCTTAGTGTGTTTCCAAGTATGTGAGAAGGATAAACTACGTGTTGCAAGTGGTTCCAATGGTCACGATTCTTAAGGGAGACTTGGGAATGTCTCTACATGATAACTGTATGATCACAACCATTGAATGTATGATTTACATGTAAGTTATGATTGATTGAAGTGTGATAGGGAAATTAATAGAACAGTCTATGACTAGCAATGAGTGATTTGATTGGTTCATCAAATCTATGATGAGTTAGGAGGTGTGATCATATAATTGTATTGTTGATACTATGTTGAGCTCATGGTTATGACCGCAACTGATTTGGTTGAGCGATAAGCATGTTTTATGGTTATGAAAGTTATTTTAGTGAAAGGTGACAATGTTCTTAAGCTATCAATGGTAGATCTTCTATTGCCGACCGATAATCAAGTTGTGATGAATAATTTGTGTTCCATTTGTCATGTTGATGTGTCTCAATTCATTTGTGATGATGTGTTGGCATTACATTGATTGAGGTAGAGTTGGTCAAAATGTGTTTGACTATTCTTGATAAAATAAATTGTAAGGGTTTATCCTTTGGTTGACCTATTTGGTAAAGATGGTTGTCATATTGGGATGTATGTTTTGGCACAATCTCTTTGGGTGTGAAGATTGAAAAAGTGATTTCAAATGTGTTGGATGAGTTTTTAGGGCGATGGAAGAATTAGGGCTTGAGTAGTGATATTTATATCATGAAATCAAATATTTGTGTGTGTAGATTGTGATTGTGACAGTGCAATCAAGCCAGGGTATTCCAAAGTTTTCTGATGAGAGAATGAATGTGTTGCAGAGGATCTAATCAAGAAAAGGAGTTTCTATTTCTAGATTACAAGACCCTAACAACTTTCTTATTTGTAAATCCCATAACCGGGTAGATCCTAACATATCTTATTGTAAAATCATATAACAAGGTGGCACTTTAGCTAGTGTCTGAAGTCCTCTAACAAAGTTACTCCTAATAGGATAAAACTCCTTATAGGGCTAGAGGTAAATCCCATGACTGGGTGGCACCTAATAGTGTCTTTGTAAATTCCTAACAGAGTTAATCTCCTAACAGGGCATACTTCATAAGAGTATATAATTTTTGAGTATCATATCACACATGGTTTTCACCCATTTGGGTTTCCACGAGAAAAATCTACGTGTTAGGTGTTGCACACATTGTGGTGGTTGTGTTTATTTATTCTAAGTTTCATTTGCTTATCAATTGGTAAACTTGTGAATGTTGGTTTTGAGTTAAAGATGTAAAAACATGTAGATATCTTAGAGTACTAATTCACCCCCCTTCCCCCCCTCTTAGTACTCTTGGACCCTTAGGACTACTACTATTTATTAGCAACGTGGTTTGTGTTGGTCTCTAACTGACTCAATTGGTTTTCTTGTTTGGATCATATTATTTTGGTTTAGACTTGTGTTGAAAGTTAAGATGTTGTTTTGAGTCATACAGTATTGATTGTGAAGGTCCACATTGATTATTTGTATCAAATTATGTTTTTGTGTCAACTAGTTATGCATTACATTGTTTATGTACACATTGCATTTAATGCCGACTTCAAAGGATGTGTCATTGTGTGTGAACTATTTGGAGATTCTTAGAAAGAAGTATTGTGATGCATTGGGTCCCCTTGATCTCTTAAATTAGATTATAATCATTGTAAATGTATTTGGTGATTGACTTGATTTGAATTGTGTGTTATGTTTTGGCCAACCTAATTAAAGGTCTTATTAATAAAGTTAATATATATAGAAGATATTTTTAGTATTTTGCAGTGTGGATTGAATGAGAATCATGTGGAAGACTATGCATTGAAGGGAAGTATGCAAGTCAATTATATGATGCACTTTCATGATCATATCATTTAGTATATCAAAGGTTGAGACATAGGATGTGTGTGGTACTTGCCATGAAGTTGGTTACTTGAGATGGTGATTCAAGGACAATTTCATGTTTGGAGATTTACTAGAGGCTAAAATTGAATGCTTGTTCATTTTAGTTCATTTTGTTCTTGTTCCTATTAGAAGATAGTGTGTCTTTCTTAATAGTTTTGTGTAGATCTCTATCTTTCCCTAAGGCAATGAGCTTCAACATGCAAGTCTTTTGTATCTTGCCCCGAGATTGTGCATCTTAGCTTGCAAGTCCCTTGTTTATTTCCCTAAGGTTGTGTGTCTTAGCTTGTAAGTCAAATTAGGATTAGTAAGCTTCCTTGGCCTTGACCCTAAAACTATTTTGCAATAAGTTCTTCATAAGTTGGATCTTGTTGTGGTTTTTCCCTCTTTGAGTTTTCACGTAAAATTCTAGTGTTTGTCTGTATGTTCGATGCTTTATCTTTCTTTTTTGTTAAGTTGGTTAAAGTTAATTGATGTGGATTTAAGATTGAATTTTTTTAAGTATAATATGTTCAAGATGAATTCCCCCCTCATTCTTGTGGTGTATTCAATAGTAATAGGGTGGACCTTATGGTCGCTAACTTAATCCCTATCTTTCCAAAATATAAATTCAAATTTAGTCAACTCTTGCCTTTTCTACTACTTAATGTGAATCAACTAAACATATGTTTGTGCAATTTCATACTAGAACCTAGTATTAAAATGTATTCATTTGCACACATTTCATGTATTCTCATCTCTCATACATTCTTTCTTATTCTAGAAGCATCTAAGTAGCAACTTATAGTGAAACACTTGGATTTGATTCACTTAGGAGTAAGGAATGTGTATTAACCTTTTAGGGCACTTCCTCGCCACATTCAATCCCTTACATATATTTCTTAGGGGTTAAACTAGGTGAATGTGTCTCCTTGTGATATAATGACAATCCTTCCAAAGTATTCCAAAAAACCTCTAGTTTTAGATAGTGGAGTCTAAAAAAAGGAAAAAGGGTTAACAAATTATAAAGTTAGAGATACAAAATCATAAAGATCAAATCTATGCATTAGAGATGAGAATCCACGACTACGCCACACCTAAGAACTTGATACAACAAAGAACATGGATCTAAAACATTTCAATAACAAAGAGATCATACTTCCAAATCAACAACACTCAAAATTCATAATCTTTATCAAATATCATTTTTTCTTTAATCATAAAGATAAATACCCTTATCTATACATTTACTTCTATAACCTATATTTAGCATCAAAATGCATTAATGATGTACCTATTAAATCTAAATTAATTAACATGTATATGCATTTAATTTGATTAACCTATAATTTTATTTTTCTACTTTCTTTGATCATACAGTTACATACCCCATCCATGTATTTACTTTCATAAATTATATTTAGTATCAAAATACATTAATCAAATACCTATTAAATATGAATTAATTTATACTCATGAATAACTATTTTATTTGATTAACCTAAAGTTTTCATTTTCTACTTATACTACTTCAAAAGTTACATATCATAAGTGCCTTCATTTTCATTTCATTGTTATTTCTTTATTTAACATTCTTCTCAATCTAATTCAAACATTGTTTTTTTTTGTCATATCTTCATTCCATTTTGATATTAATTTTTTACTCTAATATCATTTTTAAAATTTTGAAAAATGTATTTTGATACATTTTTTACTATTTTAGGGATACACCAGCTTTAATGTGGATATTTATTAGTACTAATAGACCATATTCACTAAAATCTTAAGTACTTATTAATAATTTGATTTTTATTATTTGGATATCTCTGCGGTTACATATGTTTATCTATTACAGATTTCACATGTTCTTTTGAGATGTCATATACAGTTCAGGGACGTGGCAGGCTTGTATTTACACTGGATGACTTTTTTTCTATCTTCATGATTCCATTGTTGTATCTCATATGAAGACCACTAATGGCAATTTTTGGACTCTGCTTTGTGGCGTTTACTCTGGCACTAGTTAATGACTGGCTTTACTCTTGTCTTCATATGAGCTCTGGGCTTTTGAGCAATCATAATGTATTCAGCATGCAAACTTTCTTAAGCTATAATTGTTTTATGGGTTGGGTTTTAGGGTTTTTTTTTATCAACTCTCTCCTCTTGGAACATTGATGTAAGGGTTTTTGGGATCTAGATTTGGGGTTCACAACGACATGATTCGTTAATACTGATTAATTCTCTCTCTGAATGCAGTATCTTTTCTTCTGCATTCTTCTTTTGTATTAGGCAATGACCATAATTTTTTCTTCACTAGTTCTTTTCTTTGAGAGCTCTTTTTGAACCAGTTTTTATTATTAATATATATAAAGTTTTGTCAAATTTTTTTTTAATTTTATATTTTTATTATAAGATTTATGTTGTATTAATGTAATATATGATATTATTAGTTATATATTTCCAAGTTTTTAAATTTTTAAATGAAAATGATAATATGAATGTATAATTGCCATATAATAAGTTTAAACTCTTAACTCATCCTCAAATATACTTTTTAAAAAAAATCTAATTTACTATTAAAAAACTTCAAAAACATAAAATTGAAGTGCATGATCAAGAATCCTTTCCACTATCTTTACACTCATTAAATATAGAACTTTCAAAATTAGAATAAATAGGTCACGAGGTCACAAATCAAGCAACTAATTATTTCTACCCTTCTAGAACCTCGAGAAGTCATATTGTACATAGAGAAAAAAGCACATTTGAATATTGAAGGGTGAAGAAAAGACTCCTTGCGCCCCAAGAAAAAAGAGCCTGAAAAAGACAACCCTAGAAATAAAGAGGAGGTAAATGCTGTAAGGAATTTGAAGAAAAAGACAACTTACTCATATAGTTAAATATCTAAGAAAACAGAAAGTCATACTTGACAAATTTCAAACCAACCTTTATTACTTGTTCGTCGAAAGGCTCTGTAAAACTGAGTTAGGTATTTTACTGTGGCAGAAAGGACGTCACTAAATACGAGAAGCACAAGGGCATACGTAGGAAAATGTGCTCTTCTTCATTAAACTACTAATTAATATATTCCTTTGCATACGGTGCCAACGCGGAGAAAAGATAAAAAGACGGGGCGGATGTGATGCAGATGTGATTTTTGAAGAGTAGGAAGATATCTCGTGTGCTGTAGAGCTTTTGAGCTTGTTACTTGCTGCTCAAATTCGCTTGGTGCAGGTCGGGAATGCCTTGTGTTGCAGAAAAGCTTTCGTAAAATGCATTGACCATTCCCCGCCTACATCAATTGAATTGGAGCCCCACAGTGAAGACTGCAAACAATGCCAAGATGGATCCAGGCTCTATACAGATGGTTAGTGTTTGATGTTTAGCATATTGGGTGCTTTCTTGTTTCTTACTTGGCATTGCTTCTGGATAGTATACACCTGATAGGATATTGTTTACTGGTTATTTTGTAATAAATGACTGTATTGGGTTGTTGGTACTGTTAGGGATCTGTCTGTGATCCTTGCTTTCCCCCACTTCTCCTATTATGCAAATCTGTTTTTTTCTGATGGGTCTAGCCCTTTGTTGAGTAATGGGTATATTATATATGCAAGCAGTCTACACATATATTCCCTGAAAATTAGTATTTTTCTCTTCTGGAACTGAAGTGACTTAAGGACGAAGTGAGGATTGCATCCTTGCAGTTAGAATGATACCAATGTCATATAAATGGTTATTAAAGTGTTTTTGGGCACATTTTTCTGTTTTGTGTTTGTCTGCCTAGATTGTGAGTATGCTGGATAATGTTTCAGTTTATCATGGTATTTGTTTCTTTCTCATGGTGATCTGTAAATATTGGATACGTTTATTGAGCTTTGTTGTGTTTATAGAGACTATTGCGAGGAAACGGTTGTCTTCATGTGGTTTCTGCTCTGTCTCATTCGTTGGAAAGAGATCCGTCCTTATGAACTATTTCATATTTTTCTTCTGCTTGTCAGAATTTCTTTTCAGTCATTGCAATGCCCTTATTGAGAAAATCTAATAGTTTTACTGGATTTACATAATCAGAAATTCCCAAATCATATTATATTAATATCTATTTCTAGTGCAACAATACGATTTTCTGAGGTTTCAGGTTTTTATAATCAATCCTTATTTCCCCAAACATCTATTAGTTTTCTGAACTTTTGAGTCACTTCGCCTGGAGTCCAAATCTGATCATTCAAATTGTCTGCAATCAGTATATTTTAGCATTGCAAACCCACTGCATATGCAATATAATGTGAAATAAAAATTCAAGCTCTATCAAATTAATGTATAAGAGCTTGTGATTTTGGGATCAGGCATGACATGATTAATGCAAGGGCTAGAAAATTGCTTTTAGATTTCTAGAAGGATTTTATATCTGAGCCAAGCCATGTCTGTATTATGCTGCCAGCGTATCTTGAGTCATAATCTATGGTTCATGGATTACAAAGATTGGAGTTCTCGATTTAGACCACCGGACTACATTTGTTTGTGGTTATTTATTTGAAGGCATATTTGTTCAGTTTCTTTCACAGCCATACTTCTTTATTGGAAGTATTTTAGATGAGTTGGATAATGCAACTTCGTTAGATCTTTATAACGAGATTGGAGATGTTCACAAGTTCCTCTTGAGCTTGTTGACTCTCCAAGGCATTCTCCCCATTTCTCCTAGAATTTACTGTTAATCGTCGAGCCCGTTGGTCTGATTCTAGTGCGTTACATTTTTCAACTAATGAAAAATGCTATTTTATGATATTGTTTCTATGTTTACATGTGCATGCTTTACTACCGATGTCTCTTACAGTTGTAATGTGGTTTTATCTTAACTTAAATGCAAGTGTCTGTTTCTTCTGTTGTGTTGCATCCCGACTGCCTTCATTAGTCTTTTCTTGCCCTGAAAGCTTTTGATATCAGTTTAGATATTTTCTTTCCCCATTTAGTGGCATATCATCTACTGATAGTTAACTCCGGACAACCTTTTTTCTTTGGCTAACAATAGAGTTTCCCATGATTATATGGGGCACTAAATAGAGTTTTAGATGCATTAAAATGAAAATAAGATGTCTAATATTTAGGCCCATGTTTGTTACAAATTAGCATCTTAACTATGTATGTTTTCCTTTGTACTTGTCATGGTATATATGTTCTTATGTTATAACAAGATTGCACCTCTCCATATATTATAGTCTTTGGCATCCCTGTGTTGTCTATTTCTAGGCTTTCTTCTAAACTTAACAAAGAATACAAGGATTCCCTGCAAGCTGCTTTTATCTTTAATCCTTCGTGGTTTTTAATTATTTACAACAGTCAGCCAACAGTTATCTTGTGAAATATTTAAGCTTTTGGTTTACAAATGTACAAGTTTCCTTGAAGCTCCCTAGAAGACGTCAAGAGTATTTTTATTATAGAACCCTCTACTTTTTTACCATTCAAGCCATTAAGATTCTTAATAAGCAATTGACAATATTAGTAGAAGCTATTTTTTCTTAAGTAACTGGCATTGCTAGTTGAAGCCAATTTTTTCTTTTTCTATATCTGAAAAGTTAAATCTTTTAGTCATTGGCATTCTCCATCTCTTCACAAGCTTTGTCATTAAAGTAAAAATTTAAGGTACAAAATTAGATCAATACGAATTTCTTTTACATTTCCATAAGATACTCCCATATGCCAAGCACGCATGTTGGCCATTTGTGCTTTAGGCATTGCCTAATTATTTAAATAGTCACAAATCACAATGGCTATGTATGATATCCTCAACATGCACAGCTGCACAAATTAATAAGTTGTTCTTTAAATTATTTCTTGTTATTATTTAATATAAAGCATCTATTTGGATTTCACGGTTTGGAGTTTTCTATGAACACAACCAAATCCTCTTAACAACTTTGTCTTGTTTTATAAACAACTCGTGCTTGTCTTCTTGTATAAAACACCTTACACATATCTGCATACCCATTGTAAGACTCTATTAATAATTATATGACGTTTGTGTTTGTGCACAATCCTTTTTTCAGTTCCAAGTTGGTTACTGAAATGGTTTTCTCTCCACACCAAAAATAAGTCATACAAAATCTGTTTATTGTCTACTAGCCATTTGTAAAGAAGTAATACAAAGCAGTTTTGATGGTTTTTTTCTTTCTTTATAAAAGTAGGGAGCACTTGCCCATGAAGAGTCTGGTCAAAATTCGACCATGTTTGTCAACGGTGGCCAACGTTGCTAATACAAAATCAAAATCAAACTTTCTTTCCGTCTTATATGACAGAATTTAATTTGTTGATTCCACCCCTTCCGTTCCAGTTTTTGTTTGTTATTCCTCACCTAACTTATTCATGTACAACAGCTGTTCATTTTTAACAACAGTAAAGTAGCACTGGATTCCAAGGTCTACTGCAGGAACATTGTTGTTAAACAACATAAAATAAGATCACCGATTATTTTAATGATTTGAACAGTGGAAGATTCAATAAAGATCTGATTCTCCTCCCTTGTCTGGATACATATTGTGGATATGATACTTTGTGATACGGCAAGGATATATTATATGGATGCATCTTTTTATTTTAGTTATCTGTATCTGATACATTGGGTTGTGATAGCACACCATTTTGTACTGTATTTGTGAAGATTCTAGTCAAAATTCAACCATGCCTGCCAACATTACTAGCACAAAATCAGAATCAAAATGTCTTTCCAGCCTATGTGACATATTCTAAATTATTATAGAATCTATCCCTTCCGCTTCTGTTTTTGTTTGTTATTCCCTTATATAACTATAACCTGCTCATTCATACCAGCTGTTCATTTTGAACAATACTAAAGAAGTAGCAATTGGCTCACAAGGTCTTGTACAGGAGCATTGTTGTTAAACAACAACAAACAAGGTCATAAATGATTTGAAACGATTTGAATAGAGGAAGGGAAAATAAAAATTTGATTGAGTAAATGCAGAGTTGCCGGATACTTATCTTCCCTTCTCTGAATACATGAACTGGATATGACCCTCCCGGATATGGTATGGAATCATGAATGCATGATCCATATGTATCTATAAATGAGCTTATATTTGAACTGTTCTAGTTTACATATATATCACTAAATACAGAAAAATAATACAACAAAATAATCATTGTAAACTAATATATAAAAACCAAAATATATATAAATGAATATTTTTGAAGTTATGTTCATACCTCTAGATATATAAATAATTAAATAAATGTATATTTCTATACTGTGATATCCAGCTGTAGCTGGAGCTGTATCAGGGGAACTTCATAATTTGCTGTATCTGTTTCTGATACTATATCTGTTTCCATGTGACTCTGAGGAAAAGGGCAGCTCATCTAGGAATATCTATAGGAATATCACATCAACTATCTTCGATAGATTAATCTGATTATCACTACCAAAGTATCAGGATTCAGCCATATTAACCAACGAATGACATAGGTATTTGACAGAGTCCAATCTGAAAAATAAACAGGTAATTATATCTAATTTATGATGGTAAGAAGAGGTGGGAGCTCAAAACTTTATGTTAAAAGCTAGTAGCAAGATCAGGTGCTGAGAAAATCAATCACCGCCTCACAATTCCCATCCTAACAACATTTCACAGCTTCACCAATTCAATTATCCTGAAGGTTCAAATATATTTGAACCTGCAATTGAAAATCTTTGCATCTAATTTATGATGGTAGCATGAGGTGAGAGCTCAAAACTTTATGGCAAAAGCTAGTAGCAAGATCAGGTGCTGAGAAAATCAGTCACCGCCTCATGATTACCATCCTAACAACATTTCACTGCTTAACCAATTCAAGGATCCTGAAGGTTCAAATATATTTGAACCTGCAATAGAAAATCTTGATTAACTAATTAAAAAAAATAGAATACAGTACAATTTTGATGAATTGTTAACTGAAAGTGAATATCTTTTGTACATAACAGGTTATGCAAGACCTGAAAAATATAACTGGTAGCTTTTGTAACATGTTTTGTGCTTTCAAAAAACCACCAGAAATTGGAACTGCAAGTGCAAACTTCTTATACCAGAAGTATGTTGAAGTACCATTCGAAATTAGGACAACCCATTTCCATACATCAGAAAGATGTTACATTACCGCCTATGATTAGGACAACCACCATATATGAAGGTTGTCCAAAAGTTACCTAAAGTCCGGACTATTCACTAATAATGTTGATACACTAGCAAACTTTTGATGTGCTCATAATTGAATTTCTTATGTACAGGCAAATACACAATAATAGTGAGTTATGCAAGGCCTGAAAATGTTATTGGTAGCCTGTCGTAGCATGTTTTGCACTCATGCATTATATGCTGTCAAAAGACCAACAGGAATCAAGACTGCAAACTTCTATATACAGTAAGTTTGTTGAAGTATCGTCAAAATTTAGGACTACCCACTTTCATTTATCAGAAGGATGTCAAAATACCACCTATGATAAGGATGACCACCATATATCAGAAGATTTTCCAAAAGTTACCTGAAATCGGTACCACAGCAGATCAAGAAATGCAACTTCTTATCAGACATTTAATTACTGGACTGGCTTATGGCTTGTCAAGAATCTACTGCCTTCATATAAGGACGAACAATTGCAGCAAATGGTAAAAATTTCTGTAAGCTCACTGCATCAACTAAAAAAATATCGGAATCTCTGGAAAGTTTGAATTAGACACCTATCAGCTGTTGCAGAAATGCCCGCGGAACATACTTTTATTTTTCTGAAGCATAGGTTTTGGAATTAGTTGTCTGTGGAACAGCTCCACTAACAGGGGATAAAAACCATACAGGAACGAGCAAAGAACAGCAAGCCAATCTTTAATATGTTGATAATCTCAACTTTATTGGTTGCCAGTTGTCAAGAATAGTACTATTCAGACATTTGCAGTCTACAAGATTCCAGGAATCTTCTGCAACAACCCATTTAGTAAATATCATACATCAAATAAATCGTGTAGAGAGCTAAAAATGTATCTATTTCAGATATCTCCACTAACAGGGGAGAAAAAACATTCAAGAACGAACAAAAAACAAGAAGCCTATCTTTGATACATTGATAACCTCATCTGTGTTGCTTGCAAGTTGTCAAGAATAGTACTCAGACATTTGCAGTCTAACAGGTTCTAGGAATCATCTGCAACAACCCATTTGGCATTTAGTGAATATTATACATCAAATTTATAGTGTAGAGAGCTAAGGATGTATCTATTTCAGAGATGAATTGTCATGATGCGTGGAGCTCTATGGTTTGCTCTAGTGTTGCTGAAAGCTAGTTTCTTCTGATCTATAACTTGGATCCAAAAATTTGGCTCTATGTATAAATAGAAGTTTCAAGGCTCTGCGACTCTTACAATGTTTTGCAGAGAGTATGTTTTAGTTCCATCACAAATGCCTAACACATTGTATGGTAATATTAATTAATTCTCTCTTAAATCTATTAGATTTCCACAATCCATGTATAATACTAATCAGTTTCTGGATTCAACTGTTTAGGGTTTTTTTAACCATCAATGTTTCGGATCATACTACATGATCCATCATCATACTACATGATCCATCATCTTTTGTTATTCTTGCTCTCTGGCATCCTGATGATGGATCATGTAGTATGATCCGAAACGTTGATGGTTAAAAAAACTCTACACAATCGAATCCAGAAACTGATTAGTAGTATAATTCTCTCTTAGTTATGTTGAGGCTGCAAACAGAAGCCACATACACTCCCTACTAATCAGATGCAGTTCCAAAGTGGTTGGCAAAAATCAGGGAGGCTGAACAAACATAATCTGTTTTAGTGGTCTGATGCATGTTACCAGTGGAAGCATCTACAGGAGTCAAGTAAATTGCTCCGGATGAAATGGCAAGTGAGATAAGAATGCCAAATTTGCTTGTATGGCTCTTTCCACCCTAATATATAAGGAATATGCCAAGAAGTCATCAATGTGAGACCTGCTGGTATAGTGTATCTGTTGAAAGCAACTGTACTCTGAGAGGGGGAGGGGGTGAATCAGAGTACTGTATATAAAAAAAAAACTTTCCTTTAAATTTCAATCACCGCTGACCATATGCATATGAAATAATCAGACAGAGTATTAAACCAGAAATATTAGAAAAATAGCAAAAGAAAGAATAAGGCTAGATATTTTTGTGCTGAGTGGAAACCCTCAAGATCCAACTAGATCTTGTCACAGGGAAAAAACCACTCCAAGTCCTTTATTTCTCAAAAACCAAATTACTTCCAATTTAGCAGCCCTGCTGCAAGGAGATCAAGCCCCTCCAATCTTGCAATATCCAAATGTTATATCAATATTTTCAGTCTGTGCAAAATAAACACAGATTTTTACAAAGATATTGAATGTCAAATTTTTCTTCTTTTCTTTTATTTTTCTTCACACTATCTTCACTGCACGTAACTACATGTAGATATAGATTCCATATATACATGTAATCACAGTTATAAAAAAACTGTATTACATTCAACTGCCAGAGACCCGTAAAGGTTAAAACTGTTTTACATTTAACTGCCAGAGACCCGTAAAGGATAAAACCGTTTTCCTGTTAGATACCCGTAAAGGGTTAAACTGATTTCCTCATGATGATTTGTTAAATTGATTACCATTTGTGCAGTTCCTGGAGACCAGCATCTTGTTTCCAAGCAAGCTTCTTCCTGCAAGCCAACTTCCAGCCACAAGTGCAGCTGTTTTTATTTAGGTTAAACCAAAGATTTTCATTTTACCACCGTGGTCAATGAACCATATAATAACTTTACTCATGACAAACTTGACTCAGGAGATTGCCGCATCAGCAGTCACGGTCTTGTCATCAAGGACAAATGTGGAGAAGTCAACAGTATCTGGCACATTGGAGTGCATATGTAAATTCAACGAAGCCCAGGGAGACCCTGAATGCAAGGAACTGGTAAGAAACACTTGGAATCATTCTTTGCAACTTGCACTAATGGATTCACACATTTTTTCATGGACAAAACTGCGATTTTTGCTTCACTGGCAACCTCCAGACAATGCAAAGCAAATTTCATGCGGCAATCATAATTAGTTAAACTTAACTTTGTTTTTTTGATGCTACTTTGAATGCTAAACTAAAAATTCTCAACCTGCCTGCATTATCTACGAATGATAATGTTGATCTGAGAAGCAAATAGCTACCTCCATTAATTTTTGTTAAAAATTAGAAAGATTGTTTCTTGCATTTTAATATCTTAAGCAAAACTTATGATTTTTAGTTTCTCAAATTTGTTAAGTCATTGGAAAATTTTGATGAGATTGTACATGCAGAGAGGGCTGGGTCACTTACTACTGTGACTCATTTAAACATCGGGCATTTTTATAGACAAATCATGATTAGGAAAAATGAAGTGGGCATTTCAAGCAAAAGAAACGTGTATTTCTGTAATGAAATGCATGCCTTCACTATTCAAGATATTATTTTTTGTCCCATTCATTTTTTAATTTGTCCTTATCTTGCTTTGCTTCTTATCCCCTTTTTTTAAGACTAATTTGTTTGTTGATTTGAAGTGCTTTTTATATGTGTGCATGGTATCTATTTTTGAATTATGTATACAGTTCTTTTGTTGCTTTATTCCAACACAAAGATAAACTAGCAATTGTACCTTAAGGTTTAATGGGCACGGTAATAGGTGCAATAAGATTTATCACATTGCAACTAGAAATATTATGGTGAATTATTTGACCTAATATATGTAAGTAATGCTATTAACAATGACCTTCGCAATCTATACTCTGTATTTTCCATTTTTTACTTTTGCTGTGCAGTTTCAAGTAGGCTTCATCAAGTTTTTTTTTTACTGAGATAATTTTGTGGGTTTTTATTGGGTGCCCTGTTGGAGAAAATAAAAGAATGATTACAAAGTTTCCCAACTAAGTAGCTAACAGAAACAAACACTACAGTTGTCATATTTTGCGACTGAGAAGCAAAAACTGGCTCCTCAACCCTTTTCTCACTAAAAGAGCTGCCATGTATGGGATAGTCATCTTCTGTTGAAACTGGATCCATGTTCTTTAATTCCTGAACGCTGAACATTTTACATCATTTTCAAAAGGGATTGCTAGGAGGTTACGAATATCTCAATTATTCAAATTTGAACATCTAGTTTCAAATTTCCAGTGCCTGCCTGAATAGGCTTTTGGCTCTAGCCTCTTCACTACCTCATGCCCACATCCTTCCTCTTTACCCTAATTATAGCCACTACCCTAGGGGCCATGTCTTTAGTTGCAAGTTACTCTGCCAATGTAGAATTATTCTTCAAAGCTACATTTTTAAAATAAGGGACGGGAATGTAAAGAACATCCAACTAAATGATGTTTGGGGTAGCATTCTTCCACCATGTTGACCATCTTGAGGATCATTTAGCAGTTTCAATAGAGAAGGCATACTTATCATAATCTAATGATTGAATACATATTTTCTTTCCTCCTTTGAGACATATTTTCAAGTGGTGCACTTTGAACAAATCAAATTTCACTGAAGTTTTAGTTATTAATGTAAGCATATGCTGATATGCCTCAAATGATAATACTAAATTTTCCTAGACAATCTCCTAAACTCTTTTTAAGTGTTGAAAGGAATAAAAGGTGTAGGGGTAAATTTGGCAACCTTATGCAAGTAGAAATTAAAAAATTTCCTCTAAGAGGATTAAATCTCGGATGCCATGGCTTTAGGAAGAGTGTAGTTGTCTCCTCGGTCCAAGTACCCTCTCTAAATTTTTTTTCTATATTCTAGTGACTTATAAGAAACTACAAAGAAGCCCTAGGCACATGGGTAGTTTATCATTAGGGCATCCTTAAAAAAATTGCTAGTTTTGCAATATGTATGCATTCGAATCTGAAAGATTGGTAATATTAAGTTGAATTTGCACGTTAATGTTGTTTCTTTGTAATGTTCCATTTCATTCAACACCTCTTCGCCCAACTTAGTGTCGACATCTCAGCAACTTCAACTTTTCAATAAACTTTTTTCTTTTCATTTCTAGGATGTTAAGTGCAATACCCTATTTATTCCAAGAATGACTCTCCTGTTCCCAACCACTCACATATGAATGACCTTACCATCTAAAGCAATTTCCTTTTAGCCAAAGTTCTTCTCCCATTTTGCCTTTACCATCTAAAGCTACATATTCATTCAAATGTAGGCATGCCACTCCACCCTTGCTCACTCTTGCAGCAATAAAAGATATGATAGAGATGTGATTACCTTTATGTTTCCTTTAATCCCAGAATACATGTATTGATGTCTTGCTTGTTGCATTCTAACCTAGAGTATGATGTGCCTACTCTACATTCAAAATAGGATTCTCACCCATTGTTCCTTCATTAAGATTGTAAATAAACGTAATGAAGTTACACTGTATTCAACATTTGAAATATTGAATGATCCATCAAATTTCAAACCTTGTAATTTATGGGACAAACTAATCAGTCAAGAAAGTTATTGCATTGTTCATCCATAGCATAAGAGATTCCCAAAAATATCTATATTAAATAATACATCACCAATGTATTCAACTACCAAAAGTAAATGCAGCATTAGAAAATGTATGTTAACATTTATTGAATCAAACAAGGCTATTAAAGGAAAACATCGTTCTTTGTTGAGATGATACTAATTAGAGGGACTCTACATTCTAATAAGAAAATTGATTGTTAGCACAAAAAGCTCACACTACCCTAATTATGCTGGTGATAGTTGAGCATAATACAACTACACAGTTTTTTAGTCTTTGGGTAATAAAAATGTGTGTGGTGATGGAATGTTCTTGTTTAAATAACATGATTTTTCTATTAAGTAGTCAATTTTCCATTGCTTGAAAGATTATAATAGTTGAGCATGATACAACCATACAATTTTTTAGTCTTTGGATAATAGAAATGTATGTGGTTATGTAATGTTCTTGTTTAAATAACATGATTTTTTCATTAAATAGTTAATTTTTCATTGCTTGAAAGATTACTAGTGAGAGTATAGTAGAGTAACTTATTTAGAATTGTGAAGTTTGGTTTGTACAAATTGAATATTAATTAACAATCCAATACACCATTCATTAGAGGAAAATGATCATTTAATACGACTAAGCTTCCTTAATTAAGACTATTTGTAGCATACACAACATTAATATTACAAATTAAGATATTCAACAAGGCAACAATGAACAAAAATATGCATGTAAGTATCAATGGCACATGATATCATAATCATACAACACAACCATCACCAAATTTTTGGCAGTTGTCTTTTTGTTGTCATTGATGTTAATGACTAAGAGAATGAGATAAGTTATGTTTGTCATTGGTGTTGCCATTGCCATCAATGGGGGAGATTGTTAGCAATATGTGTTTAGTGTTGTCATTGATGTCAACTAGTTGTTTGCATTGATGTCAATTTGATGAAGTGGTGATGCCTGATGTGTGAAAGCTAAAAGAGGTTCAATATTGAGTGTTCAGTTTGATGGTGATATCTAGTCAACATGTGGTGTATCCCAATGGTGACAGTATAGGAAGTTGAAATATGCATAAAAGAGTATTTGAAGTCCTTATGGGAGAATGCTTTGCATTCCTCCACATAAGTTAATGGCTTGCGGTTCCAAAGTTAATGTGTATTGGTTTGTGAATGTTGCATTATCACGTTTTTAGGTCCCCAACATTATATAGAGGTTTGAGTTAATGTTTTGTGTTTTCTCATAGTGAGGCTAACTATTAGGATTGGTTCAAAGAATGCTCCACATTGATATTTTTGGGTTTGGTTTAGCGTACATGTTCATAACATTTGAGCAGTATTCTAGTTCAAATATCTTATGTTGATTTTCTCTATAAGTGAAGATATGTTAAGTGTTTGTCATCATTGCCTATGTTGGTTTATAGTTGACCTATTCGATTATGTTGATTGAGTTATGTTCTTTTGGTTCATATACGCTTTGAAGTAAGAGTTAAGAGGTTGATATGGTTCCTACTATGTTGTGGTTAGATCCACATTATCTTATGGGCATGGGAGAATGTTTTTGAGCTGACTGATTAACGTGTTTTAATGTTTTGCTACATCTTACATTTGATGTCGCTAATGGGGGATATTGTGTTGCATGTGCTTTAGTTAATTCAATTGAGAAAGACATATTTGGGTCCCCTTCATCTCCTGGAGTGGACTGGTTTAAGTGCACGACAAACAACTTTGTGTAAATATTGTTTATCCTTACCCTAGCCGACCTAGTTGATTTATGTCGATTTGCACATGTGGCTAATACTTTTTTGCTAAATTTTAGAGGGAACAATCTACAAAGCATCCTATTGTGGAATTTGAAATTTTAGCTGACGGAAGCACCTCCAAGTCTAGGGTGTGTAGCGTACTTGACCAACACTTTCAACTCAAAATTTTAGTGACATAATCTCATTTCCAAATATGTACTTTTGAGTTGACTTTTAATTATATATCTTTCTATCTATGTTGAATATTGTCAAGTTTGCATCATTTTTCCTTGTCATTACACATTCACGTCAAATCAAATCAAACACAAAAGAGGAAATAATCATACACAACATTCAACTCTCCTTTAGGACTACAATTGGATCTTGTTGGCTATCTTCTCTGGTGAATAATATTGATTAAGGATCTAAGTTTATTCTCTAGATTAGGATCCGATTTCCCATCATTTCATTTTTTGTGAAACCAACATATATTACATTTTTGCAAAATTATCATTCTCATTTTTCGGATATGATTTATATACAATCGTTTCTGAATTTAATCATTTATGCACTTAAACTACATGCATTTAGATATCTAATTCACAATCATTTCAGTTTGGTGAACTTGACATGTCTTGCACTTGCATATTTTCCAATTTTCATTTTAACATCTGAGTTGTACACATTTAATGGATTCCTATTTGCAATCATTTCTAAAATAGATCAATTATGAATTTAAATCACATGAATCTTCATAAAGAAAATACCATTTTAAGCATGCTTTTCTTTTTTATGTTTCACATACTTTCTTGAAAGCTTTGAAAGATGTCTTGTGTTGCACATTCACCTTCATAAAAGTTTTGAAAGAGATCTTACATTTCACATTTACTATCTTAAGAGCCTTGATAGATATATTATGTTTCACATATATGTTCATAAAAGCTTTGGAAAACGTTTTGAAATTCGTGATAAATGGTCTAGTGAGTGCCTTGTGAATTGCAACATGTGTTGTGGTAGATGTTTCATGTTGTACCTTTGAGGTCAATGATAATCCCTCTCCCAAAGTTTTTCTTACTCATGAGAACATTTTGGTCTTCCAAAAATCTTCCTCTTAGGGATGAAGCTCTGAGGAATGATGTTGATCCTTTTCCTAAAATGTACCTCCCCATGAGGATGATTTGGTGCAAGAGGATGATATCATTGATACTTTTGCTAGTGATGTCTTACCTTATATTCACTTCAATAACCTCCCCTCTAGAGATGAATCATTGATGAATTGTGCTTGTCCCTCTCCTAAAAGTTGTCCTACTCGAGGATACTTTGATGCAAGAGGATGATATCATTAGCAATGTTTTTGATGCTCCCTCTCCTAAAGATAAAGCTTTAGCGAATGAAGAGCCTAATCCAAGTCAAGTCAATACAATTCATGTTTCCAGCCATACAAATGAACATGAGAAGCCTAAGATTATTGTAGATCTTCAATCGGATATCCCTCAACATCAAAACAAACCAATTATTGTCGTTAAAGGTGGTAAGAATCCAACTAGACCTCCTAACTACATTTTAAACTTTGCAAAATAACTCACCTAAAGAGATAAGATGAATCAACATATGTCACAACAAAATAATTATCATGTAGTAGCTCACACATATAACCATCAAAGCAATGTTCTTCCTACTTGTCATCTTAGTTTTCCTCCCTCCCTTCATCTTCCTCAAATATTGGTAGGAAGCATAATCTCATTAAGAAGCTTCATGCTACTCTAGCTAAGATCTTGGAATGTGCCCTTCTTGAAATGGGGTTTATAAATAATTAATAATAATAAAATTAAAATATAAAAATAATAAGATATAATCTAATATAATTACAAGTTAATTAAGTTCAATTAAAGGTCAAGAGGCACACAATGAAGAGTTGTGGCTCCCTCAACATAAGATATATAAGGGAGGAGAGTTCATTTGAAATGAGATATGGAGGAAGGAAGAAAGAGAGGAGCATAGGAGTTGAAGAAGGATTAGTGGTAGAAGAAAAGAATGGGAAGAAAATAAGGAAGTGACTCTTTCAAAGATGAAGGGTCGTGTCTCTGTCAAAAGGTGGTAATTATGGAAGGTTGTGACTCTCTCGAAGTGTAGAAATGACTAAGAGGTGTGACTCTCACATTGGAAGATATAAAGGGGAGAAGGGTTCAATTGAGGAAGACATCCAAGGGAGATCAATTTGATGAATAATATATTATTCTCAAAGGCGACAATGAAAAGTGGTGACTCAATTCTTATGAAAGGTTGTGACCCTTTCACCAATACAATATAAAGGAGATTCCATTCCAATCATTAAAGGGAGAGTTATCAATCATCACTCATCCATCAATCATTAATCCCTCATGAAATCAAGTAAACAATCAATCAACAAAATCAAACAAACAATCATCAAACCAACATCAATCATCACTTCATCTTGGGATCAAGAAAGCATACAATTCAACAATCAAGCATCACTCCATCAAGTCAACATTCATTTAATCGCCATTCACCAATATATCTAACTAGCTTTTGTTATATTGTCACTTTTCAATCATCTAATCAACAATTACTTAATCATAACTCATTGATACCTTGAATCATCAAGTCAAAGGAATTCATTTAGTTAATATTATTATATGCATTAATAGATATTGATTACAATAAGATCAATACTTTGTCATATTTCCACATATATATACATGTATTTATACCAAGATCAATCAAATGTAAAGTTGGAGGAAGCAAGTTAGAGAGATGTAGTTTACTGACTCCCCCAAACTAAGTACGCCACCCCAAGGGATGGAATTGGTCATAGTTAGACGTTCATACTGCTTGTGGGATAAGGGGCAAGTTGCCATGATGTGAATGTTGTGTGCTCTTAGGCTAGGCAATTTATTGGCGTCCTCTCAAGTTTCCTACCAAACAAAGTTATGATTTGTTATGAGATTAGCTTACTATAATATGCTTATCCACTAATTGATGTATTTTTTCATTGTTTCTCTAATTATTAACGATTAATTGAGTTCACTTTAGTGTGTTATTTTTGGAAATGTTGTTTTTTTGCACAAAAAGGTAAAAGGGGCATTATAGATCTCCCTTTGGGATTTAATTCAAACTTCACTTACATACCACAAGTTGATCCACAAAGCCTTACAAAAGGTAGTTGTCTTTCCTTCTCCTAGACCAAATGATGTAACAACCTCGTTTGATTGCATGCATGGAACAAAGACGTATATTATGTTCTTGTGAGATGAATTGCCTTCTTTAAAAGTTCAAAATCAACATGATCCCCCCATGATCATACCACGCGTTAGTGAACAAAGGAAAAATTGTACCTTAGTTGATAATGGGCCAGGTCTTAATGTTTGTAACATAAACATGTTACATAAGATCAATATGGATACCTCCCTCATTCAACTTGATTCTTTCTCTATTTCTAGTTTTGATAATGATGGTAGATAGTAGTTAGGTATAATGTGATTACCTATTACAATAAAACATGTTACTTTACTCACACCTATCCATGTCATGCTCGATACCCTCACATACAATCTTCTTCTAGGTAGACCATGGATTCATGCTATGCAAGTAGTCCCATCTACCCTTTACCACACAATAAAACTCATACATGACAATGAACTTTACACAATCAATGCTAGTCCTGATCCTTATAATGGTATCTAAGAAGTAGGATGCATATCTTTCTTTAACATTATTATTCCTTCTACAACACAAACCAATCAAAAAGGCTTTCTTAGAGAAAAATTGGGGTCCATTAGACTTTACATCATCCTTCCCCAATTCAAATGTGAAGCTTTGAAAGAGCCTTGTATTTCATTTATCCAGTCTATCTTTTCTCCTTCTAAGATATGTCTTGATGATGATTGGGGCTCTCTAGACTTCAACCCAATTGAAACTAAAAGTCAACCTTCTCTTCCTAATAATTCAACAAGTACTAAGGATCCTACATTTGATTTGGAAAAACAATATGGAGTTGGTATATCACACTTTTCTAAGGAAGTTTTCAATTTCCAACCTCCTTTATCAACATATCCACCTCAATTGTCTAATAGATCTATGACTACCTCTCCTAACTTTTCATCTACACAAGGGATTATTCATGTTTGATCTTCTTCAAGCCAACTTGATTACTCTCCCTTAAAAAAATCAAAGGTAAAATTGTAAACAACATAAAAAAAATAACTCTCTTTTAGCCAAACCCTCAACAATCTCCCTCAAACCTCTAACTAAACCACTCAATGTGCATCTAGAGTGGGACCAGCTTCCCAATCTTCCCCTTCATTCCTGGAAAAAATCTTGTTTAGAGGCCATCGAAAACTCTCTTGGTTATTTTCTAAATGTGGATGATACCACGACCACCATGGGCTATGCATACATTTTGGTTGACATTGATATCTTTGCACCTCTCTGTGGAGATGTGGTTCTCATGGTGGGGGACAAGCCATGGACTCAATTAGTAGATTATGAGGGCCTCCCATTTCAATGTTGTCAGTACTTTTCTCTCGATAATCTGGCAACATATTTTTCTCTCTTGTGGCATAAAGGCATTGCCATTTGGTGGAAAGATGCTAATGATGAACATTTAACTATCATGGCTTCTAATTCTCCCTTTGATGACACATCATAGGTTGATGATGAATCCCCTTTAGATGAAGCTCCTACTACAAATCTCGATTATGCTCTTGCTACAAATTGAGCCTCCACAATCCATACGAATCCTACTCCTCCTACTATTGGTATGGCCCCCTTTGGCCTTGTGGACCCTTCTTCGTCTTTTGCCCCTGCTCTGCTCCAATCTTTGGCTAATGATGTACACCATTCTCAACACTCTACCCCTTGTGCTAATAGTATTTCAAATAGGGTTTCACCACTTGCTTCCCCTTGTAGCGTGGATCCTAGTGATAGTATTGCCTTGACAGTGGTCGATGACATAGGAAAAATCATTTTATAGCTTCTCATTCTCCTCCCCACACTATGGGTGAGTTGTCTATCCACTCTTGAGGTGGGCTACTAGCTTTTGTGCTAATGCATCAGTTATGGCCTATCCTTGTAGTTTCCAACACCTTTACTATTAGTGTGATGTTGATCTCTATTGATGCCTATGGGTTGTGGTTGTGTAAGGGATAAAACCCTTGTTTTGTTGTTGCTTTTAAAAAAAAAAACATCAATTTTTATTTTATTTTTGTATGAATCATCAAATTTATGACTAGTCCACTAGCAAATGTCAAGATTTGGAGTGTAATTCAACAACTTATCGTAATTGGTATAATTCAAAATACCAATGACAATAAGTGACACATTTGACATGTTCCTTCTAAATAGCATTTCTTTACTATTATGTTGCTCCTCACTATGTGACACTGGTAGCTTTCCTATAGGGGATAACTGTCATTCACGATGGTACAATTTTATGTACAATCATACTTGAATAGAAACATTATAGCCTAATTATCCTTCTCTCTTAGCTGGTGGGCAAGAATAGTTTTCAAACATTCATCCTTCATTGGGATCCACCTTCCCTTTCTTGAGTTGTATCATTTATAATGATTTTCCTTTCTTGCATAGAATTGTTTGTCCTTCATGAGCATCTTATCCTTGCTTGGAGGTGTATCCTTGATTAGGGCCTCTTCTTTTCTTGAAAGTGTGTATCTTTTAAATGTTCTCTTTTTAGTGTTGAAAGTGTGCAATCTTTCATCAAATAATCCCTCTCCTAGCAGTTGGGAAGGCATGAATAATTGATCTCCTTTTTAGTCTTGAAAATGTCACCTTTATTAAAGATAACCTCTCTTTTCAAATGTTTATATCTTTACACAACAATCTCTTCCTCCACTTTGATAGTTATGTATCCTTCATAAGGATCCCTTTACACTTGATGCAAGGTATCCTTACAACTATCTCTTCTTGTTTGAAGATTTCCTAGCTTGGAACATGTGCATTTTTGTTGATGTTGTCTCCTTGGTGTTAAAGGTGTTCTATCCTTGACACGGATCTCTATCTTCATTAAAATATCAACATGACTATATGTTGATATCTTAAGGGGGGTATATGAGGCCTCATTTTTTCTTTAGTAATTCATTGATGTGTCCTTGAAGTGGCATTGTTATGTTACATAGCACCTCCTAAGGCGTGGTTATCTCTAGCAAATTTCATAGCATTCACTCTTTGTTCTTGGTTATCTAGTATAGTGTGGCTTGCTAGTGTGAGCATTGTTGTGTACGCTTCCTCAAACGTTGATTACCAAGTATAGTGTGGCATGCTCGTGTGATCCTTTAGTTGCACTATATATATCACCCAAAATAACATACCTTGTTGACCAATGAAATTCATGCCTTCTCTCATCAATCAGTGTATGCTCTTGTCCCTTTCTATAAGTCCACCCGTGCTCTTACAATAATAATTTGACAATGATACTAGCAACTGATACATTTTTAACACCGAGGTCTCTTCAACTAGTTGACTTGGAACCTTTTTCTTGCTTTAGTACCAAAGTTGTTTTCTTTGCGTATATTTGAAGGTTTTCACATGGATCAATAGGATCCTACACTTGGGAACTCGATCATCACTCAACTTAGTGTCATCCTATCCCCAGCTTGTCTTGCTCTCAGCTGCTCTATCTCTTCATCTCTAATTTATTGGAGTATGTGCGTAAGTTCATAATCCAACTAAAGTTGGGGCTAAATATAGTGTTGTAAATTGTAAACCATTAAAATTTCACTCCTTTTTTGGGCTCTTACTTTATTGTGCCTCCTTTGGGTCATTTTAAGTCTATAATGGCCTTATTGCATCCAACTTGTCATCATATACTCGTGAGGTGACTTTATCCTATGTCTCGGGCATGTGCACTTTGCAACCATCTTTCCTTTATCCCATTTTGGTTAGATTATGGCACATAGTGCCTTATTCTCTCCAAAAGGGGCCCAAATTTGAACATTTATGAGTTTCATTTCTTGAGATTTTGATATGACCTTTCGAAGTCAGGCTAAATGTGAATATACCTTGAGAACCCTATTATATGTTGCAATCATTTATCATTGTAAAATCTTAATCCACAAATTACAATTCAAGCATTCTTGATTCCTTCAAGAGCCGATTTGAGTACAAGGAGCATCAAGCTACAAAAACTTATTTCTAAGCATGTTTTCAAAATAGATTTTGTCATGATTTGTTAGGTTATTGCATCAACATTTGGAGAAATTATCGAAAGAGCATTGCATCACCACCATTATCAATCCTAATGTACTATAATTTAAATTTAACATTTCATTTCAAATTTAACCTCCACCCAAGCAACAATAGGTTCTCTTTTTCATCATCATAGCTATAGTGGAGGTGGAAACACTAACATGAGGCTTGACTTTGGCATACCCATATACAACATAACTATTTTCCCCTCTTCTTTATGTGCAAGTTAAAAATCCAACAACAGAAAGTTGTAGATTTGTATAGAGAAAACTAAGACATACAGTTCAAAACTTTGAATAGGTGAAAACCCTTGGTTTGTGTTGATTTGCACATGTGACTAACACTTTTTGGCTAAACTTTAGAGGGAACAATCTACAGAGCATCCTTATCCAAAATTTGAAGATTTAGTTGAAAAAAACACCTATAGGTCTAGGGTGCCTAGCACACTTGACCGACACTTTCAAATCTAGATTTTAGTGGGAAGTTCTTTTGTGCATCTTATTTCCATATTTGTACTTCAAAGTTGACTTTCAGTTTTGTATATTTTTGTTTATGCTGAATATTGTCAATTATGTATCATTTTACCTAGTCATTACACATTGACATCAAATCAAATCAAACACAAAAAGATGAGATAATCTCCTTTAGGGTTAAAGTTAATCTTGTTGGCTATTTCCTCTAATGAATAATATTGATTTAAGATCTTAATTTATGTCTCTAGATTAGGATCACATTTCCCACCATTTCATTAAGTACATGAATGTATGCTATATTTGTGTTCTATCAATTCTAAGGTTTCCCAAAATCTTTTTCCTAACAATCCATTAACTCTATTTGACTAAAATCAACACATGCTCAGCCCTAACTAAACATCTACAAAAAATCCCATAAAATGCAAAAGAAATCATTTTCCCAGTTAGCTCACATTAATAAGTCTACAATAACAAAAGTTAGTCTACAGATTAAAGAAATAATCTAAATGACAATCACACACAAAGGTACATTACATATATAATTAGCAATCACACCTTGGTGTGCAATGGGTACACCGAAGAGAGATGGGAGATCAATTAGAGAAAAAAATGGGTCTATTTGATGAATACATTTGTGCATTAGATGAGAAAAATTGATAGGTCATTTAAATAATAATAGTTTTTGTGTGGAAAATGTGAGGAAGTGGGATCCAAGCACAATTATAATATTTGAAATAAATAATAGATGGTGTTTCCTTAGTGACAAAGGAAGCCATCCAGTCTTTTGTGGCTATGAAATCGCTACAAAATGGTGACATTAGGATCTTCATTTCTCTCTCGCTAAATAATCTCGTCAATACTGCTAGAGATCTTATTGGGCTGACTAGAGGAAAGATACACAAGTATGAAAAGCCAGATAAAAAATCAAAAGTAGCATTATTTATTTCACAGTTGCTTTTGAAAACTTGGCGCCAAAGGAAGAAAATAATGATTCAAAAGGACATAGGGGCGATTTTGAATGAGGGATTTCTTCAACAACAAATAATTTTTGAAACACAAAAGAAATTAGGGCAAATTCTTTAGGGTTGGAGAGAATTGTAGCCAATTTGGGGGTGAATGTGATGGATAGTAGTGTAAATCAGACCTATTTAAGAGTAAATATGGTGGATCGTGAATCAATTGGTTGATAGCCAATTGGTAGATTGAAATTTGGTGGATTATGTGGCAGGAAGTGTAAAAAGTTTGAAGGATTCAAACAAAGAGGATGATGTGTCAAATGTTGGATACGTGAGATATAATGTGCCTACAAATATGCATTGCTTTGGTCTATAAATTTGATAGATGTGTAACAATGAGAAGTGGGAATTGTACTGTCACCAATGTGGAAGAGAAAATGTGGTCCACTAATCATTGAAAAAACATCAGACTTAATTGCATATAGGGGGAAAAATAGTGTACGACGAAAAGGAAAAAGGTGATGCAAAATCTAATAGTCAAGAGGCTTTCAAACGTCTTGCAAGCCTCTTATGCTGTGGGAACCATTGATCTACAAACACATTTTTCTCATTAAGAGAACACTTTCGACATAATCATTAAATACTTTTAGCCTTGTCAAGTTAAGAATAAATAAATTGTATCTCTATTTTTTCATTTTATTTTTAAAATTTAACAAATATTAGTGCGACACCACCTTTGATAAGGTGGCCTCTAATCCTTCGATTTTTTTACTTATAATTAATATAAACTTTTCTCCAATATAAAACAAATATATGGTTTTAATGCCTTTGACAAACAAAATAATCAAGAGTGGAGGAATATGATGTGAAAGCAGGAAATAAAGTTGCTATTAGCACATAAAAAATGATAGGCTCTTTTTTTTTAAATTACTTTCTTTTCTTATGTCCAAAAATTGGAGTTTGATTTATCTCCAAGCTATACATTGCAAACATCAATGGTTTATCATATTACTTTGATCCTTAGGTTATCAACATGAACAACTAATTGCACTATATTTTCTAGTATGTAATTGAGTTGTGAGAGGCATGGAAAATGAAATGATGTCATATTATAACTATTTGTTCCTTGAACAACATAAAAATGGAGCTGAGGAATGAGATTGCGAGTTTGGAAGGGGGAGAGAGTGGCGACAAAAGGCTAGGCATTGCAATGTAGAAAAATGGTGATAAGAGAGTGTCACACATCCCCTATAAATGATGTAAAACTTATTGATGCCTTGGGTGAACTTTACATTTCATGATAAAAAAATCTAACATTATTGAAGAAGAAGTTGTTGGATAGCCTATAATAGAAAAGTTTCAAGTTTGTGTTGATTGATATTCTTTTGTTAGATGTCTCAATGCAAGTCCATCCACCAAGAAGAAGAGTTCAATTATTCATGTTTGTAGGCAATTATCATAATTTTAGGTTCTTGGGATCATATGGACTAAATAATCTTCAATCAAGATCTTTTTTGTGGCAATTCTTTCAATTTCAGCCATTGGTTTGAAACCATAGATATACTTTGCTCAAATGTTTCCCAAAAAGAACACCCTTAGTAGCTTAGATATTTAATGCTCCACAATGCATCTAAAAGTTCATAACAAATTTATCCATGACTATTTTGGCTAAATAATTTGGCTATGTTGTACATGTTTTGAACCCATCATAATGTTCTAATTTCAAGTTACATAGCCAGCAACAAGGTTTTGGGAATTCTATAATTTATCAAATGCAATTAAAGCAAATTGCCTTTATTCATTGCTTAATTGCTAAGTTATTAATTCAGGTTTGGGTACTTGAATATACAAGCATGACCCCAAAAAAATTAGGGTTGAACAAATTTTGGATATGTCCATAAAAATGTATATATAAATACATACATATTTTAGCCCTAAAAAAAGGAATTGAGTTGAGATAGTCACAAACATGCATGCAATAAATAAACCAACCAACCATAAAATACCACTTCAATACTAATGTGTCAAACTCAAATTTCATGGTAGATATTCATTGTTCAATATTAAAATTATAAAAAATAAAATCAACAATTATCATCATATTAGTCATCATCACTGACATGAGATGATGCAGTTAAATTAGAAGAACTACAATGAAGATTGGCCATATATATATATAGGCTACTTAAAACAATGAAGATTGTTAGATACTGGTAGTATGTAAAGTCAAGTTACTTTACCTCTATGTATCCCACAACTCTATTGTTCTAACTCTTGTACATTTATAAGATTAGCAATCCAACATCTTTGAAAACTTAAATAATCAATTTTCAACTTCATATGTGTAATCACAAGCAATAATAAAATTGACATAAGTATATTTGATTTGTGTGTTTTGTTTTCAAAATTAGGTAAATGTGTCTGCTTGTGTGTTTTAAATTGTTTTGTGGTTCAGTTTAGGGTTTAGAGATAGATTTTCAGGTTGACCAATCTAACATGAGAAAAAAAAACTCAAAATTCATAAATTTGTTGCTGGTATTTTCTGGGTTCTTCACTTGCAGCCTAAAGAAACTAATGGGCATACCTGAACAATTCCGGCCTCCAATTGCATAATCTTGTCTGCACCCACAGGGCACTGAACTCCAGATTTGAACCCGAAACAAATCAAATCCAAAATCTAGGGCTGTAGGGGAGAGAACTGGTAACAGAGATTTGTTGCTTTAATGGTTGTTCTATTTTTCACCAAAGATAAATAGGCTTTAAGAATCCTATACCTAGAAAAACTTGGTTAGCTGTCAACATTTGGTCTATTAAGCACATCACAGTATATCAAATCCAAAAGTCGAAAGAATCAAACTTCATAATGATTCATCTGCTCGTATATCCCAAACTATATTCAAATTCAGGAGTAATGTTGAATTCCGCAACAAGTTTTAGGCTATATTGTTGGCATTCAACACTTCTATATATCATAGCCAATCATTCAGCAAAGAGTAACCTCTGCCAAAAGGCATTTACAACCACCCATATATTCAACATCAAATCCTCAAAAGTTCTACAAAAGGACTGCTAAGAATATCAGGCCTACTTCTGCCAAAAGCCTACATCCCAATGTAGTTTTGAAGTTCTAGTTGCAGAACTTAACAATGGTCAACAAAAAACATGGGAAGAGAAGAAGCAACATGCTCAAAATTTATCAAAGGACTTCAGATTAAGCATCAGAAGACATCTGATCGCACATAAACATTAACTAAAATAAGGGGAACATCACAATAGAAAAGCTCACGAAACTCACTACCTACTGTTATCCATGCAAATCTGTTAATTCACCTAAGAGGGGAATAGTCACCATTACTCCGTTCTTCTAACCTATTTTTTGCATCATCCCCAAGACACCCTAAAACTGTGAATTTGAGATTGCTTATTTATCCTTTTCGAAGACAGGAAGAGTTTGTCCTTTCATCCTTATCAATTCTTACAGAAACGAGAACACAAAAACATAAATCCAAAATGATTTTATTTTGTTCCTTAGCCCACACCAATCTCTTTAATTCAACCTGAGAGAAACCCCATTTTTTCTCTATTCCAATATCGTGTAAATCTCCTTAGGCCCCGTTTAATTGAGGAATTAGAATTTAAGTCAAAATCTGATTATCTCAAAAGAAGGTTTTGAAATTTTGATTTTGTGTATTCAGAAGATAGTTTGGACCGTTTGGTTGACCCGAAAGATGACTGAGACAATCTATTTTCTGCGTTTGGTTGCCATTTTCGAAATTAGAATTAGAATTGAGAAATTCCTATTTTTGTGTTTGGTTCTACAATTTCAAATTGGAATTGGAATAACATTATTTATTTATGTGTTTGGTTCTATATTTTGAATTGGAATTGGAATTTGACAAGAAAAAATTTAAATTTTTAAAATTATTATATAATGTTTAATTTAATATTTTATTTATTTTCTCATTTTTTTAATTTATATTTTATTTCATTAATTTATATTTTTGTATAATAAATCATAAACAAAAATTAATTTTTTTATCGCTTATATTGTGAATAGTAAACTTAACTTTTTAAATTATTTTATAGATTATTATAAACAATATTATAACAAGAAAATAAGCATTGCATTGCTCGATATTACATCAAAATATAAATAAGCCTTATAGTCCACATATATAACTATTTTTGCATAATGACCCAACAAAGTAGTGTGATTGTTGCACAAAGAAAACATCGTAGAAACATGACATCGACTTTATAGGTAGCCTTTGCTTTTGCCATTAATGTCCTCTGGGTGGCAATAGTTGTCTCGAGCACCTTGCAAGACTTGCACTCATCATCCACAATAGGTATCTGTGTAGAAGGTGCAGATGATATAGACAGAGATGGGGTGTCATCAACCCGCCTAAAGTAGTTACATCCACCACTATCCTACAATATAGATCTAAGTTAGTATTGCTATAATGACTAATATTTATTCTTTGTAAATATTTAAATATTGTACAATTAACAACCTTTTTCTTATTTATGCAAGTCCAAAATTTACGCTCCGGATTAGTGTTTGTGTGTGATGTCCTCAACATGCAGCACACTCCATCACCACAATCACACATAGGGACATTTATCATAGCCATCACCACTGTATCAAATTTTTTTTTGTTCATTCATACAATTGAAGCAACCAAACTTACTATTGGAGACAGATAACAACATTCATATAACAAATGACTATTTTCTATTAGTACAAAACCAAAAAGTTTCATTTATGTTGATATTACGAATTTATACATAAAATACAATGAAACATCTATAGCATCAAATAGAAGTTGGGGAAGAACAATATCCATGAACTGAATGGTGGTGTGAAAACACACCGTTAAATAAGAAAATGCAGGGAAATCCACGGTCTATGCCCTTATGCCCCACATTCGATGAGAAACCATCTCATATCCCGCTCATTCTTCCTATTACTGTTTGTACTATTAGATGGTCAATCCTGCATCTACGAACTAAACATGATAGAAAAACTAAAACTTGTTTATTTTTAAATGGAATACACCAAGGAGTACCATCATAAATATTGACTGTTTACAAAAATGAACAGTAAACAATCATCAAATAGCTCATTTTTTTATCATCATATGTGGATAGTTTTGGCATCAATATTTGAAATAGCTTCTAGATTCAATTGTGTAGATGTTTTTCGCATCAACGTTTGGATCACACTCTGTAATCCATCATCAGGATGAAAGAGAGCAAAATGATTGCAATAGAGCAAAATGATGGACTTTTCTTTCAATCATTTGGATCATTTTTCTCTATTGCAATCATTTTGCTCTCTTTCATCCTCATGAAGGATCATAGAGTGTGATCAGAAACGTTAATGCCAAAAATATCTACAAAATCGAATCTAGAAGCTATTTCAAACAATTTTAATGTCAGCATTTGTGTAGTATCACAATATCATCATATGTGTGGTCTCAGAACTATCCATTTGTGTTTCTGTACCTATCATGTGGTTTTAAAAAATGAATGAAATATCAAAAGAAATTCAAGATGAAATAGAGCATTGAAAAAAGTAGAATTATTCCATTTAATTTTGTAATGCAATAGTAATAACAAGATGGTTAGGGTATATACATATAACATGGGACAGAATCATGAACAATACAGTCATCTACCTGTAAAGGATAAAATAGTGTATGGGGTCCTAGAGCAATGGCTTGCACATAAAAGAGACCCCAAAGCCAATATTTTACACTTGCATGAAATTGTATTTATAAAGAAAGTAAATGTAGATGACTAATATTGAAATTAAGAAATAAAGGTACTTACCTCCGAAAAAGAATCGGCTAAAAACCCTATCAAATGATCTAAAAAATAGTTGATTCCCGCGATCTTAAACCAAAACTACGAGATCTACAAAACCCAAAAATCTTTTCTCCAAATTCACATAGGTCGACTTTGACCTTTTAAAAGGTCAAAGACCACATTATTTATTTGAAGTCCGATTTCGATTCTGTTCGCAGATCCTGAAAGATTGCCAAAAAGGGTATCCAAATTCATTCTCAGATCCGAGATTTCACACCTGTACCTACAAGAAAAAGAGGTTTTTTGGTTGTTTGTTTGGGGGGGGGGGGGGGGGGGGTTTGCCTCAGTCAAACCCCAATTTAGGAATTAACCTTGAAATTGCTGGAATAAACAAAGTAAACAGAACAATTCACCTTGCTTGAGCTGAAACCCTTGTGGAGGATTCGAATCCTTGAATCCACAAGAATGGATGAATGTAGAATCACATGTAGGATGTCTCCAATCAATTGTCTTTAGATCTTCAACACCAATATTGAATGGATCTTGAACTTGGAAAAGGCTTGAATAGAAAATGGATGAATCTTCAACAAGAGAGCTCCATAGAGCTTGAATCCTTCAATGGCTACTAATGGATCTCATTGATGAATTAGATGCTTGAATGTTTGAAGTCTTGAATGCTTGATCTTCTTGCTTGAGAGCTTGAGAGATTGACAAACTTTATGGATGAAATGAGAGAGGAAGGCTCCCTTTTATAGTGATCTAGGGCACAAGAGGGGCCTCGTAGAAAATAATAATTAAGGGCCCATGGCACAAAACTCTAGAGAGGTGCACATGGAGGGAAATTAAATTAAAGTCTTGACACAAAACTCTAGGAGGGGACCACCCTTAATATATAAATAAATAATTATTTAAGAGCCTTGTTACAAAATTTGAGGTAAGGCCAACCCCAAAGTTAATTTGAGTATTAGGCACAAAACTCGAGAAAGGCTAATCTCCAATAATAAATTAGGATTCTTATACAAATCTCGAGAAAGGGCCACCTCAAATATTAATTTGAGAATTTGACACTTAATCTGAGAAATAGTGGCCCCGATGAGAGAAAATGCAAGATTTTGATGAGATCCCAAAACTAGAAACTAACACTGAAGATCCCAAACCCTAGGGTCAGGGTCGAGGTCGATGTTGACCTAAAAAGGTCGACCTTGACCTTATGGTCAAGAATCTCAGGTTCACAGTTTAGGATGGAAGAAAATGCTAGGAAGAAGTGGAAAATGGGGTAGAACAAGGGGAAAAGCCATATCCAAGTTGAATATCCATTCAAGGCATTCGACATGACCCCAAACCACTTACTCGGAGGGCTAAATGCTCTTACCATGGAAGTGCTTCCATTTTAAGACGATACACTACCAAAACACATTTATATCACCATCTCTTTTGAAGAACTAGAAATAGACAGTTCTGAGAGTACACATTGACAATGCATTAAATTAAGCTTTCATCATGTGGTAGTCCTTGGTGTATTCCACTAAATATGTTAAAAGAAACAAGACAAGATATATACCACTAAATATGTAAAGATGTTATTATACAATTGATACATTTAAGGTTATGAATGCAAATGTCAATTACTAGATAGATGAGGGACATTTTCATATTATTGTTAAGAGATAGTTTCATAAAGCGGTAAAATTTTCACAATAATACAAATATATACCATTTTATTGCTTGTGGACGTAGAGTAAAGACGTGATCCTATCTAGTAGTGCTTGAATTGTGACATTAATAAATTAGTCAAAAAGATATCAAATATACAAGAAACATATATAGCACTTTCTAGATAGCAGACTTTTCAAAGAAAGAGAATGGTAGTGGGCTCATATATGGACTTGATTCAACAATCATCGAATAATTGATAAAAGTACACATGGACTTGACTCAACAATCATCCAATAATTGATTTAAATGTCTGCTTGTAATGCAATATGATCTTCATCAAGATTGTAATGTAGTATGATGTGAATAAAGATTATCCTCAGATTGATCATTATTTCATACATGCCTATTTTTGCAATCTATAATCTTCATGAACATCACACTGCATTACAAGAAGATTGTAATGCAGTATGATGTACTTCATCAAGATTGACCTCATATTGATCATTATTCCATACATGGCTACTATTACAATTTGTAATCTTGATGAACATCATACTACATTACAATCAGATTGTAATGCAGTATGATGTTCATCAAGATTGTCCTTAGATTGATCATTAGTCCATATACAGCTATTGTTATTCCAATAGTAGCCATGTATGGAATAACTATTATAAATTTCATCAGTAGCCATGTATGGAAAAACTATTATAAATTGCAATGGTAGCCATGCATGGAAGAATGTTCAATCTGAGGTTAATATCAAATCTAGATTCAAGCATGATATACACGATAGGTTTGTGGAAGAGGCATAGAAAATTTCATATAGATGCAATCAGTAGGACTAAAGTTGAACTTTGCATCCTTTAATAGCACTCTCCTGCTTGTGCTGAAAAGGGATGCTATGGAGAAGGGTATGGATGTCCCTCTAAGCAGTGATAAGGCATGCAAATGAAGCAACCTCTTTGCAGACTACACAAAATATATTTGTTGAAATGGCCCTTGAAACTTCAAACATATGCAAGCTGCAAGTGTTAAGCCATTGTCTCTGAGCTTCGCCAGCATCTTCGTTATTTGTGGAAATAGAGGAGCTCATTACAAGATACTTGAAAACCTTTTAAAAAAATGCCACAGAGAAATCTGATCTTGTGGTTTGCAATGTCTGTAGATATGCACAATTAGACTTATTGAAAGGTTTGGATCTTTTAGCAAATGTGTATGGAAGGTGTATTGCGTTTGGCAAGATGTATTGCCAAATTCTATGGTAATTGCCAAAATTCCTTCAGTTTGTGCCAGCATGGAGGCTGCAGGCAGCGTATGGACACATGTAAATGTTTGACAGAGAGCTAAAACAAGGGTTTTAAAAATCATCACAACTAAAGCATTGATTGCAAATAATCCCATAGCTTGATTCAAGCCAAAATGATCTATGAAACAACAACCTCGGTTCTTGGCGTCAAACAACCTTTATCTTCTGATGAGGGTTCCCACTCTTCTAGGCTAGTAATCACTCCTTAGGTTTTGTGTCATTCTTGAAGAATAATAATAGACCCTGGTACTTTTTTTTCACAACACATTTTTATCATCTTTGAAAGCAATGACAAAAATAGTCTCAGGTTGTTTACAATATGACTGACACTGGGACATCAGATATTGTAGGAGGTAATCTTGAGAAGTCTGATAGTGGAGTCTTGGTCAATGGTACAATTTCCACTCAAATAAGGACTAAAGATGTTTTACCACTCAAATTAGGACTAAAGATGTAAAAAACTTTGTTGACAAATTGTGAAGAACATCTTAATTCTCAAGTTAAAAATAAATAACAAAATAATATTTTTCCATTTCATTTCAATAGAAACAAAAAAATTGTATTATGAAAAACAACTTCAAACATTATGAAAAAGACCAGAATCTATCTATCAAAATGTAGACCAGAATCTATCTCACAGAAAATAATTTCATTAACTCATCAATTAACTAATCTTCACATTTTTCTTCTTACTGAAACCCTTCATAACACTGTTCATAGTGGCAGAGATCTCTTGTTTGTTGTCATACATCCTACTCTATTACTATCAAGAGGACATTATATTGCATTACAAGCAAACATTTAAATCAATATGAAAAACAACTTCAAAACATAAACATAGAGATGCGGAATGTTTAAATGGACTTAGCAACTGATATAAATATAAACATGATTAATCACAGACTGATCTAACCATATATGCAAAATTTATCTATTCATACTTACTGTTAATCTATTAATAAAGTTAAATAAACAATGATCTCCCGAGTTAGTAACAAAAACTATGTTTCACCACTAAATCATCAACCAAAACATAGTTGTATCAGTGTATGTGAACGAAGTATGATAAAGTTTCAACTCATGATAAATTTTGATAAAGTATGTAGAAAATAACTATAATCCACCAAATGTGGATGTAATCCAGTCCAGTCTCTCCTCCTCACTCATCAAAAAGAACCCTTTGGCTCTTTCATGTTGAACCATGAAGGTGTCGTATACCCTCAGGAATACACCTTGACTCAATTCAGGGATGGATTTGAGAGCGTTATATGTGCCCATCAAAGCATTTTCATCATCAGATTTATCAATTTTGTGAAGGTGAACATTGTTGATGCCATCTTTTATTTTCTTCATTGTTTCACATATGACATCCAAGAAAGAGGCCATACTTGCCTTCCTCCTCTTTCCCATCCTTGATGATGATGATGTGGGAGTTCCTCTAGCACTTGCAGTTGCAGTGGACTGATTGTAAGGATTATAAGGGTCTTCGTCCAAATCAATAGCACTATCAAGATGTATACTGAAACCAATGTCCTCTTCATCATGCACATTGAATGGCTCTTCCAAAGGGTTCCCTTCTTCAGTATCATGGGTTGTCATAGCTGCATTACCTTCAGCAATGTCATTATCCACAATTGCACCCAATTCATTGAAGTATTGGAAGGGCTTCCTCTTATACACTTTGGCATTTTTGAATTATCTTCTCTACATGTTGGCATAATAAATGGATTAGGTTCTTTGTCTTTCATTATTAACTTTATAGGAAGGCAATATTATTTCCATCAAAATAGTAGAGAGATCACCCTACCTTCAGAAGCTCACTCCACATGCTATCCTCGGAATCCATGCATTGAGTTGCCTCATTCCAAGTGAAACCACTTGTATTTATTAGCTCTTTCATCACTCTATATGCAAGCTTCCATATTTTCAGCTTGTTTTTGAAATTGTCCTTTGTTAGATTGAGGTGCATATTCACGTTGAACCTCCTCTCAATTGAGGTCCACGCTTCTTTTTTGAATCCCCCGTCACCTTTTCTTCCAAGTTGTACTTGCTCGAGGAGCAAGTCTAGAAACTTGTGTTCCATGTCTTTTGTCCACATTATCTTCTTCGAGGAAGAAGATATTTGGCTTGTGTTGCTGGTTTATTCCATGCTCATCATTAGTTCTATGTATGCCATGCTCTAGATCAACTAATCACAATGTACATATTGTTGTTAATGGTATAAACATATGACATGGAATATTTTTATCGACATATAATTGTATCATTGTATCTGCATACATCATTATAATATAGCAAATAAAAAAACAACATGTCCAATACTTCCAAATACAAACAAAAGAAAAAGGAAACCATGATGTAAAACAAAGTATCTTCATACATCAGTTTACTCAAATAAAACACATTGATCCATAAAAGTCCAATACTTCTAGATACAAACAGAAGAAAAAGGAAACCATCATGTGTATCAAAGTATCTTCATACATCAGTTTACGCAACTAAAACACATTGACCCATAAAATTCCAATACTTCCAAATACAAACAAAAGAAAAAGGAAACCATCATGTATGTCAAAGTATCTTCATACATCAGTTTACTCAAATAAAACACATTGACCCATAAAAGTCCAATACTTCTAGATAAAAACATAATAAAAAGGAAACCATCATGTAGTCTTGACCCATAAAAGAACAACTATTCTCGAAATCTGTAGTCTTCCCACATTCTACTTTCTATATCATCTCGAAACTATGCCCACTGGTCTCTATCATGCTGAGACAACCCATATGTCTCCAGCATTGGTACATCTATCCCATCATGATCATCTTCCTCTTCAGTACCAATTTCTGATGGAATGTCATCCTCTATCGTAATGTAGTTATGTAGTATGCAACATGCTAATACAATATGGGCTTGTGTCATGATAGAATAAGACATGGCATGCCTCAGGATTGGAAAACACTACTTGAGAATACCAAATGTATGCTCTATTGAATTTCTAAGAGAGGAGTGTTCGTGGTTGAACAACTCTTGTCAAGAGTTTATTGGATTCTCTCTTGAAAAATCCTTCAGGTGGTAGTGTGTACACCGATAAGGAGCAAGAAATCCAGGTGCATTGGGATATCCAACATCCACTAGAAAATATTTTCCTACATAAATAAAGTAGATTATTAAAACATGAAACATTGATTGTACCCTTGAGTATATTAAACAATGATTTCGCTTACTGGGGGGGAATAACAAGAGGATCTTCTCTTGACAGAGCTGAAGGTAGAACACGACTATCCGCAGCAGACCCTTCCCAACCAACAAGGTAGTACTGAAAATTATAATCAAAGGAACACACACCCATAACATTTTGTGATACGTTTCCTTTTCTATCATGACATTTACCCTGCATGTTGACATCGACAGTGACTGGTATATGAGTTCCATCGATATCTCTAACATAATCCTATACGATTGTTACCCAAAATTATAGCATGCAAAAGAATAAAGACAAATAGGAAAAGATTGCATTTTTAGGGTCCAATTAACACTATCTTTCAGGTATTGTTGATTATCATTTCATTATTAAATTCATTATCAAATTTCATTATTGTACTCTAAGTATTTATCACATTTCAAATTTCAAATGCATAACTGATCATTACATTGTGCATTCAAACTGAATGCAGTATACAAATTTCTTTGCATATTTCATATTTAATGTCAATCAAAGAGTATATTTTGTAGAATAGAAAGCATGATAGAAGTATGGAGTAGGGGTCCCATGCATTGCCTTATCATCTATTTGTTGTCAGCTGGTTGTCTGTCAGGTCCTAGGTCTTCATGTCCAAGTCTTCATCTTCACTAGGTTTTTAGGGTTTTCACCTGCATCATTAGAAAGAAAATGGTGTTAGATCCAACTGGATCTAAGCAATGCATGAAACACAAACAACATACAGTAAAAATCAAATTTTCAATGCTGCATATCTATCTGGTAAATTCAATGCAATAAGGGAATGTGCATCAACACTAACTAAAAGATAGTATTAAAGGGACTTGTTTTTTAAAACATGAAACCTTTTACTATTAATGGTCATTCTAATGTATGTTGTCCTTTTTATAAACCAGTTATCTGAATAAAAGGGACTTAGTGTTTCTAACTAAGAAACCTTTTTCAAGATCAACAAGACCTTGTTAGACTAGTGAACATGATGATCTGAATTTTGATTCACAAGTGTCATCTTTTTGGCAGTTTCATAAACTGAATTATTTACTATGTTTACTAACCTAACAAGTTTACAATGTTTTTGTTTCAAGAACTTAACAAAATACATTGTAGTGTTCAAAGATGAATGGTTTTAACATCACAGTCAGAGAAAGAAGATGCAGTACAAAATTCCTTACAAGATGCTAGAGCAAAATGCCAAATTGCTACAAGCAGTCATATTCAAATGTCAAGATACAATTGCATAATCACTGGTATTGCATATTTTAAAGTACCATGTTCAATAGTATTGCTGAATCTAAAATACAGTATCAATGAATTCACTATTGCTGATTAACAAAAATAAATGCTATAGAGTTGAGCTTAAATGTCGGTAAAATGTTATCAGTATGTATTTAATGGATGTCACGAGCCTGTGCTTGAACTTCATTGAATTTCATTCTGATGTCTTTGAATGTCACGAGTCCATGCTCAAACTTATTAGACAATAAATAAACATTTTTATCTTTTGGTGTTTCTTGTGTCAAAGATTCATGGTCAACATCAAACAAAGGAGAGACTGTGTTTAAGCATGGTAACTTGTACCGGTGAATCTAAAGATGTCTTCTATTTTCAAATATTAAAATCAAAATCAAAATGACTATTGAAACAAAAAGGACATAAAAAAAAATGACTGGTGAACTTATGTAACAGTGACTGTGCTTTAATGAGCATTGAGACAGTGAGCTTTTAAAAGCTTATATTTATTTATGGAGATGTAAGCACCTTTTGAAAATGACTGATGCATAAGGATATAGTAATGCATAGGTGTTGAAAAGATTAAATAAAATGACTGGTTAAAAACATGATCACTGTTTTGGCATAGTGAAGCCTTATGGTCCATTTTATTGCATGAGTTGTATTGAAGGTAAAACAAAAAATGACTTGTGTTCAATATGCAACAGTGACTGAAGAGTATTGAAACAGTGAGTATGATGGTTTAAACAGTGAAAAAATACATGCAAGACAGTCAAACTATGAAGTTCATTTGTCTATCTAATGAGCCATGAAGATTTTATGTTTATTAGTGAAGCTGTAGGCAACAGTGCAGGATTGGTAAAGTGACTGATGTATTTTTCTTATTTTTTACCAAAATGACAGTGCAAAAACATCATTCACGGGCTGAATATCAAAGTGGGTTTTTATTTTATGCCATCAAATCATTTTTACAGTGGCTTGAAGGAAGTTTATTATTTTCCTTAAACATTATCATGTATTTCAAGAAAGAGGAGAAAACAAAGATGTAAAAAGGATGTATTTAAGCTATAGATAGGAGTACGAAACCAAAATGATCAAGTTCAGTGAAAAACAAAAGACCCTGTTTCAAAAATAAATGGAGGGTTCAGAATAACTTATCTCCATGTTAAATGCAATAGAATATATGCTCAAAGATCAAGTTATAGCTACCACGACCTTTCGGAAGCTGTGGCTGAAAAATGCATGCCCTAGCTTTTGGTTGAGTTAACATTTTCTCATCTCTCAGCCATAGCTTAGGCTAGGCCAAATCAACTAAAGAAAACCCACAAGTCATGGAGCTCGTGCATTGTCCAAATGTAAAAGTACCCACATCAAAAAGTGGAAAATAAACAAACTTCTAAAATAGGTATTACTAGTTAAAAGGAATTGTGCTTACCGGTTATAGCCAAAGATTAAGTCATAGTAAGCTCGAGTCTTAATTCAACGTCGAGATCACAACAAGCATTCATGTTAGTCGGAGCCGTGAATGAAGGAGAAAGGAGTTCAAGGCTGAGTTCAAGCTCAAGGCCATGATTCAAAATGTAAAAGTACCCACAGGCCGTGAGTTACAAAGTCACAGCTAAGAAGGAAACTCACAGTCAAGCATTAATTTCTAAGGAAGGACATAGTCAAACACCAGCTCAAGGCCGAGAAAGGAGTTGTAGCTTGAATACATCACTCACGAGCTGTGGGTCTCATTTCATAGTTCTAGCTAAAGCCGAACTCCAAAACTTGATGATAGAACTCTAAGAACAAGTCGAGATCGAGCAAGGTGATCTCTTGATCACAGATAAGAACTTGAGCTCCCATAAAATAAAATTTCAGTTTAGAAATGATTCTAGAGAGTTCTTCAATAACACAAAGACTGGATTTATGCTATTCATGCCAAGCTGGATTCAAAATTTTAACAGAGTTTTCTCACAGTTAGGGTTTTTCCCTATTCTTCTCCGGAAAAATTGAATGAAGATGATAAGTTTGAGAATGAAGGCAGTTTTGAATATTTGGAGTCTGCAACAAACTAAATTGAATGTCATTAATGCATATGTCCACATCCTGGTAGAGATCGATAACCACAGTGCCACCTCACTACCTATTTTTCACATAGTGTGCAAATGGGAAGAATGGTCATGTTGACCTCTTTCACTTGCATTTCATAGACTTAGGATTATTTCTTGAGTTTATTTTTAGGTAGCGTAGGTTTTATGTATTTTGAGTTTTATCTCAAAATAAATAATTTAAATGTTTGGTTTATAATTGTAGAAGGATTTATATCCTTATATACAACCAGCATTTAGGGCTTAGATTTTGGCATGTTTTTTAGGCTTAGATCTTGGGATGATTTTAGGCCAAATTTGGGCAAATAACGGAGACTTGGATTTTTGGATTTGAGGCTTAGGCATGTTATAAAATTGATTTTGGTTGATTAGTTCAAGGGGTTGCAGATTTTGGAGAGAAGGTTGAAAGTGAGCACATTGTTCCTTGATGCCTTATTGATCTTATTTGTAACCTATTTGTCATATTTTGGAGGATAATAAAGCAGAGGACCTATTTCTCCATATACTTTTGAGTTTTGATTTCAATCCTGTTTTCATCTTTCTTCATAAGTGTTTATTCATTTTGATAGCTAGGAGAAGTGAATGTTTCTTATTCCTCCTCTAGGTGAGCAAAATTCAAACCTCATAAAGAATATGTCTATTAATAGATTAAACTATTTGTGGTATATACCCTAGTAGTCAAGTCTTTTAACCTATATGTTGATCTGTGATTCAAGGTGTAAAAATTTTGGTGTATGAGTTGGGGTTACTGTTTAGTTTTCAAATCAAAGTGTAATCTCATTTTGGTGTATCACCCCTTTTCCCTTTCATTTTTTAAAGTTTCCCTTTCCCTTTTCCCACTATGTTTTCAATCAGGAGGTGATATCCGATATCAAATAGGAACCGGCCTAGAATTCAGAGACTCCTTAATTAGAGTCCACCCACAGCTTGAGAAGGTTTCCGTTGTTAGGATAGAATACTATGTAGCCCTATTGCCTAAGTTGGGTGGTATTTCTAAACCTAAACAGTTTTTGGCACGCCCGGTGGGACCTTGTGATACATTAATCAAATCCAAACAAGGAGTGTTAAAGAATTTGAGTATTTACAGTTGTCTTTCACTAGGAGAGGCAGAACTGTCTAAAGAGAGCCAAGAGGTCCTAGAGAGCTTTTTGTTCAGCCTATTCAAAGAGGTAGGAGACCTAGGAGATCAAGGAAGTTAAAATCTGAAAGAAGTTCAACTCCTCCCTCTTACCGCACTAAATTTCTACATTTAAAACATGAGGTTTTTGAAGATCTTGGAGCTTCTCAAAGAAAATTTGGTTATCAACATCCACCACTGGTAAATCAGACTATACCATCTAGTTCCAGTATAACACATCAAGCAATGGTGAGAAATCTTCCATTTGTGCCATTTGATCAAGGTAGTCCTCTGAGGATTGCAAATGACAACAATATTTTGTTAGCTGCTTTGAAAGGTTTTCCATCATTTACTAGAGAAGGACAAGTAACTGCTATTGAACACATCAGAGATGTTACATCTCTTTGTAATGTTCATCATGTCATGGTGGAGGATGTAGCTTTGAAGCTATTGGCTGCATCACTGAAGGGTAAAGCTCTTGATTGGTTCAGGACCCTTCCAGTTGCATCTATTGCTACATGGGATGCATTGGGAGAGAGATTGTCTATGTTCTTTGAAGACAAGTCTAATAACTTGTCTTTGGTGGAGCAATTAACTACTATCAAAAGGGCTCCACAAGAGGAGATGAGTGATTTTAATCTTCGGTTCCAAAAGACATGGAATAGGATTCCTGCTACGGTAAGACCTTCTGCTGAATATGCATTTTTGTATTATTTGAAGAGTTAGAATAGTGATATCTCTTTTATGATCCAATCTATGGGAGGAGTTTCTTTACCCCAAGCTTTCAATATTGCTATTAGGGTCGAAAATAGTCTCATTTAGGCTGGAAAAATAGCTCCTAGGCCACCTATTCCCTTTTTTCCTATTATTCAATCCAATATGTCATTGATTGTCCCACCTCTATCTATTGTTCCATCATTTAAAGCCCTATAAGTGGTACTTGTTGTCCCTCTGAATGAATTGCAAAGCATTAAAGAAAGCCAATAAAAGATAGAGAGTTTGTTGTAGAATTTTGGTAATGAACTAGTGACCCTTAAGAGGAATCAAGCACAAGAAAACCCTATAGCTCAAAACTAGTTTGTTGGTTCCTCTTCCCAATATCCTAATTAGCCCAATTATCAGGCTAATAGGCAGCAATTCCAAGGGAATAATAATGCTAATAGATGGAATTGGAATTAGAGGCCTAATAAGCAATATAATCCTAGACCTCTTAATATTGTTAGGGATATTGTTCCTAGCCAGAATAACATTGCTACTGATTGGTATTTTCCATGCAATCAAGCTCATGATTAGTCAACATGTTCCAATGGAGTTCTTAACTAGGCTCTTATGGTTCAAAATTCAATGAATTCACAATAGAATGTGCCTATTGAAGAGGTTCAACAACAATTAGATCAGAGTATTATAGATACTAGTTTCTTAAATTGGCAAGAAGAAGAGTTATGTGGCTTGAATGATGACTCACCGGTTTCAATGAATACCAGAGCCAAGAAGAGAGCTCTAGAGTCAGATAAATCAACTGGTAATGTTTCTTCCACACCAGTTTCAATTCTAAAGAATCCTTCTTCTTCATCTAGTAAGGATCAAAATCAAAAGCATACTGATTAAAGTTATCCTAGATCTCCACAAAAGGTACAATTTGTTGTTCCCTATAACATTGTTGATAGTATGAAGAAAATGAATGTAACCTTATCTATGTGGAAACCTTAGCTATTCCAGGACAAGCTAAAATTTTAAAAGAAGGGTTGTCCATGTTGACAGCCAACTCACAAAAAGTTGTTCAACAATCTCCTAGAGTGGTTATGGCTGATTCAGAGCCCTCTAAAGTTCAGGAAAAGATAGCTAAAGAAGAAAAGAAACCTACTAAAGTGCAACAGCCAATAGTACAAGAAAGTAAAAAGACTGCAGATTTGAAGCAATCAGCACTGACAGTTGATAAAAAGCTAACAAATGTGCAAAATACAACATAAAAGGAAGGTAAGAAACCTGCAAATATCAAGCCTCCTCCTTTTTATGTTTCATTGATTATTGGAAACAAATTAGTACATAATTGTATGGTAGACAATGGTGCAACAAACACTGTCATGCCTAAGAAAATAATAGATTTATTGGATTTAAAGTATGAACCTCTTGAGAAAGGTGTTGTCCAACTTGATGGTACCTCAGTCAAAACCCTAGGGGTTGTTAAAAATGCAAGCTTAACCTTACACTCTTGTCCAAATTTCTCAATTCCTCAAGATATTAATGTCATAGATCTGCCACCTTATTTTGCCACGTGTCTGTTAAGGGACTTTACAACCAAAATAGATGGTTATTTCTCATCAGATTGGTCTCACCTATATTTCAGAACTAGATATGGTACTAAGGTAACCATAAAATCAAAGCTATTGGCCAAAGATCACATAGAGCCTTATAATATAAGCCCTATTAATGCAAGTTGTGTGATTATGGATTCAGATGAGATTAAAGATTATTCAGCTTATAACACACAAACTGAGGAGTATCCTGATATTGTTTTGGATGAATGGGCCACTAGAAATGATCAGAATGATTATATGTTTGATACTAGTTTTGGTAACTATATGATTTTAGAATCTGATGTAGTTTTGCCTAATTTGATAAAAGATCAAGTTTCTAAATCTGAATTTTCTAACCAGCTATGGGATTTATATTTTGATGGATCTAGGAATAAACATGGTGTTGGTGCAGGGGTTATGTTAGTTTCAACTAATGGTGACAAGTTTTATGCTGCATATAAATTATCTTTTCCATGTTCTAATCATGTGGCTGAGTATGAAAGTCTGATTCAGGGTCTAGAGTGGGCAAGAAAAAGGAGAATCAAATCCTTGAGGGAATTTGGGGATAGTGAATTAATAGTAAATCAGGTGAGAGGTATTAATACTATTAAAAATAATCTTTTAAAGCTATATAAATCCAGAGTATCTGATATCTTGGATGATTTTGATGCATTTAACCTCATTTTTATTCCTAGAAAGAAATATCAGCATGCTGATAGGTTGGCTGGTATTGGTGCACATGTTTCATTTACTAAAAATAAAGGACAGATCTCAGATCAGTCACATGTCAAGATTGTTGTTAGGCCATCTATCCCAAATAATGATATTAATTGGCAGATTTTCAATACTGATGAACATATTTTAAGTTTTATGACTAAAACAAAAGATTTCTCAGCTCCTAAAAATGATAAGCTTAATCAGCAAATGGAAGATCAAATCATTCAACTGAAGACCAATAAGCTTCCAAAAGGATTGGTTAGCTTGGAGTCAACTTTTAACTCTAATGATCAGTTCAGGAGAAATAAAACAAGCTTGCTGATCAAAGATCACTATGAAGAAGTGGAAATATTCAGGGACAAACACTTAAAGGTTGGTAAAATTAATTCTTGTGAAGAAAAATAATTTCTTATTGGTCTATTCAGAGAATATAGTGATATTTTTGCTTGGGATTATGCTGATTTGAAAGGATTTGATCCTTAATTAACCCAGCATACCATAGAAATAGAGCCAAATGCTAGGCCAATCAGACAAAGGCAAAGGCCTATAAACCCCAAGTTAGAGCCCTTAATGTTGAAAGAGTTAAGAAAACTTCTTGATGGTGGTATTATATTTCCTATCAAACACACATCCTGGGTTTCCAATTTAGTTCCAGTAAGGAAAAAGAATGGAGAGATAAGACTTTGTGTAGATTTTAGAGACCTTAATAGGGAATCTCTGAAAGATAGACACCCTCTTCCTTCTATGGGAACAAATTTTGCAATATGTATCAGGTTCAGAGAGATTTTCACTCCTAGATGGGTATTCTGGTTACAACGAGATTTTAGTTAAGGAATTAGATCAATTCAAAATAGACTTCACAACTAAATGGGGTATAATGGCTTACAAAAGAATTTCATTTGGATTATCAAATGCAGGAGCTACATTCCAGAAAGCAATGAACATGGCTTTCAGAAATCTAATGTATAAGTTTGTTATAGTATACTTAGAGGATGTTGTAATTTACAGTAAGGTTGTAAATCAGCACATAGATTATCTAAGACAAGTGCTTCAGAGATGTAGAGAGTTTGGAATCTCTCTTAACCCAAAGAAGTCTATTTTTGCAGTTCATGAGGGTAAACTTTTAGGATACCAAGTGTCTAAAGAAGGTACAACTATTGATCCTAAAAGGATTCATGCAATTCTGGAACTATCATTGCCAAAACATAAGAAAGGATTGCAGAGTTTTATTGGGAGGATAAATTTTGTTAGGCGCTTTATCCCTAACATTGCAAATTTGCTAAAACCTTTGACTGCTATGTTGAAGAAAGATGTACCTTTCAGCTGGATTGATGAGGGAAAGAGGAGTTTTGAATAGATTAAGTAGGCTTTGTCATCAACCCCTACTTTGACTAATCCAAATTTCTCTAAGGATTTTATTTTTTATGCTTATGGAGGTTTTCATACTATTTCAACAATGTTGGTTCAAAAGAATGAGGATAAACAGGAGCAGCCAGTTGCATTTTTCAACAAAGGTATGGATGACTATGAGAAAAGGTACAGTTTTGTGAGAAACATGTATTAGCTATTATTAAAGCTTTGAAAAAGTTCAAGCATTTAATTGCTAGAAATAAAATACATCTGATGATTGCACATCCTAGCATTAAAGAGTTCTTGTTAAACAAAGATGTTAATGAAAAGAGAGTTGGATGGATAACAAGAGTTATGGAGTATGATGTGCAGATTCATGTAACTAAGCTGGTTAGAGGCAAAGGCTTGTGTGTTCAGATGGAAAAAGAAGAAGATAAGGTTGAATCCACTAAAGAGGCTGCCTTACTGTAAGGTAATTCTATGTTAATTAATGATTCAACATCCTGGTTATCAGATATGACTAGATTTCTACAAACTAGACAGTGTCCAATAAATCTTGATAAAGCTAAAAGAAGGTAGTACAAGTTACAATCTATTCCTTTTGTCCTTATTGATGATATTCTTTATAGGAAGGATTTTTCAGGTATGCTTCTTAAGTGCATAGACTATGTTGATCAAAACAATATCTTATATGAGTTTCATGATGGATCTTGTGGTCGGCATTTCAGTCCTAAAACTACAGCATGGAAAATTCTAAGAGCTAGCTATTATTGGCCAAATTTATTCAAAGATGATCAATCTTGGGCAAGAAAATGTCAAAAATGTGCTCTGATTGCAGGAAAGCAAAAGCTAGCAGCATTGCCATTAAAGACAATCATTGTCGATCAACCATTTAATAAGTGGGGAGTGGACTTTATAGGTCCTATAAATCTTAATTCAAGTGCAGGTCATAAATGGATTTTAACTGCTACATACTATTTTACCAGATGGACTGAGGCCATTGCATTGAAGGAGTCTATGGGATTTGTTGTCTTGAAATTCTATGAAGATATTATAACCAGGTTTGGTGTTCCACAGTCAATAATTTCAGATAATGCTTTAGCTTTTGTTGGTTCAGCTATAACAGAGTGGGCCATTAAAAATGGAATTTATTTAAATACTTCTTCTAATTATTACCCTTAGAGTAATGGTCTTGCAGAGTCTACTAATAAAAACTTGATTAGGATTATCCAAAAGACTTTGCAGGAAAATAAGAGAGATTGGCACTCTAAACTAAATGCAGCCTTATGGCTGGATAGAATCGCACCAAAATAGAGTGTTGGGAATTCACCCTATGTTCTTGTTTATGGTAAGGAGGCAAGATTGCCAATTTCTACAGAGTTTCAAGCTTTACAGCTAGCTGACCAAATGATGTTGTTTGAAGAGGAAGATCCTCTTAAGCTGAGATATGTTGAATTGCTACAGCTTGAAGAAGAAAGGAGAAAAGCATTGAAAAATATGGAGTTAAGGCAAGAGCAGACTAAAAATTCTTTTAATAAGAAAGCTATACCAAGAGATTTCAAGGAAGGTGATTTAGTACTCAAGTGGGATGTGCTGAAGAGTAGACCAAGCCAACATGATAAATTTGACAATTATTCGTCAGGCCCTTTTGTTATTATAGCTTGAAAAGAAAATAATGATTTCTAGTTGTCTAAAACTAATGGAGAGATTATTTAGATTCCAATTAATGGAATACACCTCAAGCTTTACTTTGAGGGTTAGGTTAAGTCTAGTTTTCTTTTTCAATAAGTGATGTCCAAGCACTAGGTCTTTAGGTTGCATGAGTCTAGATTAGATGCATTTTTCATTTCAATAATGGTTGCATTCGTGAGCTCTGGTTTTCTAACTCCATTTCCCAATGATAAGGTCTGTAGGTCATTCTAGCGGGCAGACATCCAACAGAAGTTGCCAAAAATGTTACCCAAAACTACAACATACAAAAGAATAAACACAAATAGGAAAATATTGTATTTTTAGGGTCCAATTAATACTATCTTTTAGGTATTGTTGATTATCATTTTATTATTACATTCATTATCAGATTTCATTATTGTACTCTAAGTATTGATCATATTTCAAATTTTAAATTCATAACTGATCATTACATTGTGCATTCAAATTGAATGTAGTATACAAATGTCTTTGCATATTTCATATTTCATGTCAATCAAAGAGTACATTTTGTAGAATAGAAAGCATGATAGAAGTATGGAGTAGGGGTCCCATGCATTGCCTTATCATCTATTTGTTGTCAGCTAGTTGTCTGTAAGGTCCTTGGTCTTCATGTCCAAGTCTTCATCTTCACTAGGTTTTAAGGGTTTTCACCTGCATCATGAGAAAGAAAATGGTGTTAGATCCAACTGGATCTAAGAAATGCATGAAACACAAACAACATATAGTAACAATCAAATTTTCAATGCTGCATATCTATCTAGTAAATTCAATGCAATAAGGGAATGTGCATCCACACTAACTGAAAGATAGTATTAAACGGACTTGTTTTTTAAAACATGAAACCTTTTACTATTGATGGTCATTATAATGTATGTTGTCCTTTTTATAAACCAGTTATCTAAATGAAAGGGACTTAGTGTTTATGAATAGTAGAGATTTGGAATTACCACTATTTGTGTATGTGTGTGGGGAAAATGTAAGATTCACTCCAAAATCCAAATTCCCAAAGGAGAGATCCAATTTGATCAACCAAGAGGTTAATACACAATCAAATCAATCTATGAAGAATATGGAAGAGAGAGAAACCCTATGTTTCCTTATAGTTGGATTGAGCTTGAAATTTGAAATAATTGAAGTGCAAATACTAACCTTGAATTAGGGAAGATCTGAAAAATGTTGAATTTTGGCTTATGTATGAACTTTTTGAAGATTTCATCACCTATTATGAATTGAAAATGTTGAGACGGACAAAACCCAGAAATCTTTTCTCCAAATTCACACAAGTCGACTTTGACCTTTTAAAAGGTCAAAGACCACATTATTTATTTAAAGTCTGATTTCGATTCTATTTGTAGATCCTGAAAGATTGCTGAAAAGGGTATCCAAATTCGCTCTCAGATTTGAGAGTTCGCACTTGTACCTACAATCAAATGGGGGTTTTTGGTTGTATGAGGGGTTTGCCTTGGTCAAACCCCAGTTTAGGAATTAACCTTGAAATTGAATTGAAATATATTGTGCATAAACAAAGTAATTGAAACAAATCACCTTGCTTATGTTGAAGTCCTTGTAGAGGATTCGAATCCTCAAATCCACAAGTAAGAATGCTTCAATGAATGTAGGATGTCTCCAATAAATGGTATTTTGATCTTCAACACCAATCTTGATTTGATCTTTGCATATGGGAAGGTTTGAATGAATGGAGAGGGATGGATCTTCAAGGGGGCTCCAAGGAGATTGAATCCTTTAATAGCTAACCATGGAACTCCTTGATGGATTAATGCTTGAACACTTGAATGCTTGAAGACTTGCTTGCACTTGAACACTTGATGTAAACTTGAGAGCTTGATTGCTTGGGAAGAGATGTGATGTGAAAACTTGATGTCAAAATGAGAGAGGAAGGCCTCCTTTTATAGTGATCTAGGGCACACTTCTCTAAATGGGCCACCTTGAAGAATTAAATCCCAATTAGGTCCTCACCTTTAGAAAACATACCTTGATTAAATACCATTAAAGGATTTACCATTTCGAAGCCCGAAACAGCTGACTTGGAAATGAGAAATAACTTTCCCGAAAACCAAATTAGGGGGAAATGAAACTTTGAAATTCTGGCAAGAAGAGGTCAAGGTTGAGGTTGAACCTAACCTGGTCAGGTTCAAGGTCAACATTGACCTCAAAACCCTAACTTTGTCAGGATTTGCAGAATAGGTTCTCGGAGATGCCAGAAATGCAGGATTTGATATCTGAACAAGACACAGTGTCAAGAACAGACATAAAATCCTTTGTTTGATGTGATGAAGGACTAGGAGGTCTCATTTCTGAATCCTACCTAGAAAATAGAGTCATGGAAGAGGGAAAATCAGGAAAGTCCTTAAGACCTTAACCCTAATTTCACCTAGAATGAAGAAATCAAGTGCGGAGAAGAAGTCGAAAGCGGGGAGAAAGCCAAATACATGCAAAGACCCAATGAAGGCACCTAACATGACCCCAAACCACTTACTCAGAGGGATAAATGCTCTTATCATGGAAGTGCTTCCATTTTAAGACAATACAGTTTCTAACTGAGAAACCTTTTTCAGGATCAACATGACCTTGTTAGACTAGTGAACATGATGATCTGAATTTTGATTCACAAGTGTCATCTTTTTGGCAGTTTCATAAACTGAATTATTTACTATGTTCACTAACCTAACAAGTTTATAATGTTGTTGTTTCAAGAGCTTAACATAATACATTGTAGTGTTCAAAGATGACTAGTTTTAACATCACAGTTAGAGAAAGAAGATGCTGTACAAAATGCTATAGCAAAATGCCAAATTTCTATAAACAGTCATGTTCAAATGCCAAGATACAACTGCATAATCACTAGTATTTCATATTTTAAAGTACCATGTTCAATAGTATTACTAAATCTAAAATACAGTATCAATGAATTCACTATTGCTAATTAACAAAAATAAATGCTACAGAGTTGAGCTTAAATGTCGGTAAAATGTTATCAGTATATATTTAATAGATGTCACAAGCCCATGCTTGAACTTCATTCAATTTCAATATGATGTCTTTGAATGTCACGAGCCCGTGCTTGAACTTCTTAGACAATAAATAAATATTTTTATCTTTTGGTATTTCTTGTGTCAAAGATTCATGGTCAACATCAAACAGAGGAGAGACTATTTTTAAGCATGGTAACTTGTACTAGTGAATCTAAAGATGTCTTCTATTTTCAAATATTAAAATCAAAATCAAAATGACTATTGAAACAGAAAGGACATAAAAAAAATGACTGGTGAACTTATGCAACAATGATTGTGCTTTAGTGAGCATTGAGACAGTGAGCTCTTAAAAGCTTATATTTATTTATGGAGCTATAAGCACCTTTTGAAAATGACTGATGCATAAGGATATAGTAATGCATAGGTGTTGAAAAGATTAAATAAAATGACTGGTTAAAAACATGATCACTATTTTTGCACAATGAAGCCTTACGGTCCATTTTATTGGATGAGTTGTATTGAAGGTAAAATAAAAATGATTGGTGTTCAATATGCAATAGTGATTGAAGAGTATTGAAACAGTGAGTATGATGGTTCAAACAGTGAACAAATATATGCAAGACAATCAAACTATGAAGTTCATTTGTCTATCTATCGAGCCATGAAGATTTTATGTTTATTAGTGAAGCTGTAGGCAACAGTGCAGGACTGGTAAAGTGACTGATGTATTTTTTTATTTTTTACCAAAATGATAGTGCAAAAACATCATTCATGGGCTGAATATCAAAGTGGGTTTTTATTTTGTGCCATCGAATCATTTTTACAATGGCTTGAAGGAATTTTATTGTTTTCCTTAAACATTATCATGTATTTCAAGAAAGAGGAGAAAATAGAGATGTAAAAAGGATGTATTTAAGCTACAGACAAGAGTACGAAACCAAAATGATCAAGTTCAGTGAAAAACAAAAGACTCTATTTCAAAAATAAATGGAGGGTTCATAATAACTTATCTCCATGTTTCATGCAATAGAATCCATACTCGAAGATCAAGTTACAACTGCCACGACCTGTCTGAAGCTATGGCTAAAAAATGCATGCCCTGACTTTTGGATGAGTTAACATTTTCTCATCTCTCAGCCATAGCTTAGGCTAGGTCGAGTCAACTAAAGAAAACCCACAAATCATGGAGCTCGTGCACTGTCCAGATGTAAAAGTACCCACATTAAAAAGTGGAAAATAAACAAACTTCATGAACAAGTATTACCAGTTAAAAGGAATCGTGCTTAGTGGTTATACCCAAAGATTAAGTCATAGTGAGCTCGAGTCTTAACTCACCACCGAGATCACAACAAGGATTCATTCCAGTTGGAGCCATGACTGAAGGAGAAAGGAGTTTGAGGCCGAGTTCAAGCTCAAGGCCATGATTCAAAATGTAAAAGTACCCACAGGCTGTGAGTTACAAAGTCACAGCTCAAAAGGAAACTCATAGTCAAGCATCAGTTTCTAAGGAAGGACACAGTCAAACACTAGCTCGAGGTTGAGAAAGGAGTTATAACTTGAACACATCACTCACGAGCTGTGGATCTCATTTCACAATTCTAGCTAAAGCTAAACTCCAAAACTCAATGATAGAACTCTAAGAACAAGTTGAAATCGAGCAAGGTGATCTCTTGATCATAGATAAGAAGCCGAGCTCCCATAAAATAAACTTTCAGTTCAAAAACAATGCCAAGGAGTTCTTCAATAACACAAAGACTGGATTTATGCTATTCATGCCAAGCTGGATTCAAAATTTTGACAGAGTTTTTCTCACAGTTAGGGTTTTTCCCTATTCTTCTCGGGAAAAACTGAATGAAGATGCTAAGTTTGAGAATGAAGGTAGTTTTGAATATTTGGAGTCCATAGAAAATTGAATTGAATGCCATTAATGCATATGTCCACATCCTAATAGAGCTTGATAACCATAGTGCCACCTCACTACCTACTTTTTTGCATAGTGTGCAAGTGGGAAGAATGGTCATGTTGACTTCTTTCACTTGCATTTCGTAGACTTAGGATTATTTCTTGAGTTTATTTTTAGGTAGTGTAGGTTTTATGTATTTTGAGTTTTATCTCAAAATAAATAATTTAAATGTTTGGTTTATAATTGTAGAAGGATTTATATCCTTAATATACAATCAGCATTTAGGGCTTAGATTTTGGCATGTTTTTTAGGCTTAGATCTTGGGATGATTTTAGGCCAAACTTGGGAAAATAACGGAGACTTGGATTTTTGGATTTGAGGCTTAGGCATGTTATAAAATTGATTTTGGTTTATCAGTTCAAGGGGTTACAGATTTTGGAGGATAATAAAGCAGAGGACCTATTTCTCCATATACTTTTGAGTTTTGATTTCAATCCTATTTTCATCTTTCTTTATAAGTGTTTATTCATTTTGATAGCTAGGAGAAGTGAATGTTTCCTATTCCTCCTCTAGGTGAGAAAAATTCAAACCTCATGAAGAATATGTATGTCTGTTAACAAATTAAACTATTTGTGGTATATACCCTAGTAGTCAAGTCTTTTAACCTATATGTTGACTCGTGATTCAAGGTGTCAAACTTTTGGTGTATGATTTGGGGTTACTGTTTAGTTTTCAAATCAAAGTCTGATCTCATTTTTATGTATCACCCCTTTTCCCTTTTAGTTTTTAAAGTTTCCCTTTCCCTTTTCCCGCTATGTTTTCAATCAGGAGGTGATATCCCATATCAAAAAGGAACCTGCCTAGAGTCTGGAGACTCTTTCTTAATTAGAGTCCACCCATAGCTCAAGAATGTTTCCATTGTTAGGATAGAATAATGTGTAGCCCTAATTCTTGAGTTGGGGTGGTATATCTAATCCTGAACAACAATATGATACAATCATCAATTCTACGGTTAACCAATAATATGATAAGGATAAAAATCCATACAATAAATTTGTAACAACACAAGAATTACCTTGAAGAATGGATCAAAGCGTTCCTTCCCACTAATTTCAGGAGGAGTATTTGGACTAGGTGGTATAAAGCAATCCTCGTGGAGTGCTAAGATAGCCCTCAACACCTTGTGAAGTATCGGTTGATTGTCTCTCCTGAGTGCCCAAAGTTGTGGGCAATCTTGTGGCTCCTCACATTATGGCCAAGGGTGTGAAGGAACATCACAAGTTGTTCTTATAATGTCAAGTGTATCGTATCCATCAAGCTTCCTTTCAGCCTTAGGATAGTAGCTAGATGAAAGAAGTTTCCCTTACTCATGCAAATCTGATCATGACAATCCACATCATTGGAATGAACAAGCATTCTATAAAAATAATTTCCTTTTCTTATTCGTTTACCCATTTGTGAACTACCTTCTCGGGCTACCACTACTTTGGCTACAAAAAGAAAATCAAGAAGAGCTGTGAGAAGATGAGAATATGTGGTCTCCATAGTTACACATTTTAGAACGTCAATATTCTCAATAGGATCCATCAATGGCTTGAAATGTGGAAAAACATAATGATTTGAGCGAGGAGATATCCACTATGAAGCACAAAGATAAACCATATTGTAGTACATAATCACAAATATATGCATCCATCCATCACATAAAGCACAAAAATATACTTATAGACATGATTCCTACCAATCTCCATCATATATATGTATTATATGTGTCCTCATTTGCCCATGATACACCCCTTAAACCAATGGTATCATTTATCTTTTAGTTTCAGCTCTGCCTTCTAGTAGATAAAATTATTGAATGCTACTGAATCCATTTTCTTGCTATCTTTGCGTAACTGTATATATTGAATTATGAACCTATTGTTCCTTATAAGTACATCTTCTCCACAATTTAAAATTTTCTATTTGTTGTTTAAGAATCATTTATTACTCCCCTTTATGAGTAAAAAAATAACACAGTGTTACACATAATCAGTGTTGTTTTCCTTATTAACATAGTGTTACACATAATCAGTGTTAAACGGTACTAGTGTTAACACATGTTTAACACTGATTATGTGTAACACTTTTTAGATGGTTGTTTATTTAGATGGTTGTTTATGCTTCATATACTACTCAAGACTTGCGTTGATGCACAAACAACTTTGAATTTAATATTTGGTAATAACCAAAGCATGAAAGTGAATATGAACTTATTCAACTTAGATATTGCTAAAGCAAGGGCATCAATTCAGCCCAGGTAAAAACAATTCAATTTCAATGCAATCTTCATTATGTTTTTGCTTCTGCTTGAAATAAAAGTGTAGGTTTCAAGTTCAAAGAATGATAATAATGTCCATGATACAGGAGAGAAAATAATTTATTATCCTCTTACAATGTTTCACTAAGAAAATATAAAGCTTCTTGCCTTTCACGTCACTCTGGCACCCAAAAGATTCCCACGACTTTGAGGTTAATTATGGATATTGAAATTCTGTTCACATTTTGAGTATTCTGCTTGTGCAGTGATGTATGTATTGTTTAAGAAAATTTGTAGTACTTTCTTGATATTTCATGTGATCTTAGACTTTGGTTGTGGATAGTAATGACATCCATTGTTTCTTTTGGGTGAGCAGTAGAACAATTAGCAATAACACATTCTACTTATTTTTTCTTATATATGGAAGCTGTTGTTAATAATATATTAGGTTACTTATCCTGACTACATATGTGTATTGAGAAATTACGGGTTTAGACATCATCTATTCATTTCAATATTGTGATAACACCATTTGACACATTTATTTCCCTACTTTAGAAGTTCTGTTTATTTTAGGACATACAATTCCATATTTTATTTACAAATGACATACAATTGCATCTATTTTATTTACTAGAATCTAAATATATAAGTATCCAAATTCTGTGACATAATACTATAGAAGATAAGATAGTAAAATTACAGCAGGAGAAGGAAAATATCAAAACTCAGACTGACTAGTTGAAGCCACATCTTGAAAAGGTGGAAATCCATAATACCTTAGTCTGAGCTTTGAATGTCTCAAACATTAGCAACATGTGGTTCCAATCATGCAATCTTTTATGGGATTATGCAGTTGAAAGAACTTATTTCAAGCATAAGCAAAAACATGCTGAAGATTGAGAACATAATCAATGAGATAGTGGACAGAATCAATTCAGCCCATGTAAGAACACGAGGTGGTGTACATGGGTTGAATTTGTGTGCGATATATTATCATTGGTTGGATGCTCTATTTTTAAGAGTTGTTGGCCAAGGTTTGGTCTAAAACAATTTGATGCTTAACACATTCATCCCAATTTTGGATGCATTCAAACTTCAGTCATCTGTTATTTTAGATTTTGGATCTAGAATTTTGACAAGCTTAAGAGGATGAGCTCAGAAGTAGGGAATAGACCCAAGATTTGTAGCTTTTTCTTTATTTTTAAAAATTTCTTGCAGATAAGCCTAGAAATCAATCATTTGTTAATTGTTTGTCAGTTATCCTAGAATGCCATAGATGAGCTTTGGATTTACGAACCGGCCTATCCTTGAAAATATGTAATAAGTTTCTAGGTAGATTGATGGGTTGTGCCAGATGTTCATTGAGCCAAGTTTAACATCTTCATCAGAAGAAATAAGTAGTAGAAGTGACAATAACATGCCTTATAAAATAAATAAGGGTAATCAAAAAAGATATCCCCTTCCTAGTCCAAGGAGCTCCAAAAGAGCAAGAAAGAGAATAGGTAAAAGGAGAATAATAACTAAAACCAACTTAGAGGTCTTGATGTGGGGTGCACCTCTCATACATATCATCTTTAACTAAGTTACCAGTCCTAGTACTAGTTCAGGTTCAAGTTCATCAGTTTGGTTCAAAGGTTCGAAAAGAACAATTAGGGGTTGTGTTCATTTTGGGTTCGTCAGTACAAAATCATTTATACCTGAACTAGTACCAGGACTAGTAACTTAGTTTAAAATGTTACCAATTATGACTATCTAGTAAGTAGGATCTCTCAAATAAGAGTTTGATCAGTTGGAGATGCTAGAATAGCTCGGAATGAATATGGATTGTCCCCCTGGAACGCATTGAATGGGAACAAAGTGTCCTTTGTAGTAACACGTGCAGATACTGGAGCATTCGACAGAGTGGGGACATCTACAAATGTGGAGGTGGGCTTGAACCGACTATCATTTGGGTGGGAGGGCTCCGAGTGGGAGAAATAGGATGATGTAGAGGGAAATGAAGTGGAGGTGGGCTCGAACTGACTATCATCCAGGTGGGAGGGCTCCAAGTGGGAGAAATAGGATGATGCAAAGGGAAGCAAAGTAGACATTTTTCACAGAAAGCTTGATCACAAACATTCAACCTACTATTACCTATCATGTATTTGTATTTCTATCTCTCAAACTAGTGATTAAAAGTGAGCAATTACCAATTTTGCAACCAATCACAGACCTACCAAAATAAATTAAATCCTCAATTTTAGACACCAAGTATTTTATAAGACAATTAGAGGCCCAATGATAAAATCATGATATGCAAATGAACAACAAATCTTTCAATCAACAAATTAAACCTACAAAACCAAACTTCCATACCCCTTGAAACCCCTCTTAACCCATGATTTATAAAATCAGAACTAATACAGTCTATGCGTGTAAAGTTAACCACAATTTCAAACCCATGGCAAATAGTTGCTATAGCAACACTTTGGTAATGTTATATTGAAATGAACTAGATTGTGCACTAAAAAGCTAAGGTTTTTTGGTCATTTTTATTCCAAAATTAACTATTTCTAAGAATTTAAGGAAATCAATAGATTTGTTCCTAATGCTCATAAAAAATTGATAAACAATCTAACATGGCAGGGATTGTTAATATGATTTAGAACAATAGAGAAGGGGGGGGTGAATCAGTTGTTCTTAGGTCCAGATGTATAAAACAAACTTTCAAAATTCTTCAACAAATCATATCTAACAACCAACAACTACTTGGTCATTACTGATTGCATAACAGAAACATATAACAGTGTAGTCCACTATCCAATAGTATCTAACTTGCAAAACACAGAAATGTTCAAACCAAAACATTCACACAAGTATTAACACTAGGATTTATAGTGCAAACCCAATTTGGGAAAAACCACTTTGTAACATGTTACTATTATTTTCACTCTTCTAAAGTGAGCTTTGTGAAAAGCCAACCCTGTCAAAGGTTACAAACACACTGTCAGGTGTGACCTGGTTAAAGGATTTAAACCACTTTGTTAAAAGTGCATCTTGTTATAGGACTTACATACATTCCATTAGAATGCAACCTTGTTCAAAGGATTTATACAAATGATTGTTAGGTCAACCTCTGTTAAAAGGATTTTGACTAATACAATGGTTACAAAGTAACATTATAATTCATATGAAAACACACAACTCACTTTGCAAGTATCAGATCCAATTCTGTACACATATGTTGGCTTACTGACTATGAACCTTTTCCATCTAGTCCATCACTGATTTACTCGGAAATCTCTTCAAGCAATCACAACACTTCTCCTTTAGCCTTTTCTACTTGTACAGTCAAGAACATCAACAACACTTCCAGCATCCTCTACTCTCCTTCACCTCATGCTTAGGTTTCCTTACAACTTTCTCAATTAGGTCAATACATCTTTTTCCACTTAATCTCCTCCGTAGATCTTAGGGTTAGGTCAGATTCATCGAATCCTTCCAACTTTATGTTCTTCATCTATCCTTCTATAAACATCTCAAATCTCTTAATATATTTACAATAAAATGTTTTACAATGTCTTAAATGCTTTCTTACTATCAATAAATAAAGTCAACACAATTTACATAATCCAAGAATTCAACTATGTTGGCTAGGAATCTAAATTCTTCCTCAAATGTAAATTACTAACACTTGGTCAATATTGTGTTCAACTCCTTAGTCTTCATTGGAAAGCTTGGTCACCACTAAAATTGTTTCCTTGGCTAATACTGTCTTCCTTGGTAATTAACTGATGTTCGGTCAACACTAAAATTACTTGGCATATACTAGCTTGGTCAACACTAACATCACTCAGCTTAAATTAGATTTCTTATTTTTTTCTTGGTTAAGCCTATCAGTTTAGTCTTCATTCTTACTAAGATAAACAATACATTATCTTATCATTGTGCCACATAATCAAATATCCATTGAAGTATCAAGATAACTCAACCTTTCCTTAGGTGCTATTGTTACCAACCTTGCCCCAATCCTTCACAATAATCAAATAGATATAGTACTTTTTAAAATAGCAATAGTCTTACCAGTTAAGGTTTGACATTAATGACAATACAAAAATTGCTTCAATTGTAGTTTCCAACAATCTCCCTCTTTGGCATTGATGGCAACACCATATGAATAACAAATGAATCACCAATCAATCCAAAACTTATTTGTCCATCAGAAAAAATTATAATATTCTTAGCTTCATTCTGATACAAAATCAATTAGCCTTACTTATATGACAGTCCATATAGTAACATTCTTCCTCCTGAATCTCTCCCTCTTACTTGATCCTCCATGCAATTTCACATGTGTATTCATCTATGATCATCTCCCTCTTTGACAAAAATGCCAAAGTAGCAACTAAAACATACATCCTGTAGATGTAGAGATCATCTTTTTAGTTCAGTAATAGTATTTCTCCCTCTGTCATCTTTTCTTATTACTGATTCTCAGCTTTGCTATTCTTTTCACAACTCTAGGCTGCTCCTAAAGTGTGACATGTCTTTGCATCAATTTTTTAGATACTCTTTGTAGCACATTTTATGCAGTGCTCCTAGCTTGACTAGGTAGCCTCAATTAGGGGAAGAACCCCTAATTGTCCTCTCAGATATTCATGAGCTTCTTTAGGTAAAGCTTTAGTGAATATGTCTACTAGTTGTTCCTTTGTATTCACATATTCCATTCGGACCTCTTTATCTTGTACCAATTCCCTCAAGTAATGATACTCGATGGTGATGTGTTTGGTATTTGTGTGCATTACTGGATTCTTAGATATGTTGATAGCACTTGTGTTGTCATAGTAGATGACAACTGCTTCAATGATCTCTTCTTTCATGCCTATCAACAATTACTTTATCCATACCTGTAGACACCGAAAAATCCTTTAGAAAATAAATTATTTTTGTTTTCTAAAAATCCTTGATGACATCATCATTTATTAATTAATTAATTATTTAATTTATTTATTTATTTTTATGGCATTAAATCCCTCTCTCTTAATTAAAAATCTTTAATTAAGGAATCTAGCCTAAAAATGTCATTTGGACATTATCCCTAATTTATTAATTATTTAATTAATAAATTGACCAAAAACTTCAAAAATAAATTAATTTATTTTTTATCCCAAACTTGGCCAATTTCCTTAAGACCACTAACCTCTTCCAAAATCTTCTAATCCCTTCTTAATTTCGATTAAAAGGCTAATCCCATCTTTTCTAACCCTAATCCCAAGGTTAAATATTTAATTAAGGTTAAATATTTAATTTTCATATTTATTGAAAATATTTTAATAAATATTCCTAAAACTTAAGCTTTTGGAATGAATAACTTTTATTCCATAAAACTAAGGAGAAATCTAGACTCTTCTAGAATCTTCTCAAATCCACCCTCTTCACCCATCCTAATCCTTTTTTTGTCTTAATCTAATCCTAATCCTACCCTTAAACCTTTGTGCAATCCTAACCAAGCTTAAGACTTTCCTAAACCAAAGCAAAGTCTTTCCTTCCAAATATCTCAACCACAAAGCATTTATTGCTTCCCCAAAGTCTTCAAAGCCTCTTAAAGCCCATTCATTTCTCTTACAAGCATTTATTTGGAGAGTTATGAGCTTGGAGCCCCCTTTGTTGACTCCTCTTTGCCCTTCCCTTCATCCACTCACCTTGTGACATGTGTCACCTCCTGATTGGCTGAGAACTAGCACAATCCATGTGCTTCCCTTTGAGTGAATCTTGGCCTCTCTTAAGGATTTCAATCCTGGCCATTCATTCCTCCTACCCCAAGCCTTTAGAAATCCTATAAATACCCTCACTTCCTAAGGCAAATCATCTTTCAACTCTCAAACTCAATAGCAAAGTTATAATGCCATTTTCATTCTAGCATAAGCATAAACTCATCATTTTAGATCATTCTCAAGCTTAAATCACATCTAAATTAGCTTAATGGGATTAACATAGATTCATTTCTTGTTTAATCAATCTTAGTTCATCTTTTAGCTTTGCATATTTTGTGTGTTCTTGAGGCCTTTGAGGCAAAATAGGTTTCTCATACCTATTTTGTGTCATTTTGGGTCTTCTTGATCCTCAAATCATCATTTATTTTGCATGCTCCAAGTGCTTGAGTTTGCACACCCACATCCATTTATATCCAAGCATATCAAACGGTGCATGGGCGCATCCGTTTTAGGCTTAAACTGAGGTGGCTTTGATTTTAGTTTGTTTACCATTAAATTTGATTTGACTATATGCTATGACGTTTGTTTGTCTTTGGCCTTCAAAACAGGTTTAGGTGCACGTTCAAATCCTAGTCTACATTCTGGCACGCCCGGTGGGACTCAAACCACAATCATTTTGATGAAATTATACTTTATATGCTTGTATTTTGCAGGAAATAAAAGAAACGTCGCCTTCATGAAAAGAAATGACGCCTACAGCAATTAAATGTCACCTTCAAACAAAGAAATGTCGCCTTCATCAAAAAAATATCGCCTACAAAGAATCCAGTCACGCCTTCATGCAATTAAATCACGCCTTTGAGGAAAGAAATGATGCCTATGAGCTCTGTTTTCACGCCTGCATAACTGAGATTTTCCTGTGATCGATAACTTCTGTTACGTCCCAGAATTCTTCTGTCGCCTGCATGTAAAGAAATCACGCCTGTAACGAAAGAAATCACACCTCTTGTTTTTTATCTGTCGCCTTTTGAGGTACAGAATGTCGCCTGTAAAAATGAAGTGTCGCCTCTGCACTTTCCAGTGTCGCTTATAAGCTGGACAGTGTCACTTTTTGTTTTTTGCTTGGGACTGGTTTTTTTATTTCTTTTATTACAGCAAAGGTCAAACAAAATCTTGAATGACATTAAAGAAATGAACTTAGGTCCTAAGTGTCATTGTCAATTTGAAAATCAAACCAAATCTCGAATGCACTAAAGGAACGAACAACTCTATTCCCTCATCTATTTCAGATTTCAAAGCAAGCAAACAAATTCAATCTTGAGTGATCTAAGGGATAAAACAAAGCTTTTTCAAAGTTCTTAAATCAACTCGCTAATCAAATCTTGAATGCACAAAAGGAAAGAATTTGCAAATGTTCAATTCATTTACATTTTGAGGAAAAGAACAAATCAAAATCTAATCACGAGTGTCTTCATTTCAAAGTTCAAAACATCACTTAATCAAATCTGGGAAAATGAACAAAATCTGCTTGATGTGCATGTAGGAGTTTTTTCAATTCTTGCATAATCCTTGTTAGAGTAAGCAACGTGGAACATTTGAACTTGGACAAGTTCACCTGTTCTGCTTTTAGCGAGGCCTGTCCAAGGAGAAGCGCTTCCTCCTCAGAGAACGACCTCAAACCGGTATCCCCCCCGGCCGGTATACAAATAAGCGAATACCAAAAGAATCGCTTACATCTCCTAATCGCCGGGTGTTCGTGCCAAACACGTGACTGGGGATGGTAAACATTCCTCTCCCCCAGCATAATTGGCAAGGCTCTTAAGTGAGTCACGGATGATCAGCATAACCGAGTATGGAGACACCACGGAATCATTAGCAACCTGATAAACTAGAGGCTACCCTATCTACATCCGAAAGTATCAAAATCCTTGTGCAAGGACCGATTCCAAGGGGTTTACCGGGTCGCCTCAAGATTACTCACCATTTGTATTCCCTTCTGGGGGATACCAAGCTGTGGGCAAGCAATTTTGATACTCACCTTCCTTAGGTAGATCTGTTTGAAGTGCTTGACAGTCAAGGACTCTGTGAAAACACTTGTTGAAACATACACTTTCAAAGCTTTGTCAGAGTCAGTTATCTTTGTTTGTATCCCGCAGGGTTGCTTTGTCCCTTGCAGAGATTGCTTTGAACTTTAACCTTTTGCCATTGGAAACCTTTGCCTCAAAATCAGAAGCCTCTTTTCCAAGAGATGCCCAGCAAGAACAAACATCCTAAAGAAAAGTTGCCCAAATCCCAAGCCTATCAAGAGCGAAAAGTTATCAAGAAGAACACCAAGACCTATCAATCCATTATCCAAGCAACCCAAGCAGAGGAGAAGTCCCAAACCAGACTTGAGAACATTGCCCATAACGCCCGCATCAAACAGTTCGCCTTCCGTTTCCAAGTTAACCATCACTTTGTCGACCTTGAGCCAGAAGATTAGCCAAATCCTTGTTCATGTCTTGTTCCATCTTCAGATCTTGAAATCTTGTCTCAAACAGCCTTGCACCTTGGTTTCATCCTAGTTTCACCTTTTGCATCAGCATCAAAACCTTAGTTGCATTTCAAAACATCATAAAGTGCATTTATCTTCCTAACCAGCATTCTAGAATCAATCCTTGTCATCTGCATTGTCCCTTTAGATAGAGCATTTGTCCCTTCACCCTTCAATACCTTTTCCACCAGCATCCCCCCATCAGCTTTCCATATCTTTCCAGCAGATCCATCATCCTTTGTTCCAAATCCAGAGTTCCACCAACACTTAGTGCTCTACCTTTTGAGTTGTTCCTATCCCTTATCCAAGATCAGAGACCATCACCCTCTTTTTGACACAACGTGTTGTCATAAAGAAATCAAACCTTGTCCTTGCATAGCCATCATCTCGAGAAAGAGATTGGAGTGTATTGATAAGAAACTAGTTGACCGAAGATCATCAGTCTATCTTAGGTTGACCCCATCATATCTCTGATCCTCCATTTGGGAAAAACAGCAGCTCATTTGTTGACCACTCAATAATCTTTCACCAACTTTCCACCAGCAACCTATCTTTCCTCCACCGTCTTGGTCCATATCTGTTCCATCCAGCTTCCATCATTGCCATCTTGATCCCTGTCTTTGCATTTGCATCTTAGAAAGTCATCATCTTTAGAAGTTCATCAACTTTGCATCCATCAACATCTTTTAGCCAAACATCTTGCATACATTTAGCACTTGTATCTCCATGCCTGTTGAGACCAGATCTCGGAAAAGAAGAAGCATGAATCTTTACCCACCAACAACCTCATCCGATCCCAAACTTTTCACCAACGCCATGATGACCTACAATCCCCAGATCCAAGCCAGTAACCCATGTGAAGATCCAAACATCCCTTCATCCCCGTTGGCAAACCAAGCATTTGCAAATCCATCCCCCTTGGCAAACTAAGTATTTGTAAATCCTCCAGAAAGCCCACCAGCGACCAATGCCCTTGTACCGCAACATCAGCAAAGCACGTTTACCCACTATCTGCCAGAAAGTACCTCCATCCCACCATCTCTCTATCCACGCATCCCCATCAAAACAATCCAAGTTCCAGCACAAGCATATTCTTCGTTTGTCCAATCATTCTCCGATCCTATCATGCAAACACCCCAAGAGCTTTCCACCATTCCCCTTTTCTTGCAAGGAAGCCTCGCCAGTCCCGTAACACAAGCTGCAGCACCATCCGCTCCATCTCATACCCCTTTTGCTTCATCATCTGCTATGGCTGCCCAAGCTCAAAACCAACACTTAACCCAAAGTCAGCTTCCACCTCTCACGCAAGCTTTTACACCAAAAGCTTCGCCACCATCCGCAAGTCAAGCAACACCTTTTACCATCAAAGGAGCACCGTCACCTTTCACCCCCCAAGCACCCGTACCTTCTTCTTTGGGGTTAGCGCAATCGCTTCCCATTCTAACCTCATCTTTCTCTTGGGTGTTTCCTTCATTTTCCTCCTCACAAGCATCCGCTCAACCACAACCTCAACAAGCTCCTTTCTCTCAACCATCATTCATGTTCCAAGCTCTCGTTGCTCCTACCATTCCATCATCCGCTGTAGTGCACCCTAACACAAGCTCTTAGTGGGGCCTTACACAAGAAGAAATGGAGGCATGTGGGATCCCATCTCAATCCCCTACATCTATGGTTGCAAGTCAACAAACCGCCTTCGCCCAAGCAGCACAGCAGCAACTACCCCAACCATCGCCGGCTTCAAGCTATTCATCCCAAATCCCAAATACCTTCCAGCAAGTTCCACCCCCTCAACAGCCAACTTTCCCCAGCTATCTTACCCCATCACCCTTTGTTTCTAACTTCCCCACATCTGTTCCACCTTTAAGTAACGCAGGCATGCACCCAGCTTATATCGGTCAAACCTAAAGCCAACCTCAGCAACTACCACCATCATACCCACAAGCAGCATCGTTCCAACATCCTCCCCCATAGCAACCACATGTCCCCTTTCAGCAAACACCCATCATTCCTCAACAACAGCAAGTCCCTTGCTATCAGCCCCAGCAACAAATCCCTATCATCCCCCAGCAACAACAAGTTCCCACCCATCAGTTACAACAACAAGTTCCAAATGTCCAATATCAGCAAGTAGTCCCACAACAACCGCCAGTTCAACAACAACAAGTAGCCCAACAACATCAAGCGGTTCCATATCATTTACCATAATATCCCCCTATGCCACATCAGCAATATCCCCAGCAACCATTGCCCCAAAATCAGTTCCAACCCATTTATCCACAGCAAGCGCCATATCTAGTTCCACAGCTTCCATCACAAGCAGAAGTCCCAGTTCCCTCGCCACTCAATGCTGAGTGGGAAGCAATAAAAAATGCTCTAAAGGAGCTACAAAGTGGAACAGAGAATAAAACATACAAGTTCGAAGAGGTATGCTCATATCCCTTCGATCGGTCCATAGCAACTATCCCTTTCCCCAAGCATTTTGAGATGCCCAAGTTCGACAAGTATCGAGGGAAAGGAGATCCAGTAAACCATATCAAAGAGTTTTACATGGCGTGCCAAGAAGTGGCTTACAGTGATAACTATCTCCTGCGCCTGTTTCTCAAAAGCTTGGGAGAAACTGCTGTTGAGTGGTTTTACAAAATACCACATGGGACAATAAAAACCTTTGCTGAACTCTCTGAGAAGTTCATCACACACTATGCCCATAATGTGGAGAATGAGTTGTCCTTGCTAGACCTATGCAACTCAAAGCAAAAAGACGGAGAAAACCTTGTAGAATACTTGCAAAGATGGCAGAATCTTACAACCAGGTTATCATATCAGCCCCCAGAGAAGCATCTAACAAAGATCTTCATTGATAACCTGCATCCAAAGCTATCCCATCACATGCGAATGAACTATCTCCAGACATACCAAGACATCAAGAGCAAAGGCATAGGCATCGAGAAAGCTCTCCTAGACGAAGGCACTATTCGTCACTTCAAGGATGATTCCAAAAACAAATCCAACAATGATAAATCCCGTTACTGGAATCGTAACAAGAATGTTGTTACAGATGGAGCCATTGACACTAAGAATGTACAATTTGTTGTGGCTAGTCCTACACCAGCTCAAACATACTAACCGCCACAAGCGCCCATCTATCAGCAACCACCAGCTCCCGCATATCAAGCACCTATTTATCAGCAGCCTCCTCAAGCTCATCAACCACCTGTGCAACAGTATCAGCAACAATACCAACAGCAGCAGCCAGCACGTCAAGGCAATCCTGTTAACGCAGTTAACGTTGCCCCAAGGCAGAACAAGCCCAACAATCAGAACAATCCAAAGAGGACTTTCACACCTTTAGGTGAGCCTCTGGATCAGATCTTTTATCGGCTAGCCAAGGCAAATATGATCACATATCCGCCCATCCCACAGAAGGATGACAACACACCAAAGTCTGATTGGTATAAAGAAAATGAATACTGTGATTACCATCGTGTGAAGGGGCACACAACATTGAAGTGCATGCGGCTTAAGAACTACATCCAGGATCTCATTGATCGCAAGGAAAAATCCAGGTCGATGCACCAGCTCAAGCTTCACCCAATGCCGGTTTGCAAATATATCAAAATGTGTTTCCTCAACACGATACCGGGAAGAATCAAGCCAATGCCAATCAGCCTCAAAATCATGGCAAAGGCAAGCAAGAAGATCACACAGTGGCCTACATCAACTATGACAAGTATGTCGGATGCATAACTCAAGTTGAGCCCATCCAAGATGAGCCCACCATCAATACCATCCACGTCAGAGGGCTGGATCGACAATGTGCTGCAACTACCCGCAGTGGTAGGATAACTGTTGCCGGTGCTCCTCCGAGATCAACTACTCCTCCAAGGCCAACATCTACTGCATCCACAGCACAGTCTAACACCAGGCCAGTATCAAATGCACGCGCAACACAGCATAATGCACCAAGAGCACAATACAATATCATAGAGCATCTTGGGAACATGCCAGCCCAAATATCTATCTTGGATTTGCTCCGCACATCACCCATCCATCAGGAGATCCTGGACAAAGCTCTAAAAAAGGTCATGTCCCCACGAACATTAACACAACTCAGTTTGAAACTCTTGTGGGACACCTATCAGCAGCATGTGTCTTATCCTTCAAAGAATCTGATATACCAGATGTCGCTCCTGACCATACTCTCCCTCTCCGCATTGCCGTCATGGTCAGAGACTTTGCCATCAAACGGGTTTTAATAGATAATGGCTCAGCCCTCAACTTGTGCGCATTAAAATTCATCAAGAAGATTGGGTTCACGGAGGCTGACATACAACATGAGCAAATCACTATCAAAGCATATGATAACTTGGAGCGTACCTCTGAAGGTACTATAACTTTGCCTATCCAGCTAGGCCCAGCAACGCAAGATACTCTCTGCCACGTTGTTGATCTTGACCTACCATTCAATATCCTCCTCGGTCGTCCATGGATCCATTCCATTAAGGCTGTACCATCTACTTACCATCAGTGCATCAAGTTTCCACATCAAGGCACTGAGGTTACCATCCACGCTGACCCTAACCCCTTCGCATACTGCCTTGCGATGGAAGCATCTTTCCCTCATTCTACTCATTGTCCTGGAACCGATATTGGTACTTCTATTGCTAGCTCATCCCGATCCCATCGCGATCCAGAGACCATCCTCTCTTCCGCTTTATCATCCGTCAAGATCAACAACCAGGGTTGTGGTGAATACAGCCTCAGTGATGCATTTGCTGTAGGGGCTCTTCCACGTGATCCACATACTCAAGGGCGCCCAAGTTGTCAAAACAAGCCTGTTGAGGAACATTATAAGCTCAAGCAAATCAGAAACATGACTTTTGAGTCTCATGGTACCATCAACAGCAAAGAAATGGATCCAAATATTAACAAATGGTTATACAAAGATCCCCCATCACGTGACACACAACTTCTTGAGTACTTCAAAGAGAAATATCCAATCCCCTACAAAAATGTCACAGAACACTATAATTATCAAGGTGGTGGTCTAGGACCACAAGAGGACGGAAATTTGTTTCCTATCATACCATCCCAAAATCCAGAACAGCAAGGACTTGGCTTTAATACCTCTCGCCTGCTTGAACAAGAGCCCAATACCACAACTGCGGACACTAACATGACCAACGTGAACTTTTCGAATAGCCAGGATGACCTTGTAGAAATCGAAGACATCCCCGAAGAGAAAGACATCCGATCCTACGACGATATCTTTGCCGATGACACCCTCCTGGGGACTTCTGTCCTCCAACAACTCTCCATTAACCTCATAGATCTTCCCCTCACAAACCCCGACCTCATAGATTGGGACCAACCAAGCATCGCACACATCGATGAGTTCCAAAGCGCACAAGCACTCCTAGAATTCATGGGGGCATCAGGTCCAGCAAGCAACCAGGATCCAACATCGACATCTATTTATACACTTCACCCAAAAGGATATTTTGGAGAAGAGGCAAGCTTTAGTCGCAAAAATGAAATAGCAAAAGAACATCATGAGTCTTTATGTGAAAACCCTTCTCGGGCACATTCTGATTCCAAAATAGTAAAAATAAAAGGCGTATCTTCTAGTGAAAACCTGGCAATTCAGGCGCTAGAAGATGAAGCCTTGCCTCTTCCCCCTATCCAAGATTATAGACCAAAGCAGTCGCCGATCATCATAGAGGAAACCAAGCCAATCAACTTGGGAACAGAAGAATGTCCAAGGATCACCTACATTGCAGTCAACCTAACAGAAGGAGAAGAAATCGCTCTCAGTGCCTTGCTCAAGGAATCCATCATCAACTTTGCATGGTCATACGCCCATATGCCTGGGCTTGATCCAAACCTTGTTGTTCATCATCTATCAGTAGATCCAAACATCAAGCCAGTGAAGCAGAAGCTAAGGAAAATGCATCCAAAGGTAGCATTGCTCGTCAAAGTAGAGCTTGAGAAGCTCCTCCAAGCTAAGATTATCAGAGCTATAGATTACTCAGATTGGATCTCCAACATGGTACCTGTCACAAAGCCTTCTGGCGACATCAGAATCTGTACTGATTTCAGGGACTTGAACAAGGCATGTCCTAAGGATGACTTCCCATTGCCAAACATAGACATGCTTGTAGACCTCACAGCGGGTCACGAAATGCTATCACTCATGGATGGATTTTCAGGCTACAATCAAATTCATATAGCGGAAGCAGATCAACATAAAACAGCATTCACAACCCCATGGGGTACCTTTTGCTACAACATGATGCCATTTGGGCTAAAGAATGCAGGAGCAACATATCAGCGAGCAATGACAGCCATTTTCCATGACATGATCCACAAGATCCTTGAGGACTATGTGGACGATATCCTTGCAAAATCCAAAACAAGAGACGAGCACCTCAACATCCTAGAGCGTGTATTTGATCGTCTGAATCATTATGGATTAAAGCTTAATCCTAAGAAATGTGTCTTTGGTGTTACATCTGGCAAGCTTCTAGGCTTCATCGTCTCTAGACGAGGCATAGAGATCGATCCTAAAAAGGTAAAAGCAATAACAGAGATGCCTCCACCAAGAAATCTCAAACAGCTCAGAAGCCTACAGGGCAAGCTTCAATCAGTTCGGTGGTTCATCTCGCAACTAGCGGACAAGTGCCAACCATTCTCACATCTCTTATGCAAAGACACCAACTTCAAGTGGGATCCCATATGTCAAAGAAGCTTTGATAAGCTCAAGGAGTATCTAGCTAATGCTCCAATCCTAGTACCACCGGTTTCAGGATGCCCACTCATCCTTTACATCTCAACAACAGCTACAGCACTAGGGGCACTCCTAGCACAGCATGATGATGAAAATAGAGAACGAGCTATCTACTACATCAGTCGCACTCTTGTGGGCTATGAGCTTAACTATTCACCCATGGAGAAAGCATGCCTAGCAGTGGTCTTTGCCACTCAAAAACTTAGACATTACATGCTTAGCCACACAATCAAGCTCATATCAAAGGTGGACCCTCTTAAGTATCTGTTATCAAGGACAACCCTCACAGGCCGTATGGCAAAATGGGTCATGTTACTCAGTGAATTTGACATTCAGTATGTAGATCGCAAAGCAATCAAAGGGCAAGTCATTGCCGATCAACTAGCAGAAGCACCACTGGTGGATGCCTATCCACTAATCATGGAATTCCCCGATGAACATTTATGCATGATTGAAGAGCAGCCCATGTGGAAACTATACTTTGATGGTTCCAACACATCCCATAGCTCTGGGGCGGGAATCCTATTTGTCACACCTCAAGGTGACTATATTCCAAAATCATTCAAGTTGGGATTCCCCTGTACCAACAATATTGCAGAATATGAGGCACTCATCTTAGGTCTCAAAATAGCTATCCAATGGAACATCACAGAATTACAAGTATTTGGAGATTCACAGCTGATTATCAAGCAAGTCCTTGATGAGTATCAGACAAAGGACGACAAATTGCTACCCTACAAGCAACTGGTGGATAAACTGAAAGAGCATTTCCTACATCTACAATTCAATTAGATCCCAAGACTTCAGAACAAAGAAGCAGATGCAATGGCAACCATCGGATCCTTATTGGAAATACCACGAGATGCATCACAGTATGAATTTCTAGTCGAGCAGCTACATTCACCAGCTTATGAGAATGCCGATGCAGACATGGTGTGTGTCTTGGTTGGTCCTCAATCCCCATGGTACCACGACATCCATGCATATCTAAAAAATGGTATCATATCTCCCCATCTCACCAATAACCAACGCCAAAACCTTATTCGCAGAGCTTCCCGCTACACTCTTGTAGCCAACACCCTATATCGTCACGGGTATCACAATGTCCTATCTAGATGTTTAGATTCAAACGAGGCCGTCCTGGCCTTACAAGAAGTTCACGCTGGAATTTGCGGTGCCCACACGAGTGGCATGGTTCTAGCAAAGCAGCTGCTTAGAGTTGGATATTATTGGCCAACAATGGAACATGATGCGTGTGAATTTGTCAAGAAATGTCTCCCATGTCAACAGCATGCCAATTTGATACATGCACCAGCACGGATCTACAGCCTATTGCACCACCGTGGCCTTTTTCATGTTGGGGCCTCAACCTCGTTGGCTTGATCACCCCCCTCTCTTCGGATGGACACAAGTATATCATAACAGCCACAGAGTACTTTACCAAATGGGTTGAAGCGATTCCGCTCACCCTTACTACTGGCATCCAAATATCCAAGTTCATCCTCTACCATATCATTTGCCGCTTCGGCATACCATCTACCATTTTCACAGACCATGGCACACCTTTTGAAAACCAGCATGTGGATGATCTATGTGCCAGACTCCACATCCATCACCGTTTCTCTAGTCCATATTTCCCTCAAGGAAATGGCCAAGCTGAGGCAACCAACAAAACTCTTTTGAAAATCCTCAAGAAGGTTGTCAATGATTCTGGTCGTGACTGGCACCTCCAAATCAATCCCGCCCTTTGGGCCTACCGCACTTCTTATCGCACTCCCACAGGCACCACCCCATACTCCCTTGTATATGGTGCTGAAGTCGTTCTGCCGATCAAGGTTGAGCTTCCATCCTTGCGCGTCTCCATGAAGAACTATACAACTGATGAAGACTATCGTGTGGCCCAGCTCACACAGCTAGATCTGCTAGATGAAAAGAGACAGCAAGCTTATGATCATTTGGTGGCATACCAAAATCGACTTAAAAGGAGTTATAACAAAAGGGTCCATCCTAGACAATTCCAGGTCGGTGACATGGTCCTTAAAGAAAATCAGAAGGTCCTAGCAAATAGAGAAAAGAAAGGCAAGTTTGAGCCTACTTGGTTGGGCCCCTATGTTGTCACCGCATCCTTTGGCTCGGGAGCCTATCAGCTATCAACACCAGAAGGCGAGCCCTTGAATGATCCTATCAACATCATCCATCTGAAGAGGTTCTATGCCTGAACCTGATCCTGCATATATCAGAAAATCCAAAAACATTCAAAAAAGAAAAAAAAGAAAAAAAAGAAAAAAAGAAAAAAAGAAAAGAGAAAGAGAAAATAATCGTCCAACGGTGAAAACTTGGCAATTCAAGCGCCTTGGACAAGTATGTTGGTGAAAACCTGGTAAACAGGCGCCAACATAGTAAACTGGGCTATTTATCTATTCAGTTGTCCTTTCAGCTACCGTCCTCTTCCTCCATCCATAACAGATCTCCCAGCAGTTCCATCTCCCCTATCCTCCAAGCATTCAGCTTCCATCTTCCTCCAACCCATCTGCAATCCATCTCCTATTTCCAAAGCTTTGTACCATATCTTGTACCATATCCTTATCCCTTTCCTGTATAGCGCATTCCTCCCTGTATTTATCCTTCTTGTCTCCGTCCTAGTGAGAGTCCCGCTGAGTGTGATCTTCCTATCCCCAATCCTGAGCTTCTGTACATATCCCTTGTACATATCGTCCCTCCTTGTTGTACATAGCCTTTGTCCGTCCTGTAGCAGCATTTGATCAAATATCTTGTCCCATCCCCAGCCTCAAAAAATTTGTAGTCCCACTCCGGCCTTGTGCTTCAGCAACATCAATTGTCGACTTATCCTTGCTCATCCTGATTATTCCTTGAACTTCAGCTTTTGCCAACGAACAACTACACTTTTTCTCTCACCAACCCATGGGTCCTTGAGGATATATCGTTCCTCCTGTCTGACCTAATCTTCCATCCTGGTCCTTGAGGATATATCGTTCCTCCTGTCCGACCAATCTTCCCACCAGCAATCAAACCTAATCTCTCTCCTTGGCAAAGGATGTCTTTTTGGAGTTATCATTTTGATCTTGGATTTTTTGTCCTTTGGGTCTTGTTAATCTTTTTGGCTTCTCTTTATCCCACCAGGGTCACCATGATTCTTTATATCACGGTGTGTTGCATGTGCGGATAATCTGGGGCAAGGTCTTTTGATCTTTCGCTTCTTCCTGTGAGTCAGTTGTGTGTTTGTGGTTCCTTCAGCATCGGTTCCACCATGTCGCCTCTGCGCTTCATGTGTGATGTTGGGGCAACCCTGTGTGTTTGTTTAGCGTCAGTCCTCGTCAGTCCTCTGCGACATTGTTGACAGGCCTTGTGATCCCAATATCCTTGGCAGGTCTCTAACATAGCTATATTAAATCTAGGTTGTGCACTCCCGTTTGCACTTGGAGCTATCTGGTCCCTTGCATTTATCATATAGATTAATCTTGCATCTTTGCATACAGCTGCATCTTGCATCTTGCATTTCCATCTCATCTTGCATATCATCCATATTTGTTCTTAGAAGTGAGGTTATTTATCTCCCCTTTCTTCCTAGGCCTTTCCTTCCTCGTCCCGACGGGCACACTCTGTCCCAGGGCGTAATCCCTCTTTCTCCTTGTCCCACTGGGCACATCTTCCATGATTTTGTCCCACCGGGGCATGTTCCTCTTTCTTCTAGTCCACCTAGGCGTCATACCCTCTTCTTCTGATTCTAGCCTCGACATCTTGTTTTCTTGTCTTTGACGCCATGCCACTTGCGGCATCGCATCAAAGAGGGGCAAAATGTAGACACCGAAAAATCTTTTAGAAAATAAATTATTTTTGTTTTCTAAAAATCCTTGATGACATCATCATTTATTAATTAATTAATTATTTAATTAATTTATTTATTTTTATGGCATTAAATCCCTCTCTCTTAATTAAAAATCTTTAATTAAGGAATCTAGCCTAAAAATGTCATTTGGACATTATCCCTAATTTATTAATTATTTAATTAATAAATTGACCAAAAACTTCAAAAATAAATTAATTTATTTTTAATTTATTTTTTATCCCAAACTTGGCCAATTTCCTTAAGACCACTAACCTCTTCCAAAATCTTCTAATCCCTTCTTAATTTCGATTAAAAGGCTAATCCCATCTTTTCTAACCCTAATCCCAAGGTTAAATATTTAATTAAGGTTAAATATTTAATTTTCATATTTATTAAAAATATTTTAATAAATATTCCTAAAACTTAAGCTTTTGGAATGAATAACTTTTATTCCATAAAACTAAGGAGAAATCTAGACTCTTCTAGAATCTTCTCAAATCCACCCTCTTCACCCATCCTAATCCTTTTTTTGTCCTAATCTAATCCTAATCCTACCCTTAAACCTTTGTGCAATCCTAACCAAGCTTAAGACTTTCCTAAACCAAAGCAAAGTCTTTCCTTCCAAATATCTCAACCACAAAGCATTTATTGCTTCCCCAAAGTCTTCAAAGCCTCTTAAAGCCCATTCATTGCTCTTACAAGCATTTATTTGGAGAGTTATGAGCTTGGAGCCCCCTTTGTTGACTCCTCTTTGCCCTTCCCTTCATCCACTCACCTTGTGACATGTGTCACCTCCTGATTGGCTGAGAACTAGCACAATCCATGTGCTTCCCTTTGAGTGAATCTTGGCCTCTCTTAAGGATTTCAATCCTGGCCATTCATTCCTCCTACCCTAAGCCTTTAGAAATCCTATAAATACCCTCACTTCCTAAGGCAAATCATCTTTCAACTCTCAAACTCAATAGCAAAGTTATAATGCCATTTTCATTCTAGCATAAGCATAAACTCATCATTTTAGATCATTCTCAAGCTTAAATCACATCTAAATTAGCTTAATGGGATTAACATAGATTCATTTCTTGTTTAATCAATCTTAGTTCATCTTTTAGCTTTGCATATTTTGTGTGTTCTTGAGGCCTTTGAGGCAAAATAGGTTCCTCATACCTATTTTGTGTCATTTTGGGTCTTCTTGATCCTCAAATCATCATTTATTTTGCATGCTCCAAGTGCTTGAGTTTGCACACCCACATCCATTTATATCCAAGCATATCAAACGGTGCATGGGCGCATCCGTTTTAGGCTTAAACTGAGGTGGCTTTGATTTTAGTTTGTTTACCATTAAATTTGATTTGACTATATGCTATGACGTTTGTTTGTCTTTGGCCTTCAAAACAGGTTTAGGTGCACGCTCAAATCCTAGTCTACAATACCAAGTTTGAACAGTTCACTGTTGCAGCCACATACTCGGCTTCAACAGTAGATTGGAAAATGTAATTTTGTTTCTTGCTTGTTCAGGAAACTAATCTTTGTCCAAGAAAGAAAGCTCCACCACTAGTACTCTTTCTGTCATCCACATTTCCTGCCCAATTAGCATCAGTATACACTCTTAGTTCAAACCTTTCATGCTTCTTGTAGTACAATCCATAATCAATAGTCCCCTTCAAATATCTCATTATCCTTTTGACAGCCATCACATGAGTTTATTTAGGATTGGCAGAGAATCTTGCCACAATCCCAACTGCTAGAGCAATATCTGGTCTGTTGTGTGCAGCATATTGCAGTTTTCCAATCATGGATCTATACAGAGTCCGGTTTACTTCTGCAACATCATCATTCTTAAACAACTTTTGTCCAGTAGCCATGGGAGTACTTACTAGCCTTGAATCCTCCATATCAAAGGTTTTCAATATCTCATGAACATATATAGACTGGGTGATGAAAATACCTTTCTCCATTTGATATACTTGTAAACCAACAAAAAATTTGATCTCCCCAAACATACTCATTTCAAATTTAGTTTGCATTTCATTTGAAAATTTCTTACACAGGGCATCTTGTCCACCAAATATAATATTATCTACAAAAATCTTAGCCAACAAGATTCCTTTACCTTCTTCACCTTTCATGTATAGATTGCTTGTGTCATTTGTCCTTGAGAATCTAATCTGTATCAGGTAGTTGTGCAACCTCTCATACCATGCTCTGGGAGCTTACTTTAGTCCATACAGTGCTTTATTCAATTTGCAAACCATGTGTCTTTTGTTTGGATCAACAAATCCTTCTAGTTGTTCAATATACACTTCTTCTAATGTACCATTTAAAAATGCAGACTTGACATCCATTTGGTATACCTTGAAATCTTTGTAGATAGCATATGCAAGTAAGGTTCTTACTCCTTCCAATCTTGCTACAAGGGCAAATGTCTCCCCATAATCTATTCCTTCTTCTTGTGCGTAGCCTTTGTATACTAGCCTAGCTTTGTTTCTTGTGATTTGACCATGCTCATTCAACTTATTTCGGAACACCCATCTTGTTCCAATGACATTTTTATTTTCTGGTCTCGGCACTAGAGTCTAGGTATCATTCTTCTCTATCTAGTCTATCTCCTCATTCATTGCTTGTATCCAGTCTTCATTTTCTAATGCCTCCCTTGTTGTCTTAGGCTTGAATTCACATAGTAAACATGTAGGGTCTCTTAACTTTCTTCTGGTCAGAACTCCAGTATCTTTGTCTTCAATAATTTGTTCAGGCTTGTGATATCTCCTTATATATTGTGCCAAAATAGGTTCTACTCTCCTCTCTTCTTGCTCTTCAGGTTCACCAACAAGATTGTCAGATTCAGCTTCTGAATGCTTGGCAACCTCTTCCTGATACTCGGCAGCATCCTCTTGTCGCTTGGCATGTTCTTCTTGTCTCTTAGCATTATTTCCCTGATGCTTGACATTACTTACCCAAGACTATACATTAGGTGCAAGTTTTTCACTTGCCTCTCCTTCCTCTATATACACAAAAGATCTGTAATCTTCTGGTTCTCTCTTGCTTTTAGCTTCATTTTTCTCTGCATACTCATCAACTTTTTTGATATGTACTCGGTTAAGAGTATAAATAGCTATACTTACAGCTTCTCTCTAGTACTTTTGTGCAATATTCTTTTCAATCATTAATGTCCTTGCACAATCCATGATAGATATGTTCCTTCTCTTTGCTATACCGTTCTGTGGAGGTGTTCTAGGTGCATACATCTGTCTTTTGATCCCTCTATCATTGCAAAATAGATTGAACTCATTGGATATAAATTCTCCACCTCGGTCAAATCTCAAACACTTCAGGTTCCTTCATGTCTCCTTTTCAACCTTAGCCAAATACCACTTAAATTTTTGAAAAGCATTAGATTTTTCTTTTAAGAACATTACAGTCATCATTCTGGTATAATCATCAACAAATAGGATAAAATATCTAGCACCACAATAGCTTTGTACAACCATAGGTCCACAAAGGTTAGTATGAACCAAATCTAAAGCATTCTCAGAAGTAAAAGTCTTTCTCTTAAAACTAGACTTTGTCATCTTACCCAACTGACATTGTTTGCAAATTACATTCTCAGGTTTCTTCAATCTAGGTAGTCCTCTCACTTTCTTCTTATTACTAATTTCTACCAGATTATCAAAGTTAACATGACATATCTGCTTATGCCATAACCAAATATCATCAAGTTGTGCAATCATACATGTCTCTTCAAATAGGTCTAGATAGAATAAATTACCTCTTGTATGTTCTCCACTTCCAATCAATTCACCAGTGGCATCAAATATTTTGGCCTTCCTATGATGAAATTCCACTCGGTATCCAGTGCTATTAAGTTGTGCAACACTCAACAGATTATAGTTAAGACCTTCGACCCAATATGCATTTTCACAATTGATATTTTCAGTCAGCTTAATCAATCCTTTACCTCTAATAGGACATGGCGCATCATTACCAAATTTCACACTTCTACCTTTATAATGATCTAAGGTATCAAACTTACTTTTGTCACCAGTCATGTGGTGTGAACAACCACTATCAATAATCCATTTATCATTTTGTTCACATAGGAAATCAATGCAGTTTTCTCATCCTCATCAGACTCATCTTTCATTGCAACATAGACTACCTCAATTTCAAAATCATCACTATCAGTGTCAGTCTCTTCTTCAGCAATATAGCAAGATTTCTTACCTTTTCCCTTGTAATCCTTGTACCTTTGGTAACCTATGTCTTCTCTTTTGTCTTTATGCTTGTTGTCTCTTTCCTCATCCTTGTCATCCCTATCAGGACATCTAGTAGCTATATGACCAACTTTATTGCATGAAAAACATATAATAGGGAGTTTACCTTTATACTTTCCTTTTCCCCTTTTCAATCTTCTAGCCATAAGAGCTTCAAGATCCTCAAGTTCTTCATCAGATGTGTCACTTTCACTTTTACTTTCACTGATGCATCTTTATTTCTCTTTCCTTGACTTACTCAGAACCATTTGTGACTTAAAAGCAGATTCAACATTAGCAATAGTGAAGTTATCATAGTTAGAAATCTCAAAAGCAGTAAGCTTACCAACCAAACTTTCCAAAGTAAGAACATTGTTAGGGTTACATCTAGATTCTTGAATTGCTAAAATTTTGATGGCATAAATAGGACGTAGAGTTCTCAATACTTTTCCTATTACAATTTCATCATCTATAGTTCCATTGGCTCCTCTAATAGCATTTACATCTTCTTTTATTCTACCACAATATTGAGCAATATTCTCACCTTCTTGCATTCTCATTTCATCAAATTTACCTCTTAGGCTTTCAACTTTTGCTCTCAATACATTTATGTCACCGCCATAGATGTTTGCAAGAGCGTCCCACATTTGCTTTGCATTTGTGCAGTCTTTGATGTCTTCAAATTTTAGATAGCTTAGGGCAGATGCAATTTCCAACATTGCTTGATTGTGCTCTTGTTTAGCTCTCATCTCCTTGGCAATCAGAGGTGCAACATGTGTGACATAATCATGCTCAACATAATACTTTGCAGAATCTCCAATACCGGCCAGATGCAGCTTCATCAAACTTTGCCATGCAAGGAAGTTCTCCTTATTTAGCTTTGGTACCTCCTTCTTATACATCCTAATCATTTACTTCAAGTACCTTTAAACTTGTCCTCTGTAAGCACCAAAAACTCTGATACCAATTGTTCATATAATTTAGAACAACAAAGAGGGGGGGTGAATTAGTTGTTCTCAGGTCCAGATGTATAAAACAAACTTTCAAAACTCTTCAACAAATCATATCTAACAACCAACAGCTACTTGGTCATTACTGATTGCATAACAGAAACATATAATAGTGCAATATATTATCCAATAGTATCTAACTTGTAAAACATAGAAATGTTCAAACCAAAACATTCACACAAGTATTAACACCAGGATTTATAGTGGAAATCCAATTTGGGAAAAACCACTTCGTAACATGTTACTATTATTTTCACTCTTATGAAGTGAGCTCTATGAAATCCAACCCTATCAAAGGTTACAAACACACTATTAGGTGTGACCCGGTTAAAGGATTTAAACCACTCTATTAAAATTGTGCCTTGTTATAGGACTTACATACATTCCATTAGAATGCAACCTTATTTAAAGGATTTATACAAATGACTATTAGGTCAACCTTTGTTAAAAGGACTTTGACTGATACAATGGTTAGAAAGTAATAGTAATATTGATCTGAAAACACACAACTCACTTTGCAAATATCAGATCCAATTCTGTACACATATGCTAGCTTACTGACTATGAACCTTTTCCATCCCCATCACTGATCTGCTCAGAAATCTCTTCAAGCAATCACAACACTTCTCCTTCAGCCTTTTCTTCTTGTACAGTCAATAACATCAACAACACTTCAAGCATCCTCTACTCTCCTTCACCTCATGCTTAGGTTTCCTTAATACTTTCTCAATTAGGTCAATACATCTTTTGCCTCTTAATCTCCTCTATAGATCTTAGGGTTAGGTCAAATTCATCGAATCCTTCCAACTTTATGTTCTTCATCTATCCTTCTAGAAACATCTCAAATCTCTTAATATATTTACAATAAACCATTTTACAGTGCATTAAATGCTTTCTTACAATCGATAAATAAAGTCAACATAATTTACATAATCCAAGAATTCAACTATGTCAGCTAGGAATCTAAATTCTTCCTCAAATGTAAATTACTAACGCTTGGTCAATATTGTGTTCAACTCCTCGGTCTTCACTGGAAAGCTCGGTCACCACTAAAATTGTTTCCTTGGCTAATACTATCTTCCTTGACAATTAATTGATGTTCGATGAACATTGAAATTACTCGGCATATACTAGCTCGGTCGACACTAACATCACTCGGCTTAAATTAGATTTCTTCATTTTTTCTCGGTTAAGCCTACTAGTTTAGTCTTCATTCTTACTAAGATAAACAATATATTATCTTATCATTGTGCCACATAATCAAGTACCCATTGAAGTATCAAGATAACTCAATCTTTCCTTAGGTGCTATTATTACCAACCTTGCCCCAATCCTTCACAACAATCAAATAGATATAGTACTTTCTAAAATAGCAACATTCTTACCAGTTAAGGTTTGACATCAATGACAATACAACAATTGCTTCAATTGCAGTTTCCAACAAGGGATACCACCAAACATTGGGATTGCATAAAGCAAGGTTTTGAACTTGAGATGTAATCGCAATGGGGGCATAAAAGGAGTACTGCCCAAATTCAAATCTTCTTTCAGCATGAACCAAATGACAATCCCACATGAAAAGTGGAAATATTCAAGTGCAACAACCATGGGGCATAGTGCTGAGTGGAGTATGACCAAAGTATAAAATCTTAAGAAAATGGCCAAGCTAAATCTACAATGTCATAAAACCCCTTGACTTATAACCTCACCCAAGACATACAAACCTAGGCCAAGGAATTGTGGTGTAATATTTATGGGAGACACCCATGAAATATAAGCGCATGAGCTAAGTTCTGGCAGAGCGTGGTATACATAATACGTATGGGTTGCATTCAAACATATTCCAATTTTACAATCAAAATTATGGAGCTTTATAAAATAGTTAAAACTTTACCAGGAAAAGAAAGCTAAACCCTACAAAGTAATACCACACTTATCAACAGGACAAGCATAAACCTTACCATAAACCCAAGTCTAATCTCAAAATCCTACCGAAATCATCTTATACCCAAAATCACTCTTCAACTAAAAGGGAAACACACAAACATAAATGCAAGCTAAGACAAAAATCCATTCAATGAAACAAAATCTTCAGCTACCCACATGATATTCATTGATATTTTGGCAAACTAGAAATTATAACTACCTGATTCTGTAGAGAACGTGAGCGCGAGAACGGTGAGGAAACCCTATTTGATGATGTAATAGAATGCAAGCGCAAGAACAAACCAAACCCTTTGTATTACAGAACAAACCAAACCCTTCATATTACAAAACAAACCAAACCCTTTGTATTGCAGGCGTATTGCAGAACAAACCAAACCCTTTGTATTGCAGGTGTATTGCAGAACAAACCAAACCCTTTGTATTGTAGGAGAAAATGAGGTGTGGACATGAAAATGTGTTGGACTACAACTGATTTGGAATCTGATTGAAGGATCTTTGATTGCAAGATCACTAAGAAGTTGCTGATTAGATATGGAATATGATTAAATCAGTATTATGTTGTCATTGATGTCAACTAGTTTGACAACACTTATCTTGTAAGTTACTACACCGAGACATCTAAAGAAAAGTGGAAAAGAGATGAAGAACAAAGAAATCTACATGAAGAAAGATGTACAAGATAGATGAGGATAAGGAACACATTGAGTAAATTTTTGATGAGTCTATGACTTGATGATATTGACTTTATTATGTTGCATTCATCTATAATGAAGTATAGAGTTGAAAGACACAAAGCAGTGTTGTCGATAAATGAAGCATTTCTAGTATACACCGACAGAGTGTAGTGTATACCGATTGCAATATTAATCGAGCAGTGTTCACCGACGCATTCTTTTTTAACCGAGGTGGAACACAATGAATTGAATGATTAGTTTAGCTGATAAGATTGATGAGCTAGCAAGAGTATAACATCGAGGTAATAGATAATGTTTGTTACAAAGATCGATGGCTAACAAAATTCAAGGAAGATCTAATGGAGCAAATTGAAATGTGTTATTGACACAAGTACCGAGAAAGTTTTAAGCGGAAAAATCTATGAATGTGATTAAGCAGAAAAATTTGATGGTGGAGAAGAAAATGATTTACTTGTCTATATAAGAGAACAAAATTTATTTATGAACCGAGCTGGAAGAAGAAGAAGCTGCAGGAATTTCGCGTGAACAAGCTTTCATGCATTCTGATCATATTGGTTAGTGAGAACCGAGCTGTAGAACAGTTACCGAGCTACAAAGAGCTATTATCGACGGATAGTGAGTTGATATAGTATTGAATCTGAAGTGAAATCTTGATCATAAGGATTTGTATGGACTGAATATTGATCTGTAATCTGCAATTGAAGTTGTACTAAGGCAAGTCATTTTACTGTTACATATTTAACCATTGTATACAGTCTAAATCTCTTAACCGAGTGGACTCTGGAAGTCTTATGATGTATCATTCATAGAATGAACATTGTTATCCTGTCAACCCCATAGTGAATGTTGGTTGGATGATAACTTCTAGTCTAAAATCCTCTAACAAGGTCACACCTGACAGTGTGTTTGTAACCTTTAACAGGGTTGGGTCTTAACCAACCTCACTTCAGAAGAGTGAACAATTTTGGGTTGCCGGTCCCAGGTGGTTTTTCCCTTTACAGGGTTTCCACATTAAATCTCTTGTGTTATGTGTTGATTTTGATATTTTTTTGTTATCATTCTTTACATGTTACATGTTAGATTTGATCAGTAAACTGTTATGAGTATTAGATTGGTAATCGGTAAAAGCATAGACAATGAGAGTTATTATTGCTTACCGACAATCAAAAATTAAAGAAGATGTTTTGAATTATACATTTTGTTTTGGGACACTGGATAATTGATTCACCCCCCTCTTAGTTATTCTAACAAAATGAGGTGAAAACCCCTTTGAAAACCCCAAAATGAATGCAGGAAGATCACAGACCCGACGACAAATTATAATTTGCTTCAATATTTTCCAAAACTTGCATTTGATTTCAAATTCCACCTCTTGGGTGGGAAGATGGTGCCACTCATTTTAGGGGCAAAACCATATTTTGAAGCCCTAACCCCGAATTGCATTATACTGTCCCAAACGGTGGATTTGGTTAAAAAGCGAAAGTCCCGCACCCAATTCCGCTAACCAAACGGGGCCTTAATGAAAACAAATTTCAAGTTATTGTAAAACTAAAATGAATGTCTCTTACCATCAAAGACAAAATTCACATAACTGTCTTCTATATATAATCTACCATCATGTAGAGCGTGGAAGAAGAATCTTCACCAGTCCGAGTGCATACAACTTGTCTTTAGAGCAAAATAACTAGGTGCCAATTATTAGAAGACTATTTGCATGTACAATATTGAACTTCAAATTAAGCTCTTTTACTTAATGTCTTTGCTTTCAATAGGAGAATTAGAACAACTACCAATTAAAAAATATTTTTTTGGCTTCTTAGTAGTAATAATACTTCTTGTAGAATTTGTTAAGTGCTTAAGGGTCAAAAAGTGGCCATTTCAAAGTGTTTCTCTGTGTTGGGCTTCTTTTGTGCCAACACTGATACGCTTAGACAACCAAAAAGTTTACACAATTGATCCAATACGTTTACACATGTCTCTTAAATAATCGTGTCATTTTTGCACAAATGCTCCAATAATGGCACACTATTGGTAGTAATAAACTTGCACAATTGATATGATTTCTAACTTTTTCTTTTCCAAAAAATGAGCGGCTATTGGCTCATAGATTATTTCTAATAGGCTTTTAGTTTGTGAAATGTAGTGCATGACTATTGGAACGTGCTTCGATAATGGTACTCTTTCCCTAGGTCCCCATTTGTTTGTTGGAATTGGGGTGGAATTGGCGGCAGGACTTCCACTTTTCCAACAAATCCGTTATTTGGAACTTCAATATACAATTCGGGTTTCATCACTGAAAACTTGGTTTAGGCCCTAAAACGGGTGCCACTATCTTCCCACCCAAGAGGTGGAATTTGATTTCATCTTTGGGTTTTGGAAATTTCTAAACCAAATTTAATTATGTCGTCGGGTCCGTCATCTTCCGACTTTCATTTTAGGGGTTTTATTTGGTCGTCGGGTCTGTGTCCATATTCATTTTCACAGAATCAAAATTTATTGAGGGTTTCACGCACCTCCCCTATTTGCTTGTGCTGACTAATCAGGAAAGTACTATTGAGGAAAGTACTGTACACTTTTCCTCTCGACTTCACCAGGGTTCGGGGGTGCAGCCCCTGAGGCAAATTTTTTTGAGGCCGACATATTTTTGGTAATTTTTTGGGCTAACATATTGTAACTCATTCTAACCCTAAAGCGGCAAAAATATTGTATAATATGGCTTAGGGTTAGGGATTTCATAATGTATGATTTTAGTACTTGCGACGAAATTGAATTGTAAGGGATTACAGATTGTAATCAAGTTGTAATCACTAGATAATAAAATATTGGACTTGCTGTTGGTGGACGTAGCCCAGGGATTGGGTGAACAATGTTAAATCTTTGTGTCTTGTGTTCTCTTCTATGTGGTTTATTGTTTTCTGATATTGGTTATATTTGCATGTAATTGTTATTTCTGCCTTGTTGAATCCTAACAAGTGGTATTAGAGCGAGGTTATTTTGTTCGTTCTTTCATCTATTCTCTGAAGTAGGTCTCACAAGTTAGTGGAAGAGTCTCTCAGTTAAGTGGGAGAAATGGTTGACGAGGGTAGACTGAAGGTTGAAAAGTTTAATGGGAAAAACTTCCAGTTATGGAAGATGCAAATGGAGGACTATCTCTATCAGAAGGATCTACGGCGGCCATTAGAGGGAATAGCCAAGAAAAAGGCAACAATGTCTCAGGAAGATTGGGATATTTTGGATAGGAAGGCACTGGGGAGTATTCATTTATGCCTGGCACAATCGGTGGCATTCAATATCATTGGAGCAACGAAAGCTAAAGATCTGATGGATACCCTACCGAAGTTGTATGAAAAGCCTTCATTTCCAAACAAGGTATTTCTTATGAAGCATTTATTTAATATGAAAATGGTAGAAGGTGGATCAGTCACTGATCATTTGAATGAGTTTAATATAGTTACAAGTCAGTTAGCCTCAGTTAAAATTACTTTTGATGAAGAGGTTAGGGCTCTCTTGATTTTGTGTTCTTTGCCAGAAAGCTAGAATGGCTTGGTAATGGTTGTTAGTAATTTTGTTTCTAGTTCTAATACCCTAAAGTTTGATGATGTTATTGGTGTTATATTAAGTGAGGAAATTCATAGGAAAAGCTTAGGGGCATCCACATCGGGTAGTGTATTGAACGCAAAAAGTAGAGGCGGAACAAGAGATAGAGGAAACAACTTTGGAAATCATGGGAAATCAAGAGGAAAATCAAAGGGAAAGAGGTTTGAATCCAAAGGGCCAAATGATTGCTAGTATTGTGGAAAACCAAGTCATAAGAAGAAATATTGTTGGTCTCAGAAGAAAGATCAAGGAGACAAACATGATGGAAACAAGGAGGCAAATGTGGTAAGTAACAAATCTGAAGAGGATGCTTTGCTCTTGTCTTTAGAAAATGTTGATGATTCATGGGTGTTAGATTTGGGGGCTTCATTTCATGCTACACCCCGTAGAGGTTATTTTGTTGATTATGTCCAAGGGGATTTTGGGCTAGTTTATTTGGGAGATAATGAACCCTATCAAATTGTTGGAAAAGGGAAAATCAAGATTAAGTTGCACAATGGGAATCATTGGCTACTACAAGAGGTAAGACATGTTCCAAGGCTGAGTAGAAATTTAATTCTAGCAGGGAAACTCGCTAATGAGAGTTGTACAATTACTTTTAATGATAAAAATTGGAAGGTTTCAAAAGGTTCCTTAGTAGTAGCAAAAGGTGTGAAATTAGGCACCTTATATCTTTGTACAAGTCATACTATTCCTTCTACTTTAATTGTTTCAAAAAATAATGTATGCTCAGGAATAATGGCTGCAGTTGAGCAGGAAGAACATCAAACCGTTGTTGTAGATTCTAACATAGCAGTGTGGCACAATAGACTTGGGCACATGAGTGAAAAAGGTATGAAATTACTTCATTCAAAGAAAGTTTTACCTGGTCTGAAATGTGTCACTATGGATTTCTATGAAAGTTATGTTTATGAAAAACAAAAGAGAGTTAGTTTTGTGAAGAGTGGGAAGGAAAATAAAAATGAGAGATTAGAGCTTGTGCATACAGATGTATGGGGACTAGCTCAAGTATCTTCCCTTGGTGGCTCTCTGTATTATGCTACATTTATATATGATGTAATAAGAAAAGTATGGATTTATTTCCTTAGATATAAATCTGATGTATTTCAAACTTTTAAGAAATGGAAATGCTTGGTTGAGAATGAGAGTGGTAAAAGGTTAAAATGTCTTAGATCTGATAATGGTGGTGAGTATTGTAGCACAAAATTTGAAGAATATTATTCCTCTAATGGTATTTGTAGGTAGAAAACTGTACCAAGGACTCCACAAGAAAATGGAGTGGCTAAATGCATGAACAAGACAATAATGGAGCGTGCAAGGAGTATGAGGTTGCATGCTAGGCTACCCAAAAATATGTGGGCAGAGGTTGTGAACATTGCTATTTATTTAATCAATAGAGGCCCCTCTACTCCTTTGGATTGTGGTATTCCAGAGGAAGCATGGAGTGGTAAGAAGGTGAGTGATTCTTTTCTCAAAACCTTTGGTTGTGAAGCTTTTGCACTTATAGATTCTGAAGAAAAAAAACCAAGCTGGAAGCTAAGTCAAAGAAATGTGTATTTGTTGGATATGGCATTGATGAATTTGGTTATAGGCTTTGGTATTTTGAAAATCATAAAATTGTAAGAAGTAGGGATGTCATATTTAATGAGAAAGTATTGTACAAAGATCTGTTGCAGCAGCGTGAGAAGAAAGAAAATGACTATGTAGTACTGGAGGATACTCCAAAAGTTGATGTTCCAGTAGTTCCTTATGCTTCGCAACAACAGCAACAACAAATACCACACACCCTAGTGAATGTTAGACAATTAACAAGACTAAGTAGACCTCCAGATCAATTTTCCCCTTCTTTGTATTCTATTTTATTAACATATGCTGGTGAACCTGAATGTTATAATGAAGCTATACAGGTGGATACAAAGCTTCAATGGGAGTCTGCAATGACAGATGAAATGGACTCCTTGCTGAAAAATCAGACTTGGGATTTATGCAAGTTACGTACAGGTAAAAGGGCTTTACAGAATAAATGGTTTTACAGGATAAAAGAAGAGGATGGAGGTAAGAAAAGATTTAAAGCCAGATTAGTTGTAAAAGGATTTGCACAAAAACATGGTATTGATTTTGACGAAATTTTTTCTCCAGTTGTTAAAATGACTTCTATTCGTACTGTTTTAAGTATTGTGGCTACTGAAGATTTGCATTTAGAGCAGCTTGATGATAAAACAACCTTTCTTCATGGTGATTTGAATGAAGAAATATATATGGTATAGCCACAGGGATTTGAGGTCAAGGGTAAGGGGAGTTTAGTGTGCAAATTGCAAAAATGTTTATATGGCTTGAAGCGAGCACCTCAGCAATGGTATATTAAATTTGACACTTTTATGAATGAGCATGGATATAGTTGGTGTAATTCTGACCATTGTGTTTATTTTAAGAGGTTGGATGATGATAGCTACATTATTTTATGTTTATATGTTGATGATATGCTTGTACCTAGATTTAACATGGATCATATTAAGGGGTTGAAACAACAATTAGCAAAATCTTTTGCTATGAAGGATTTGGTGGGACAACAGTGAGTTGGATTTCTTGACTACAAAAGGTGGTTGCTTTATCCACTACAAAGGCAGAGTATGTTGCTGCTACAAAGGCAACCAAGGTGATGATATGGCTTCAATTCTTCATGGAAGAATTGGGACATCCATAGAAGGATAATTTTCTACATATAGATAGCCAAAGTGCCATTCATCTTGCAAAGAATTATGCTTTCCACTCAAAGACAAAACACATACAGTTGCGGTACCATTTCATTTAGTCAGTTTTGGATGATGGGAAATTAAAGCTGGAAAAGATTCATACAAATGATAATCTAGCAGATATGTTTACAAAGGTAGTAAAAAGGGAGAAGTTGAACTCATGTTCAACTTTAGTTGGTCTTCTAGACTTAAAAAAATAAAGGAATAGTTGAGTCCAAGGTGGTTTGATCCAGTGGGAGCCTCATATGGTAGTAGTATTGCTATAGGATCAATCTCCAAGTGGGAGGTTTTTTTAGTGTGGATACTGATCAATCACCAAGTGGGAGATTATTTTTTTGTGTTGACTGATTAGGAAAGTACTATCCAAGAAAGTACTGTACACTTTTCCTCCCGACCTCGCCGGGGTTCAAGCAAATTTTTTTGAGGCTGACCTATTTTCGGTAATTTTTTGGGCCAACATATTGTAACTCATTCTAACCCTAAAGAGGAAAAAATATTGTATAATATGGCTTAGCGTTAGGGATTTCATAATGTATGATTTTAGTGCTTGTGGAGGAATTGAACTGTAAGGGATTATGGATTGTAATCAGGTTGTAACACTAGATAATAAAATATTGGACTTGTTGTTGGTGGATGTAGCCTAGGGATTGGGTGAACCACGTTAAATCTTTGTGTCTTGTGTTCTCTTCTGTGTGGTTTATTGTTTTCTGTTATTGGTTATATTTGCATGTAATTGTTATTTATGCCTTGTTAAATCCTAACATCCCTAGTGTTTGTTCTTGCAGGGTTCCTATAGAGTCAAGTAAGTTTTCCCCTCATTTGGAAAGAAGATGGACTCTCATTCTGTTGTTGAGACTTAGCAAGTGTATGCTGCAAGTTTGTTTGTATGTTTTCCAATTGTTTGATAGATGTAAACAATTCTTATCTTTGTAGCATTGATTTTTATAGATCACATTAATGCCAAGGCAATGTGTAGATGTAGGAAGTTAGCAGTAGCATTGAAATACTATTGTAAAGCCAAAAAAGTGTTGAAAATATGAGCAACAACTGAAAATAGCATCATGAGGAATAGTACTCACTCTTACAAGATTTCCTGCCCATTTAAGGGTTCCTCTAATAGTGATTTGTTGTGTTGCAATTGTGTGTGAGTTGCAATATTTCTTTATTCCATATTACTATTTTTTAATGCTTAGATCTTCATTTTTTTATTTTGCATATGCCTTTGCATGTTGAAATGCATAGTAAATGGTAGAAATGGGTCTAAAGATGTGTAATGAGGTCTGAGCATTATAAATTTGTTTGTTGATGACTGCGAGTGTGACATAGCCACCCTAGTTTATAGATCAGTTGATTCCCCAACTAGAGTTCCTTTTTTATTGAACCTCTTCAACCTTTGTAACATATTCCAAAACTGGTAATCATAATCATTCACATTTTATGCTTTACTTGTGTCTTTGAGTCATTTAATATGATTATGTATCACCACTTGTTAAGAAAATCATGTGAATAGTTTAATGTTGCAAACAGCTGATTATGTATCACTACTCTATCCTTTTTTATTGAACTAAACTAATTGCTTGATGCATTTGCTAGATTATTTCTGATTGCCTTCACTATTTAATATTTCTTGATGGATTGACAAGTCAATCTTTGTATAATGCTTGAATGATTTTATAAATGACTATTTGTTGAATTTATTTTCTGCATTGTTTTACTTGTATGATTGATGCTTGAATTGATGTGTTGATTTGATGGATTGATGGCTTCCTTCCTTTAACCCAATTCCTGCAACCAAATGGGGCCTTCATGGTGTTAACACTGATTATAATGGTAGAAATGGGTCTAAAGATGTGTAATGAGGTCTGAGCATTATAAATCTGTTTGTTGATGACTGTGAGTGTGACAGAGTAGTGATACATAATCTAGCAAATGCATCAAGCAATTAGTTCAGTTCAATAAAAAAGGACATAGTAGTGATACATAATTAGCTGTCTGCAACATTAAACTATTCACATGATTTTCTTAACAAGTGGTGATACATAATCATATTAAATGACTCAGAGATAGAAGTAAAGTATAAAATGTTACTTGTGTCTCTGAGTCATTTAAGATGATTATGTATCACTACTCTGTCCTTTTTTATTGAACTAAATTGATTGCTTGATGCATTTGCTAGATTATTTATGATTGCCTTCACTGTTTAATATTTCTTGATGGATTGACAAATCAATCTTTGTATAATGCTTGAATGCTTTTATAAATGACAGTTTGTTGAATTTATTTTCTGCATTGCTTTACTTGTATGATTGATGCTTGAATTGATGTGTTGATTCGATGGATTTATGGCTTCCTTCCTTTAACCCAATTCCTACAACCAAATGGGCCCTTAATGGTGTTAACACTGATTATAATGGTAGAAATGGGTCTAAAGATGTGTAATGAGGTCTGAGCATTATAAATCTATTTGTTGATGACTGCGAGTGTGACAAAGTAGTGATACATAATCTAGCAAATGCATCAAGCAATTAGTTTAGTTCAATAAAAAAAGACAGAGTGGTGATACATAATCAGTTGTCTGCAACATTAAACTATTCACATGATTTTCTTAACAAGTGGTGATACATAATCATATTAAATGACTCAGAGACACAAGTAAAGTATAAAATGTTACTTGTGTCTCTGAGTCATTTAATATGATTATGTATCACCACTTGTTAAGAAAATCATGTGAATAGTTTAATGTTGCAGACAATTGATCTCAGTTTATTGTTATTTATGTTTGATCTCGAGCTAGGGATGCAATTGTGTTTAGAATTTTCACGGAATATTTAAACAAATCATGGAATGATGTAACCCCTCACTTGAGCTTGCATTTCAACACTGAAAAATGCACAATCATTGTCTTAAAAACTACGATTGTCTTAAAAATGGAGCTTACAATAGCAGGTTTCTTATTTTTAAGACAATAGCAGGTTACTTATTATACTGAAACCAAGGCAAAAATTTTAACTATTTTCAATTCTTTGAATTTTCTCATTTGTAACTATCCATTAGTTTCAGTATAATAAGAAACTTGTTGTTGTCTTAAAAATGGTGCTTACAAAAAGAAAAGAAGAGTTCAATTTGTTACATGGCTATTGATCTCCAAAACTATTCAATAGCCAACATGAGTCACCTTTGTAATAGTGGTCCATCTAGACCAAGCTCTGTACAACACAAAGTATTCATTATCACAAGTGTTGATGAGACAATATTATGGAGTGTTTTGTTTATGATTTTCTAAGAACATACTTGAATATCTTATGGTTTTCATGAACATTATACAATCTTTTATGTTTCTAAGTTTTAGTTATATGTATATTTGACACTTATGAAACTTAAGGACAAGGATGTGTGTGTGTGTGTGTGTGTGTGTGTGTGTGTGTGTATTAACGAATGTCATGATAAAATCTGGTATCTTTCATCTCTAGCTTTGATGGGTAGATCTCCTGCATCTGTATGACAAGGCTACATTAAAATAGGGAAACTTATTATAATCTCTGCCTTGGATTTGTGTTTTGGATTCTGTTGTGTTAACCTTTTGCAGGGAGAATAAGTTAGCAAGGAGCACAGACTCAAGGATGAGTGGGTCTTTCGAGGTGGATAATTGTTTCAGATGTTCAATCATAGCTCCACTCCTTCCATCACTTTGCGGTTGCTGATTTAGTCCAAGTCAATCTAGTTGCCACCGTTCCTATATTCTTGCAGCATTAAAAGTGGCTTATCTTCTTGCATGAATGGTGTTGTCATTCATATAACTGAAGTTGTTATGATCTATAATGAAGGATCTAGTTTATAGGAGTTCTATTTTTCCTAGTTGCTTTTAAAATAAGTTGGAAGTGTTGATTCTGAGCTAGTTATTCATTTTGGGAATTTCATATTGTAGATCAGCGATAGAGTAAAAATACTTTGGTATTCTATTGTACTTATATTTTGTTGAATGAATATATGTCAATCTCTGAGTTATAATTCATTCATACTTTCATGGGGGCCCACATGAGAGATGAATTCCCTATTCATGTTTTAGTAGGATTCAGTTAAGTTTCTTCAAAGTTGTTAAGTATTGTTGCTCCTGCAGCCACTGGTAGCAGAACTATTGACTATTTCCTGTAGCATAGGTTTACTTCTCAAGCATTATCTATTTACTGTTAAGTTTATTTCCTGCAAGATGAGGTTAATCAGTAGTTTCAGTTTCTAGTATAAATTTCTTGTAGCAATAGCTTTTACTTTAGCAGTGATGACTATTGAGAAGAACTAAAGCACAAACTTTGCATCCATCATCTCAAGTTCACGCTTCCAGATTGATACAATTAAATGAAGTCTAGCATAATGTTCCGAGTAAAAACATGATGATTTATAGCAATGAATCACTATTAAAGGATGTCCAATCCTTAGGTTGCTAGGATATTATTCTAACCAATCATTTAAGGCGTCATTGCTGGGGATGGTGTCAATTTGGTTTGACCCTACAAGTCATTAAGTTAAGTTTTTATACTGCATAATTTTGCATGCATAGGCATAGGGACCATCTTGGGTGATTCCTACCTAACCTTAATCAGGAAGAACCATTTGAGGTTTTAGACCTAACATTTGAGGAAACCCAATTAGAAATCCCACATCAAGAAGAACCATTTGAGAACGTGTTTGCTGATGCTTTTGATCACTTGCCTTCACCGCCATCATCTGAGGAGTCTTACCATTTAAATACCCTCTTTTCTTTCCCTGAATATTTAGATAACACAATGGCTCATCCTACTTTCCCTTTTCCTATTCCTACTCAGCAAGGTAACCAAAATCTAAAAAACATCCTTGCAGCCGCACTTCCTAAATTCTATGGACTCATCACAGAGGATCCAGAGACATTCCTCTTTGAATTTGATGTCCTTTGCAGAAGCTATGATTACACCACTGATGGCCATAAGCTCAAATTATTTTCTTCCACCTTAAAGGAGGCTACTCTATGGTGGTTTATGAGTTTGGGTGTTGATGCTATAGCAGATTGAAATTCAATGTGCACCATGTTTCTTGAGAAGTATAAATATTATTTCCGAGGAGGAGACTTAAAGGGAGATGACATATTTAAAATGTCATAGAAGGAAGATGAAACCTTGGAAGACTATGTCTCTAGGTTTATGTTCAGCCTGCAACGTAACACACAACATGCGCTGAATGAAGAGTCTCAAAAGCATTTTTTTTTAGGGGTGTGAATGATGGGAGTGTAGAAGCCCTTAACCTTATGGTAGGGGGAGACATTACTTAGAAAACATGGGAGGACATAAAGAACATATGTCTGAACTATTCAAGAGCCACTGTCAAGAAAGGTAGGGGCTTGAGAGCCTTGCCTCACAAGTCTAATGGTGCAGGGGTGTCCAAAATGGAGTTATCCAATCTTTTATCAGATTTCAAGTAGGACATCATTAATGATGTCACCACTTAATTGGACATAATGCAAGCAAGGAGAAAGAAGGATGAAGCTAATGCAATGTTAGAAAAATACTACCCACACTGTAGGGAAAAGAAAAAGAATTGTCGGTGTAAGTCTGTTGCAAGCTTGGAGTCCCAACCAATGCCTACCAAGTTCAAAGCCATAGATGAAAATAGAGAGGTTCTCTATGTTTCCCAGCGAAGGCCATGGGATCAGAGACCAGGTATTCCCCAAGATCCTCTTCAGAATTTTAATAATACTAATGCATGGAAAAATCAACAACATGGTGGATTTAGTGGGTATAATAGTTGGCAGCAGCCTCATCAAGGTTGGAAACAACCTCAGCAAGGCTGGAAGCCACATCAAAAAAATTGGCAACAACCTCAGCAAGGTTGGCAACAACCCTAGAAAGGTTGGCAGTAGCATCAGCCAGGTTGGTAACAACCTCAACAAGGTTGGTCACAACCTTAACAATCTTGGCAGCAACCCCAGCAGGGGTGGCAACTACCACACAATTGGATGAACCAATTCAACCAGCCAGCTTTGATGCCACCACCTCAGCAGTTGGCTTTGATGCCTCCTCCTACAACCAATACTACTTCCCCTAAAAAAACTCAATTGCCTGCTCAGTCTACTCCAAATCCCAACAATGCTAAGCGAACAATGCAGTAGCAGAGCTATGCAATTTCCCTGAAAAATATCCATTTAAGATCAGGCACAACTCTTCCTCCTCCTCAGTAGCCTATTATTACCGAAGTTGAGGATGCCTCGGCAGAACCAACTGAAGTACCAGTTCAACCTTCTTTTCCTGCTTCTCTTGTAGCACAAGCACCCCCATTTCCTCATAGTTTGGAGGAACAAGTTAAGCCAGTGGAAAATCAAGCAATGTTGGATTTACTTGCCCAACTAAAGAAAATAATAGTAAAGATTCCCCTGCTAGATGCCATAAAGGAAGTACTTGTCTATACTAAAGCCATCAAGGAAGCTTGTATCAAGCAGCCTGGGAGGAAGAAAAAGGATCCTAAAACCATCCATGTCCTAGGCCAGTTGTCTGATCTAATGTTGGAAAAATTGACAGTTCCCAAGTATTATGATCCTGGTAGGCCTATGGTTACAGTCACTATTCAAGGGATGCAAGTCCAAAATGCTCTAGTTGACTTAGGTGCGTCTATAAATGTCATGACCAAGGAAGTAATGTCTCAGTTACATATTATCGGTCTTAGGGAAACCCCAACCATCCTTCAACTTGCTGATAGTTCCACCATTACACCTGATGGGATGGTAGAAGATGTAATAGTCACCTTGAATTCTTGGGAATATCTGATTGACTTTGTTGTCCTTTCTCCAAAGGCTAACATGGGAGGATATCCAATAATTCTAGGTAGGCCTTGGCTAGCTACTACAGATGCCTATATAGCTTGTCGATCAGGGAAAATGACTATATCCAACGGAGTCAACACTAAAAATCTGACTCTGTATTCCCCAGCTCAACCTTTGTTGCAAGATGACTAGATAATCTAGCTAGATTTGGATGATACTGAACCTAAGGTTAATTGTATTTGTCAGTTAATGATGATATCTTGGGAACCTTTTGTAGCTTCCCGGGAGGAAGATGAAATAATTTCCTCCATCATTTTTAATGAGTATGGAGTGCAACCCAAAGTGTGTTCCTAAGAAGGCTGTGTCCTTGACACCTTGTTACCACCTATTGATGCCCTGCAGTATCCAGAAACTTTCAAATTTCTTCATACATTACTACCTCATGAAATGGAGTCTTCCCCAATTGCTCAATTGTCCATGGCAGAAAATGTCACTAAGCTAGAGGTTAGCTCAGGGTGGGAGTTAAATGTAAACAATGCCTTAACTCTCTCTCAGCAGACAGATGTCCTACAGCTTCTAAAAGAACATCAATCAGCCTTTGCTTGGGATTATACTGACATGAAAGGTTTAGACCCTAAGCTCTGCACTCACAAAATTTATATCAGCCCTGACATTAGACCTATTCGCCAACCTCAGCGAAGGGTAAACCTAGCTCTAAGGGATATACTAAAGAATTAGTTGTTGAAGTTACTAAATGCTAGATTCATTTATCCCATTTCTGACAGTCAATGGGTCTCCCCTCTTGTTATAGTGCCTTAAAAAGGAGGAAAATGGAGAGTTTGTGTTGATTATAGAGAGCTTAACACAGCCACTAAGAAAGACCACTTTCCATTGCCATTCATAGATCAAGTCCTTAATAACTTAGCTGGAAAAACATACTTATCTTTTCTGGATGGATTCAGTGGTTATAATCAAATACAAATTGCCCATGAGGATCAAGAGAAGACAACATTTACCTGCCCATGGGGTACATTTTCCTATTTAGTGTTGCCTTTTGGGTTGTGTAATGCCCCTACTACCTTCTAGTGAGCGGTGATCAATATATTCTCAGATATCTCTGCTGATTGTATGGAGATTTACATGGATGACTTTACCACATATGGGCATACTTTTGATGAGGCCAAGGCAAATTTGGAGAAATTTCTTCAGAGATGTCATGATTATAAACTTTCTCTTAATAGTGAAAAGTGCTTCATGATGATGGAAGAGGGGGTTGTCTTAGGACATTTCATTTCTTCAAAAGGTATTCAAGTGGACCTTGCCAAGATTGAAGTAATTAGAACATTACCTATTCCAGCAAAACAAAAAGATGTGCGAAGTTTTCTTGGTCATGCCGGGTATTATAGAAGGATGTTGAATTTGCTTGGGATTCTAAGTGTACAAAGTCTTTCCTACAACTTAAAGAAGTTCTCACTACAGCACCAGTGTTGAGAGGACCCAATTGGGGCTTACCCTTTCACATCCATATTGACACCTCAGACTATGCTATTGGAGCTATGCTTGGCTAGAAAGTGGACTATGTTGAACATGCAATTTACTTTATCAGTAAGAATTTGCAAGGCATTGAGTTTAACTATATTGTTACTGAAAAAGAACTTCTTGCAGTCATTTATGCCTTGAATAAATTCAGACACTACATTACTGGATATGAGATCTATGTGCATACCGACCATTTTGCTATTAAATATCTCATGAACAAGCCTACAATCTCTGGTAGATTGGCTCGTTGGTTGCTGCTTATGCAAGAGTTTGACACTACCATCATCAATAAACCTGGTAAAACCAATGTGGTTGCCAATTTTCTTTCTCGGTTGCATGTCCCTAATGATCCTACAGCCATTGATGACAGTTTTCCTGATGAACATCTTTTCTTGTTGACTACACACAATCCTTGGTATGCCAATATTGCCAATTATCTCACAACTGGTAAGACACTAGCTCATTTCTCTACTAAAGAAAGAAGGATGTTAATTGAAAAGAGCTTTAATTATTCATGGATTTCTGGATTCATGTTTTATACTGGTCCTGACCAAGTCACTAGAAGATGCACTCGATAGGATGAAACCTATGATATCCTCGAGGCATGTCATGATGAACCTTGTGGTGGACATTTTGTTGCCAAAAGAACAACATTGAAGATTTTGACTATAGGTTATTATTGGCCTGGTCTCCACAAGGATGCTGCTCTGTACACCAAAAAGTGTGATAAATGCCAACACATGGGCCACCCTACAAAGACCGATGAAATGCCCCTGCAGCCACAAGTAGTTGTCGCACCCTTTGACAAATGGGGGATTGACTTTGTTGGTCTTATTGAGCCCTCTTCCCAAGGTAAATCTTATATCCTTGTTTGCACTGACTATGTTACAAAATGGGCTCAGGCCAAGCCTATGAAGCACCCTAGAGATAACAATGTTGCAAAGTTCCTTTATGAATTCATCTTCACTAGATTTGGAATCCCAAGGGAGATTCAATCTAATCAAGGTCCTCAGTTTACTTCCAATTTAATTATTGCTTTGATGGAAGAATATAACATCAGGCATGGTAAATCTTCACCCTATCACCCCCAAGCTAATGGGCAGGTGGAAGTTACCAATAGGGAGTTGGAAGCTATTCTCACTAAAATAGTTTCCATTGATAAGAAAGATTGGGCTATCCAACTTCCTGAAGCACTTTGGGTATACCGAACTACATGGAAGTCTACAACTAGTTTCACACCATTTGAGCTTGTCTATGGTCGCTCTGCAGTCATGCCTATTGAATTTGAACATAAGACACTTAGGACAGCTCTTGATCTTGGGATGGATCTCATTGCAGCACAGCAAGACAAGATCTTGAGTTTTAACGGCCTTGATGAGTGGAGGAAATCTGCCCTGCATAACATAGAATTGATCCAAACTCAACGCAAGCAATGGCATGACAAGTTTTTCAAGGATAAAATGTTCTTAGTTGGCGACTTGGTGCTCCTCTATGACTCTCGATACCAGCATAATCTAGGGAAATTCCAAGCAAGATGGTTGGGCCCATATGAGATAATTGTAGTCTTTCCAAATGGCGCAGTTCAACTCTCCATAGTTGATCTGGTACATTTCAAGTTGTTGGTTAATGGTCACAGATTGAAGTTGTATCACAAACCCCGGAGCAAGGATGAGTTCTTGCAGCAATTCTCTTTCACCATTGGCGAAACCCTTCCTGCAGCCACTCGTAATGAGCTTTATGCTCATTTACCTTCCTCGCTCTAAAATGGTCTTTTCACCTCCATAATAAACACTTTCTTCAAGAAAGAAACTTCTCCATAATAAATTTTTGCTTCATTTCTAAGTCTACCACCCATCCACCTCATATTTTTCTTTCATTCATGGATAGTTAACAACTACCACCTCACCAGTACTTCAGGTTAACACACAAATCAAGGTATGCCACTTTAATTTATTTTCCATTTTATTTTAGTGTATGTCTTGTCATTACTGCAAGTGAGGGCCCACTTGCAAAATCTTAAGCTGGGGGGGGGAAGTTTATTAGTTTTTTTTTGTCATTATGTTCATGCAATCTTTATATTTATTCTTTTCTCCTATCGTACTTATATTTTTCTACCATGATTAGACATTTTTGGAAATCATTGAGCTACGTGTGATTTTTCACACGTATAAAACTAAGGTGGCAAGTTATTTTGAGTACGAGTTATGCGGAGTGTACTAATGAGTAATTATGAAATGATAACATGGTAATTTGCATTTATATTACTCATAAGCTCATTTCTAGAGCTGCTTTGCTAGAAATTTCTAAATTTGAATCATCCTGCAATCTACCTTTTCAAGCTTTCTTGTTTGAAATTCTGGTTGCCTATTTTATTTCCTGCAAGTCTATCTGGGTATCTAAAAAACAAGACAATGGGTGGTGACCTCATCAGAAGAGAGCCTACTGTGCATGGTTTTTTGCTTTAAGATCATAATTGTAGGCCATATTTCCAGGCAAGGGGTTCAATGGATTATGTCCAGAAATTGACCAGCTGGGATGATGAGGTTGCACTTCAGTTTCTTAGCTCCTTGAAAGGAGTGGCTACAGTTAAAGGACTGAAGGTGCCATTTTTGTAGTTAGTTTTGGCAGAGGTCATGGGATTACCGCTTGAGGGTGAGGAATTTGCAGAGAACCTTGACCCAACTACTTCTAGACCTCAATTCACTCTTCATACAGACCCGCCACTTGAAGTGAATAAAAAATAAGGTACATTTTAGTTATCTCTTCCTGAGCCATTTAAACAATGTGCGATTTATATCATTAGGTATTTCACCTGTGAAGGGAGACATTCATTTTTGCATGTTGTACAATTTAAATTCTTAAGTTGCTTGAGGCATGATAACTGACCTATCAATGTCCCTAGTTTTATGTTTGGTATTATGTCAAAACAAGTTGTTCTAGTCCAAGAGGGTAAGCAAAATTATGTCTCTCACCACTGTCTGATCAAGATGGTAGTGCAAAAAGCATTAAGAGAATAGTCAGATATTTCTTGGGAGGAATTTCTGCTACACGAGTTTAAGGAGCCTACCCCTAAACCAATTGGGCGTAGAGTTGGACAAAGGGTTAAAACTACTAAAGGGGTTTGGAAATTTTTTATTGAAATAGGATAGTGTTCTTCTTCCAAGAAGAAATCTAGGGTTAGGGCCCCTAATTCCCCTAGTTCCACTAATTCTTCTACTTCAAGAACAACTCATGAAGAGGAATTGGAGACTCCTATAGAAAAGGTTGAGGTTTCTCCTGCAGTGGAAACTATTTCCCCAATGGACAGGAAAAAGAAAATTAACCCTAGTACTATTCGGCGGGCTAAGGCATCTCCTGCAACCATGGGCACAACTAGAAAAAGGAAATCTCCAGCAAAGAAGAAGGAAACTCTGCTAAGGAGAAGTGTTAAGAAGAGGTTGAAAACAATTGAGGAGATTCCAGTTAATGAGCCAAATGTAACACGAGATTATGGGCAGAAGGAAGAAGAGGATGAAAACATTTAGCAAGAAGCTGAATTATAGCCTGAAACTTCTCAGTAAGAAGGACAATGGATTGAAATTATGGAACAAGATATGTTTGAGGAATGTCCTGATGATAAAATAGAGCAAGTTCCTGATGATCCAACTAATGTAGAAGTCATCATAATCAGAGATGATTCCAGTTCGGAAGAGCATGATTATGTGTTTCAAAGAAGAAGACCAGCTTCTGGGAAATTTTAGGAAGATGATTCAGGAAGTGATGATTCTGATAGTTACATCAGCGAAGTAGATGAAATAGCATTCTCTCCTACAGCAGAGTCTCTTGCAGCAGAAAGGGATCCTTATGAAGAAAATCCAGATATTGACATAGACCTAGTCAATAAGGTTGTGGAGCAAATTTTAAATGAAGGGTTAGATACATTAGCTTCAGTGGCTCAACAATGTTCTAACACTGAGAGGGCTATGATCATCTGGATAGATCCTTTGAAGGGGAAAAATGTTAATAATGGTAAGTCATCTATTTCTATAGAAGCAAATAATTCTAGTCCTAGTATAGTAACAGGTGAATCTAGTTCAAATTCTTTGTTGTTTGTTATCTTCCAATTGTCTAAGCATTTAAATTCTGAGAGAGAGTAGTGGAAACAGCAACATAAAGAACTAAATAGGGTAGTGGACCTTCATTATCAAGAAACACTTGTTTAGGAGGAAATGATAGAACAATTAAGTGAGAAATTTGACAAAATTACATCTTTAATTCCTAACCTGATGGGTTGTAGATCTCCATCACCTATCTATGTTGTATTTCTAAAGGAACAACTATTAAACTATCAAATGACCTATATTATGCAAGACAGGTCTTCCTCATAACAAGAGCCTACCCAATTTTCTCAAGCATCCCATAACTCTCCTGCAGCCATTCAAAATCTGTTATGTGAACTTTATCTCCATAACCTAGCAGTCCCTAAAGACTGAGTTTTGAATCCCTTGCTTTATGTTGGGGATATTCAACTCAGAGCTCTCATGTCCTGGGTACAAAATGAAATAAGTTGAGACACTCAAGCTAAGGTGTATAGGGATTTGGAGTCTGATATTCCCCTGTTTCTAAGGCCTGAAGCTAAAGATCCTAAAACTTACTACTATAATTTGTTAAGGATAGCCCCTTTTGACTCAGGTAGTAAGATTATTTATCCAATGAGGAATGCAACATTCCATGCATATGAGCAGATGATGGATTCTGAACTACCTGAGGCTAGAAATGCCATTCAGGGGTGCTAGAACAATTTATCAAGGGAGATGAGAAACAGAGAACCGCATTCACCTCTAAATTTTTCTATGGCAACATAGCGTGCCCCTTGGTACATTGCATTGGGAAGGGAAAGAGAGATTTTTTGGATCCCATTAACTTTTCAGCCTCCATTACTACTATCTCCTTTGCTTGCAAATTCAAAAAATTTGGACAGTTTTGATATGCAGAGGGAAAAGGAAAAATGGAAGAAGCACAAGGAAACAAAGGGATTCTACTGGATCCGTGTAGAGGGTGGTACTGGACAGAGAACAGCTGTTGACTATAGATTCACAACTAGGTTAAAGAATTTATTTCCTGGAGGATCAGAAAATAGTTAAGCTGGGGGGAATGATGAGACAATATTATGGAGTGTTTTGTTAATGATTTTCTAAGAACATACTTGAATATCTTATGGTTTTCATGAACATTATACAGTCTTTTATGTTTCTAAGTTTTAGCTATATGTATATTTGACACTTATGAAACTTAAGGACAAGGATGAAAAAATATATATATATAGATTAATGAATGTCATGATAAAATCTGGTATCTTTCTTCTCTAGCTTTAATGGGTAGATCTCTTGCAGCTATATGACAAGGCTATGTTAAAATAGGGAAACTTATTATAATCTGTGCCTTGGATTTGTGTTTTGGATTCTGTTGTGTTAACCTTTTACAGGGAGAATAAGTCAGCAAGGAGTGCGGACTCAAGGATGAGTGGGTCTTTCAAGGTGGATAACTATTTCAGACGTTCAATCATAGCTCCACTCCTTCCATCACTTTGCAGTTGCTGATTCAGTCCAAGTCAATCTAGTTGCCATCGTTCCTATATTCTTGTAGCATTAAAAGTGGCTTATCTTCTTGCATGAATGGTGTTGTCATTCATATAATTGAAGTTGTTATGATCTGTAATGAAGGATCTAGTTTATAGGAGTTCTATTTTTCCTAGTTACTTTAAAAATAAGTTGGAAGTATTGATTCCAAGCTAGTTATTCATTTTGGGAATTTCATATTGTAGACCAGTGATAGAGTAAAAATACTTTGGTATTCTATTGTACTTATGTTTTGTTGAATGAATATATGATAGTTCTTCATTTCAATCTCTGAGTTATAATTCATTCATACTTCTGTGGGGGCCCACATAGGAGATGAATTCCTTGTTCATGTTTTAGTAGGATTCAGTTAAGTTTCTTCAAAGTTGTTAAGTACTATTGCTCCTATAGCCACTGGTAGCAGAACCATTGACTATTTCCTACAACATAGGTTTACTTCTCAAGCATTATCTATTTACTGTTAAGTTTGTTTCCTGCAAGATGAGGTTAATCAGTAGTTTCAGTTTCTAGTATAAATTTCCTGTAGCAATAGCTTTTACTTTAGTAGTGATGACTATTGAGAAGAACTAAAGCATAAACTTTGTAGCCATCATCTCAAGTTCACGCTCCCAGAATGATACAATTAAATGAAGTCTAGCATAATGTTCTGAGTAAAAACATGATGATTTGTAGTAATGAATCACTATTAAAGGATGTCTAATCCTTAGGTTGCTAGGATATTATTCTAAGTAGTCAAGTGTGTGGAATCTAGAATAATATAGGTGCCTACTTTTAGTCTTTATTATTTTCATAAATGAAGGTCAGAATGTTCTCTAAAGCAGAAATTTCCAAAAATATTGAAGAGGGTGGAAAAAAGAAATCTTTCTCAACTAGAGTTATTAATGTTCAATTACTAATGCAGAAAACCATAGACTTCCTTCTAGGTGCAAGTTTCCCAACTAATGATAGATATGATTATATATCCCTTAAAAATAGCAATGTTGATCCTGGATCATAGTCTTTCTTCAAGATATGCTCTTGTATGTAATTGGCACTTTGATCATCATTACCCAATATCTTCTAGATGCACACAGATGGGCTTTTGATCACTTTTCTTGTCCAAACTATTGCAGAGCCACTATGTAATTTTGTACATACAAAGCCAGCTATCCTAGATTCCATCGAGTACAACTTATTCTACATCATCAATCCATGCTAAGAGTTATCAATTCCAAAATCCCAAGGTTGAATTTTCAATGCTCAATGCTAAGTTTGAACTTTGGATTGTATTTAGAATATTTTAACATCTAGTATAGCTTGTCGTAAGCCATGTGTAGTCAACATTCTAACTTAGGTGTACCAATTAGTTATATTTTTTTCTTTTAAATATGCTTTATGACATACATCATAAGATTATGATAAAATTTGTCAAAATTCTAATTTAATAGTACAATCGCATTCTTCCATAAGAAACTCCATATCTTACACTTGATTCTCTTGCACATCATAATAACATTACATTCTTTCAAATCCAGCAAATTAAATTCCAAATTAAGCATCTACTAAGCAAAAAGAAAATTTTACAAGCATATGCTAAGCATTTTCATCCCTAACTCAACAGTGATAATACCAATGGTTTTTATCCTTTCAATTATTGGAAGTTTTGAAGGAATTTTGTCCTTTCTATTTGCAAGAAACTTCCTCAATTCAGAACTGACTGCTTGATGCATTTGCTAGATTATTTTTGATTGCCTTCATTGTTTAATATTTCTCGAAGGATTGACAAGTCAATATTTGTATAATGTTGAATGCTTTTATAAATGATTGTTTGTTGAATTTATTTTTTGCATTGCTTTACTTGTATGATTGATGCTTGAATTGATGTGTTGATTCGATGGATTGATGGCTTCCTTCCTTATCAAGGATCTGATTACCCTTTATATCCATTTATTGAAGTAGTCACCACCGTTAATGGTGTTAACACTGATTATAATCAGTATTAATACCATTAAGTGTTAACATAATTACTGCAACCAAACGGGGCCTTAATGGTGTTAACATTGATTATAATCAGTGTTAACACCATTAAGTGTTAACCCAATTCCTGCAACCAATGTCTTGCAAATAGAAAGGACAAAATTCCTTTAGAACTTACAATAATTCATGATTGTAAGTTCTGAAGGAATTTTGTCCTTTCTATTTTCAAGACACTTCCTCAATTCAGAACTGATTGCTTGATGCATTTGCTAGATTATTTCTGATTGCCTTCATTGTTTAATATTTCTTGATGGATTGACAAGTCAATCTTTGTATAATGCTTGAATGCTTTTATAAATGACTCTTTGTTGAATTTATTTTCTGAATTTATTTACTTGTATGATTAATGCTTGAATTGATGTGCTAATTCAATGGAGTGATGGCTTCCTTCCTGGTCAAGGATCTAATTACCCTTTATATCCATTTCTTGAAGTAGTCACCACTGTTAATGGTGTTAACATTGATTATAATCAGTGTTAACACCATTAAGTGTTAACCCAATTCTTGTAACCAAACGGGGCCTTAATGGTGTTAACATTGATTATAATCAGTGTTAACAGTTCTGCAGTTGGCATCATGTTTGTACTAGTCTTTGAGTTTAAAGGACAAACTATTGGAAGAATGAAATGTTTAACTTAATTGTAAGTTAATACTTAGACATAAGTAGAACCCTTATTCCATCATTAGCATAAGTAATAAATGTCTATGTACAAATATAGTCTGACAATATATCTAACCATCCTACCTTCTACATCTGATGACTAAGTACTACAATATTATGTACTACTATACGCTTTATCTTTGTTCTTCATACTGGATATCTCCTCGCTCAAATCATTGTGTTTGTCCACATTTCAGACCATTGATGGATCCTATTAAGAATATTGACATTCTAGGATGGGTAGCTATGGAGACCACATATTCTCATCTTCTCACAGCTCTTATTGCTTGTCTTGTTGTAGCCAAAGTAGTGGTAGCCCGAGAAGGCAGTGCACAAATGGGTAAATGAAAAATAAAAGGAAATTCTTTTTATAGAATGGTTATTCATTCCAACGATGTGGATTGTCATGATCAAATTTGCATGAGTAGGGGAGCCTTCTTTCATCTAGCTACTATCCTAAGGCTGAAAGGAACCTTGACAAATACGATACACTTGACGTTAGAAGAACAACTTGTGATGTTCCTCCACACCCTTGGCCATAATCTGAGGAGCCGCAAGATTGCCCACAACTTTGGGCACTCAGGAGAGACAATCAACTGATACTTCCACAAGGTGTTGAGGGCTATCTTAGCACTCCAAAAGGATTGCTTTGTACCACCTAGTCCAAACACTTCTCTTGAAATTAGTGGGAATGAACGTTTTGATCCATTCTTCAAGGTAATTCTTGTGTTGTTACAAATTTCTTGTATGGATTTTATCCTTATCATATGATTGGTTAACTGTAGAATTGATGATTGTATCATATCGTATAGGATTGTGTTGGAGCTATCGATGGAACCCATATACCAATCACCATCAATGTCGACATGCAGGATAAATATCATGATAAAAAAGGCAACCTGTCACAAAATGTTATGGGTGTGTGTTCCTTCGATCATAAGTTTTAGTACTACCTTACTGGTTGGGAAGGGTCTGATGCAGATAGTCATGCTCTAGCTTCAGCTCTGTCAAGAGCAAATCCTCTTGTTGTTCCCCTTGGTAAGCCAAATCATAGTTTAATATACTCAAGGGTACAATCAATATTTCAAGTTTTAATAATATACTGTATTTATGTAGGAAAATATTTTCTAGTGGATGTTGGATATCCCAATGCACCTGGATTTCTTGCTCCTTATCGGTGTACACACTACCACCTGAAGGAGTTTTCAAGAGAGAATCCAATAAACTATCGACAAGAGTTGTTCAACCATCAAAAATCCTCTCTTAGAAGCTCATTAGAGCGTACATTTGGTATTCTCAAGCAGTGTTTTCCAATCCCGAGGAATTGCACATCTTATTCTATCATGACACAAGCCCATATTGTATTAGCATATTGCATACTACACAACTACATTACGTTAGAGGATGACATTCCATCAGAAATTGGCACTGAAGAGGAAGATGATCGTGATGGGATAGATGTACCAATGTTGGAGACATATGGGTTGTCTTAGCATGATAGAGACCAGTGGGCATAGTTCTGAGATGATATAGCAAGTAGAATGTGGGAAGAGTATAGATCTCGAGAATAGTTGTTCTTTTATGGGTCAAGACTACATGATGGTTTCCTTTTTCTTATATTTTTCTCTACAAGTATTGGACTTGTATGGGTCAATGTGTTTTATTTGAGTAAACTGATGTATGAAGATACTTTGATATACATGATGGTTTCCTTTTTCTTTTGTTTCTATCTAGAAGTATTGGGCTTTTATGGGTCAATGTGTTTTATTTGAGTAAACAGATGTATGAAGATACTTTGATATACATGATGGTTTCCTTTTTCTTATGTTTCTATCTGGAAGTATTGGACTTTTATGGGTCAATGTGTTTTATTTGAGTAAACTAATGTATGGAGATACTTTGTAATACATGATGGTTTCCTTTTTCTTTTGTTTCTATCTAGAAGTATTGGACTTTTATGGTTCAATGTGTTTTATTTGAGTAAATTGATGTATGAAGATACTTTGATATGCATGATGGTTTCCTTTTTCTTCTGTTTCTATCTAGAAGTATTGGACTTGTATGGGTCAATGTGTTTTATTTGAGTAAACTGATGTATGAAGATACTTTGATATACATGATGGTTTCCTTTTTCTTTTTTTTTCTATCTGGAAGTATTGGTCTTTTATGGGTCAATGTTTATACCATTAACAACAATATGTATATATAGCATGGCATACATAGAACTAATGATGAGCATGGATGAAATCGGTAACATGAGCCAAATATCTTCTTCCTCAAAGGAGATAATGTGGACAAAAGAAATGGAACACAAGTTTCTAGACTTGCTCCTCGAGCAAGTACAAATGGGATGAAAACGTGATGGAGGCTTAAAAAAAGAAGCGTGGACCGCCATTGATAGGATGTTCAACACGGATATAAACCTCAATCTATCAAAGGACATCTTCAAAAATAAGTTGAAAACCTAGAAGCTTTCATATAGAGTGATGAAAGAGCTAAGAAATACAAGTGGTTTCACTTGGAACGAGGCAACTCAATGCATGGATGCTGAGGATAGCATGTGGGATGAGCTTTTGAAGGTTGGGTGATCTCTCTACTATTTTGATAGAAATAATATTGCCTTCTTTTAAAGTTAATAATGAAAGACAAAGAACCTAATCCATTTATTTATGCCAGCATGTAGAGAAGAGAGTTCAAAAATACCAGTGTATAAGAGGCAGCCCTTCCAATACTTGAATGAATTGGGTGGAATTGTGGGTGATGACATTGCTGAAGGTAATGTAGCTACGACGACCCTTGAGACTGAAGAAGGGAACCCTATGGAAGAGCCATTCAATTTTCATGATGAAGAGGACATTGGTTTTAGTATACATCTTGATAGTGTTGTTGATTTGGATGAAGACCCTTATTCTTCCAATCAGTCCATTGCAAGTGCTAGAGGAACTCCTACATCATCAGCCACAAGGGTGGGAAAGAGGAGGAAGGCAAGTATGGCCACTTCCTTGGATGCCATGTGTGAAACAATGAAGAAAATAAAAGAGGGCATGAGCAATTTTCACCTTCACAAAATTGAGTCGAGGTGTATTCCTGAGGGTATACGACACCTTTGTGGGTGAACGTGAAAGAGACAAAGGGTTCTTGTTGATGACTGAGGATGAGAGAGTAGACTGGATTACAGCCACATATGGTGGATTATAGTTATTTTCTACATACTTTATCAAACTTTATCATACTTGCTCACATACACGGATACAACTGTGTTTTGGTTTATGATTGTTTATGGTTGATGATTGTTTATCAAACATATTTTTTATTTATCAAATATATTCTAAGATAATGAAATGTAAATTGGTTTCCTAAAGACCCAGTCACTGCCCGTAAGGGTACAACAATCCAACCTTGTCTATATTTTTTTGATGTTGATTCATCTGTAATGTATCAAAATAATTATTCTTCCTTCAAGACTGATATTCTTCGTATCCATGATTAGAAAATTGAGATATCATGCTGCATATAGAAAAATACACTGGTTGAAAGTTAATTATTGGAAATTTTAAGTTGTGTGGCTTATATTGATTAAAAATCCTTAGCTAGAATATTTCACACTTAATGTGTTTATGTTGATAGCTACTATGTAGTTGCTTGTTTATTAGCATGATGAATGCAGATGCTTTATGCTATTTTTAGAGTCGGTTCACCTACATTGCCTATGTTTATTGGCATGATGAATGCAAATGCTTTATATTGTTGTTAGAATCTGCTAGAGTTTATAGTTTTGATTACCTTTGTTATTGTTTATGTTGAGAAAGGGTGGCGGTTCACCTACATTGCTTCTGTTTATTGGCATGATGAATGCAGATGCTTCATATTTTTGTTAGAGTCTACTAGAGTTTATAGTTTTGATTACCTTTGTTATTCATGGTTTATATGTTGATAAGTTTACATAATGATTTATATGGCCTTGAGGGTCGTGAGTGGATTTCTTGAACTAGTAAATAGGTTGTATATTGCTTGCATAATATATATTTTTCCTTTGGAAGAGGAAGGACTTATGAGTTGGAGAATATGATGATTGATTATACCTTGAGCATACAGACTTGTGTTAGGACTAGAGGATTTAAGTGTTGTTCTATAGTTCACAAGTTTTAGGTCTAGTCCAATTATTTAGACTTTGTATTAGTGTAAAAAATGTGATAAGTGGAAAATGGAATCTTAAGATTCTATTGTTACTACTGTCTACCATGTAACACCCCATCTATACTAAAAGATAAAAGATGAAACTAAAGAAGAAACAACCATAAATAAATCACATAAAACCACAGCAATAATTTTTTTTTTCTTAAAAGAACAATCTGATTACATATAATCAAATCAACTGCTTCTAAGAGCTTTATAGTTTACAATCAATTACATCAGAGTAATAATAATACTCTTTATTCAAAGATTAAGTTCCAAAAAACAAAGTTTCCTTCTTTCCAAATCCATTACATTCTACGAATAGATCTGATAACTAATAACCATGAAATAATCTGTTTCCCATAAAACTTAACAACTGCTATCCACTGTCCCATAATCATTGATTTATCCATCTAAAACCTGAAAATCAAAATGAACACAAATGCAAACAGCAAACAGGGCTCAGTCACAATGATAAATAAAATGAATCATCTTCAAATATCTGCAACCATAAAAGTCAGTACAATATAACATTTATGCAGATTTAAAAATAGGTGTAATTGAAAACTAAATAACATAGTTTCCATTTTACTCCAAAATCATCAAGCACTAAATTTCTTTCTAACAGAAATAAACTCGCAAAGAAAATGACAAGTAATGATCCAATAGTTCACGGGTGTCCACATAAGGACCTACGCTATGTATCCGTAAGGAACCTCGTAGTAATCCATTATGTCTGATGAAACCATAATGTTTTATCTTTGTTAATTGAAACCCATAACCCTTGAATTTATAATTATCACTTAATTAAACAACTAACAAAAATTCTTTCCCATAAGGATATAGACTAGTGTCAGTCACAACTAACAGAAATTCTATCATCACAAGGTACTAGACTAGTGTCAGCCCCCAATCTACGGATCATTCTTGCATTATCTCAAAAAAACACTTGATCTAGCTATCAATGAAAGCAGTGAAATGAACTACATAACACAATTTCACTAACATTCTATTTCTAATGCATCATTTTACAAAATTGAAACAACAAACAGAAATCCATTATAAAACCATATTACCATATCCCTTAACATACATTCATAAACATGATGTTTCACGAAAGATGAAAAGATCACAACTCTTTCTCCAACACAAATCCAATCAAAATAATCTCCATATTAACTTAACATTAAATCTGTAACTGTTCAATAAATTATCCATATCCAAACCATGTTTCCATTAAATAGAAAAGAACTAACATAATCGTACATCAACTGAATCAACACAACACCCATCACTTTTAACAAACATACTAGTTTACCATAACTGAATTATTAAACTAAATGGCCATACACCCTGCTCTATTAATTACAAGTTTATACCATTTATATACATGTTGGTGTATGTACATGTATACATCACGGCTTGTGTATACATATACATATCCCAGCAGGTGTATATATATATATATATATATATATATATATATATATATATATATATATATATATATATATATATATATATATATATATATATATATATATATATATCGAATTGCATAAACTTGTAATTAATAATTCAAGTTCATAAATATGCGATAGAAAAACCATTCAAATTGTCTTAGTTCTGTCACAGAATTAAATCGACCTTAATACACTACTAAATCTGCCGAATATATAAAATAATGACAGTATAATAATAATAACCGACTTCTACCTTTAAACAAATTACCAAGTGCTTTTCCTTACTGTCTGAACAAGATAGTAATTGACTTCCCTATAAAACCCTTAACATAGCCTAATGCCGTTACGACTGTAATACACACTGGTGTTAGTTACTGAAGATCATAAAGCTCAAAATCAAGTTTGACATAACCCAAGACATCCACATTCCTTTATTTGCTGATACATACAGTGACAACAACCTTTTTACAAAACATCAACACCAGATAACTAAAGGAGTTCACCCAAAAGAAATACTTTAATCCACACTTATGTTGCAAGTGTAACACAAAATATGACTGATAATAGATGACATTATGAATACCACCAAACCCAAATCCCACATTTCAGCTCTAAAAGAACATTGATACCAACCTCGGTAGATGACTGAGGTAGAAAACCTGACTCCACCTTATAACCAAGTCCATACAAACTGATTGCATTATGATGCTACAGAGTTCCTAACAACAGGAACAGTGCGAGGAGATCAAAAGAAATTTTTAACAAGAAAACTCATGCTGGTTCCATACGGTATTGATATGTTGATTAACAAAGCCGACTAACTCCCTTAACACTGTCCAAAGCCAGTAAACATCAACACCCTAACACACAAGGATATAACCACATAACATCTACATATCTATATTCCACAGATTGACATAGACTTAACTCAAACTTTGCCAACTTCATACTCAAAACAGAGAAAAACCCTTTATTACATTATGCTCGAACACAGCATATTAAAAAAACAAGTGCTAAATACCACACTAAAAACTAAAAAAAAAAAAAACACTTACCAAACAGTCATTTGTTACCAAGTTTCTCCAATAAAACATAGTATTGTTTAACTAAACTAACTTCTTAATCTATCCGAAAAGATCGATTCATGACCGAAACCCATAAAATATACAAACACAAATCTTCACATTTTTCGACTAACAAACAGTAGTAAACTACATTTCATTAATTCATTTGTAGAATCATAAAATGGAAACAGAGGATAAGGTAAGAGATGCCCCTGCCTGGTATTCATATAAGGAGATATCCAAAACTGAAATGCCGAAGCTAGCCCCTGCCTGGTGAGCTTCCCAGAATGCCAAAATGTCGTGCAAGAGAGCCCAAAATGTAGAGATAACAGTAACAACACCCAACTTCCTAAATAACCATGAGCAGAAGGGTTTATCTTTGCTGTGAAAACCCCTTTCATTCCATGCCACTTATCATGAAGAATACAACAGTAACACGGTTCCATAACCAACTGTTTACCCAAAATGTCGTAGCATAACATGGTAAAAAGAATGGAGTCATATACAAACTGCAACTTCTTAACCAGAGCAAATGGCGGTCATAAAACATAACAATGAATTTCCTTCGACAAGTTCATTCAATGCAAGCTTATCTCTTGCAGTGAATGCAAACCCACTTCCTGCCAAATGTCCAAAATAGTACAATTCCACAACCCGAAAAATAGCTTAAACCCCACTAACACCTCAATGAAATGAAAGTGCATTAAAACCCTGCCGTAAGTCATGTCTTCGAGCCAGTTAATAATATGAAGACTTAGGGATAGGTTAAAACATGTCTTTGCCAATAACATTAGTCATTTACTAACTTAACATCTAAGATAACAACGCATGATATTGCCAATAAACTAACACTTCATCACACTAACCTCCCACTAACATACAAAATAGATTATACTAACTTAATTAATTAATATAATTTTAGTAAATGAAATACCACATTCTCACAAAAAACATTCTCTCATAGTTATATGTATAAAAATACATATATACAAATTCATTTATTTTGAATTCAGAATTTGATTACCGTTAAATAACAATAAATCTCTAAATATTGTCTATACACATCAAGATACAGTTAACAATAATAATGTAACCATTTCTAATTACATCTAACATATTACTAAGGATTCCAAAACAATGAATCAATAATCAGACAATTAACCAACCGTATAGTTTGTCCTTATTACATAATCAAACCAATGTTCAAAATTTGGTCTAATCCAATTCTGTCATCAGAATAGGACTCATAAAGCGACAAAAATAGACATAATTCCCTGAATGTCTGGTAGAATAACAGAGATAACATATTTATTCTAATTAACAAAGTTCAAAAGAACACAATCAGAGTTCGAACTCAAAGAAATCTAACATAACATAGAAAATAAAGTCTGGAACTATCATGGGCATGACATACCATGCATCACTAGTCTTATGTTACTACTGTCTACTATATACCAAATACTAGATGATCTGATATGGTTGAACATGCCCTCATCCATGTGTGGCCATGTTGGGTACTTGTCCTGTACAATGAAAATTCTTTTACATTTTTATTCCCTGACAAATGGTGTAGAAGTTTCAAGAAATGTATTGACACATTGGAAACCTCTTTGCATTGACTCCTTTGAGAGGCTAGCATTAAATTATGACGTTCAGTAGTTGGATGCCTCATATTTTTTGTTTATCAAATATATTCTGAGATATTGAAATGTAAATTGGTTTCCTAAAGACCCTGTCACTGCCCATTTAAGGGTACAACAATCCAACCTTGTCTATATTTTTGTGATGTTATACTCAATGTTATAGACAAAAGATGACACTTGTGATTTCATCAAATGTTACATTTACAATTCAGAGCCTGACTCCACTACCTAACCATGCATTTTTAATAATGAAATTGACATTTTTCTGCTGACTTTAATACATGCTTCTGATTGTGTATCATCTTAAAATGGAAGCACTTCCATGTTAAGAGTGTATAGCCCTCCGAGTAAGTGGTTTGGGGTCATATTGGATGCCTTGAATTGATCTTTGCTTTGATCTAGCTTTCTCCCCGCTTTCCACTTCTTTTTTGCTTCATCCTAGGTGAAATTAGGTATGGGATCTTAAGGATTCTCCTGAATTTCACTCTTCCATAGCTCTATTTTCTAGGTAGGATTTAGAAATGGATCCTCCTGGGCTTCATCTTAGTAATCATAGGATTTTATGTCTATTCCTGACATTCTATCCTATTCTAGCATCAATTCTAGGTTTCTGGACATCTCTGGGACCTCTTGACTTGATTTTAGGTCAACGTGGGAAAAAGGTCAATGTCTTAGGTTGACCCTAACTAGGTCAAGGTCTTAGGTCGACCCTGACTAGGTCAAGGTCTTAGGTTGACCCTAACTAGGTTAGGGTCAACCTTGACATTGACCCCTTCATCCAAAATTCCAATTTCCAAAATTTCTGGGCTTCGGGCTTTCGGGAGATTTATTTTCCCACTTCTAGGTCGGCCATTTCAGGTTTCGGGATGATAAATCCTTTAATTGCATTTAATTTAGGTATATTTTCTAAAGGTGAGGACCTAATTGGGATTTAATTCTCCAAGGTGGCCCATATAGAGGAGTGTGCCCTAGATCACTATAAAAGGAGGCCTTCCTCTCTCATTTTCACATCAAGTTTTCATATCACATCCATCATTCACATCTCAAGCACTCAAGCTCTAAAGGTGATAAAACAAGCATTCATTCAAGCATTCAAGTCTTCTTCTCCATCTAAGTTCTCCATTGAAGATCAAGGATTCAAGCATTCAAGCTATTGAAGGGATTTGGTTCAAGCATTCAAGATTTATCATTCAAACCCTAGATCTAGTCATCATAATGGTGTGATCTTCCTTCAAGATCCTTTGTTCATCTTCAACATTCTTCTATCAAGGTGGATTCCAAGCATACAATCATGGAGGCTTGATTTACATTTATTGTTGTGTTCAAGCTTTCATATCAATATACTTGTTTACATTTCAAATATAATTGCATATCTATTGAATTGCATAGCTTCATTGTTAGATCCTTTTCTACTACTTGCTAGCATTCTCCATTTCAATTTCAATATTAAGGTTGATTCCAAACTAGGGTTTGACCAAGGCAAACCCCCCATACAATAAAAACTCCCATTTTCTTGTAGGTACAGGTGCAGAGTTTTGGATCTAAGAGCGAATTTGGATACCCTTTTCGGAAAACTTCTGGGATCTGCAAACAGAATTCAAATCGGACTTCAAATAAAGAATGTGGTATTGACCTTTTATGAGGGTCAAACCCGAGCTAAGCCATCTTGAGGAAAGATTTATGGGTTTTCTCTGTCTCAACATTTCCAGTCCAGGACAAGTTTCAAATTTTCTTGAAAGTGTACATAGACACCAGAATCCAACATTTTCTAGATCTTCCCTAATTTTGAGGTTAGTATTTGTATTTCAATTATTTCATATTCCAAGCATAAATTCCATTCATAGGGAAATATTGGATTTACTCTCTCTCTTCCTACTCTTTTCCATAAATTGATTTGATTGTGCATTAGCCTTTTTGGTTGATGAAATCGGATCTCTTCCTTGGGGAATTTGGGTTTGAGAATAGATCTCATATTTCCCCCTTTGCATTTGAATAGAGGTGAATCCATTTTACATCTATTCATTTTGGTGAACTTGACTAGCTTACTCTCTTTCTTTTTGGTGTTAGATTGCCTTTTTAGATCTAGTTTATGCTCTTGCATTTCAAAATTCAAAAATACAAAAAAATTATATATTCATTAAAATCCAAAAATAATTCTTGCATTTCATTTTCTATGGCGATTGTTAAGCTACTTTGGTGTGTAGTTATGTTCTTCATTACTCTTCTTTTAGCATCTCTTTATCATACCTATGATGTTTATGAAAGTATTATTCACTTCATTATGTTGATGACCCTTCACTTTGCTCTTGCCTATGCTTTTGTAAAGTTGACTGACACTAGTCTACCTACATTTAAAACATTTGTTAGAGATTTATGTGGTAGCCTTATTCATCTTTTGGATTATGTGAAGAATTGGGTAGATGACACATCGCCTCCTAATCTTCCTAATCCTCATCCTATCAATCCTAATCCTAATCCTATCAATCCTAATCTTCCTATTCTGATACCTAATTCTCCGTCTGTTAATCCTTGCTCTTCCCATACTTATGATGGGATTCAAGCTATCATTCAGGATGTGGATGTGCAAGATTTCTTTGATTTACCTTCTCCTCTGATTCATGATGATATTAAAGGAAAGGGTACAGACACTTCTTCAATGCCTATTGCAACCTTTACTCATGAACATGATAAACAATCCCCTCCTGTAGAAGCTTTACATAATATGTATACTACTGGATATAATATGGTGACTAAACAAGGTTATAAAGGTTTAGGGCTAGGAGTTAATGAGCATGGTATTAGGTTTCTTGTTCATCTCCCCCCTAAATCTAATATGTATGGTGTTTGGTGTTCAAAATCTCAAGTTAAGGTAGGTGATGCTAAACATCGTCCTCCTCTCCCCATGCCTATCCTAGATAACCCTAATACTCGACAAGAAATTGCTAAAAAGGTATATGTTGAGCTAATGAATTCCAAGAAAGAAATCTTTAGACCTATGCCGATAAATTCTCTATACAATTATAAATGTCCTTTTCATTATAGTAACAAACACTTACTTGTTGATTGTAAACATTTCAAGGCATATGTTAGAGAAAGAGCTGCTTTAGGAATTATATCTCACTCTCGTGCAGTTTTACAATTTCTTCATAATTTTGATATAGGGGATTCCCATCCTTTAGATATAATGTAAATGTTCTTCTCCTCTTGTCTCACGACTAGGGGGCAAGAGGTGTATCTTCATCCAGTCTCCTAGGATCCATTAGGTCTTTTATTGAGGCTTAATTGGTATTCTTTCTCTTCTCTTTTTCTATGGCTTTGCATTATGTTTGTAATTATCCATAGAATCTATATTTTCTTTTCAAGATATCTTTTTCTAAGACATTTTTTTTCAAAGGTATCCCTTTTCTCTATCTCTGGGGGGCAAGGTACCTCTTTCTTTTTCTTTGTCTAGGGAGCAGCTTTCCTTAGCTTAGTGGTATTTGTTTATATTGCAATATTATTTCATCGTATTGATAGATGTTTTGACTATGGATAATATTATTATATGAGAAGTTGTTGTCCTAAGTCATCACTTCTTCTCTATGTTGCAAATTATACTCTTTATAAACTCTTACCCTTGCTTTGGTGTTAGAGTTGTTTCCCTCATTTCAAAGATTCCTCTGCCTCTTCCTTGTAGGGGGCTTGATGCTTGAATCTTCGTTCCCTCCTTTTTGAAAGTTGATATTTTATCTAAAGCACTCCTCATTGGTGGGGGTCTTGTTGATAATATCTCTTTCATTTGAGGATCCTTTTTCCATGAGTGACATATTCTTTTCATGATTATCTATATTCTTAGATGTAGGGGTCAGTATCCCTCGCTTAGGATATGGTATACATTGTTGTAAATAGGATATCTCCTTGCCTTATGAAGTAGGTATCCTCTTCCATCTTTGTCCTATGTTGGGGGCAAGGATGTCATCTCCTTCTATCTTTCTGGGATTCACCTCTTTCCTTGGGTAAGCAGTATTTATCTATTATGTGATATTCAATCATACATGAAAATTTTGGTTTGCATTGAGGATCTTTGTCCTTGATCATAACCTATTTTATTGTTTGGCATTGGGTTTCCATGGTGGATATATCTCTCACCCTGGAAATTGAACAGTGTGCTATCCCTCATAAGGGTTAATTTCTTTTCACTTCTTGCATGATATCTCTTTACATTTGTCCCTTCCATGGTCTCATAGGAGCTATGACCTTCTTGGCTTAGACTGGGCGTTGTCTATGGATATTGTCTTGATGTTGAAGAAGGCTTTATCCTTGTTCTTTTCTTTCCTTAACATGTCAAAATAGTATGTTTTTGCCATATTAAGGAGGGGGGCATATATAGGGCCTCCCTTGTACTATAGTTTTTTTATTTTTACATGCTAAATCTTGGAAGGTAATGCACATAAGTTGCTAAATCCTGAAAAGACATGCATCCATATGCTAAATCTTCTGAAGGTAACGCACATAAGTTGCTAAATCCTGAGGAGACACGCATTTTTCAAATTTTTCAATATGCTAAATCCTCTGAAGGTAATGCACATAAGTTGCTAAATCCTAAAGGGACACGCATTTCCTATTTCAAATATGCTAAATCTTGGAAGGTAACGCACATAAGTTGCTAAATCCTAAAAAGACACGCACCTATATGCTAAATCTTCTTAAGGTAATGCACATAAGTTGCTAAATCCTAAAAAGACACGCACCTATATGCTAAATCTTCTTAAGGTAATGCACATAAGTTGCTAAATCTTGAGGAGACATGCATTTCATATTCATATTGATACAAGAAGGTGGATCTATGAATATTCCAGAAGTCATTAGAAGATGCATTACAATTGCAAGCATAGTTTATGGGTGAACCTGTTGGGCTCTCACTCCAAGGTGATTCACGGTAAGGTGGGCTTCTTACTAGGCGAGGTAATCACTTTCTCCTTTCTTTCTTTTCTACTTTCATGCTAGTAGGACAGGATCATGAAGCTATGTTATTTATAGTGTTGCTCTTGTCTTTCTTATGTAAACATTTATGCTTTTATGATAGCTTTCCAAATATGATATTAACATGAGGAATATTTCTTAGTGAGGTTTCTTATGCTAATTGATTTGGGTTATTTAGTACTAACCCTTGTTCTTTTGGTTTTATTGTTTCACACCCTCATGTGTGTATGTTGAGTTAGAATCTTTAGTCTGGGGGCTCATTCCCTTAGCTAAGTGTTATTTTATCTTTTTGTGAATCCACTTGGATCTCCTCTTTCTTCTCCTTTACCAAGAGTTTGCATCGAATCCATACTCTTGCTAAAGTGGGGGCTTAATGTATCATCTTAAAATGGAAGTACTTCCATGTTAAGAGCATATAGCCCTCTGAGTAAGTGGTTTGGGGTCATATTGGATGCCTTGAATTGATCTTTTCTTTGATCTGGCTTTCTCCCCGCTTTCCACTTCTTTTCTGCTTCATCCTAGGTGAAATTAGGGATAGGATCTTAAGGATTCTCCTGAATTTCACTCTTCCATAGCTCTATTTTCTAGGTAGGATTTAGAAATGGATCCTCCTAGGCTTCATCTTAGTAATCATAGGATTTTATGTCTATTCTTGACATTATGTCCTATTCTGGCATCAATTCTAGGTTTCTGGACATCCTTGGGACCTCTTGACTTGATTATGGGTGAACCTAGGAAAAAGGTCAATGTCTTAGGTCGACCTTGACTAGGTCAAGGTCTTAGGTCGACCCTAACTAGGTCAAGTTCTTAGGTTGACCCTGACTAGGTCAGGGTCAACCTCGACATTGACCCCTTCATCCAAAATTCCAATTTCCAAAATTTCTGGGCTTCGGGCTTTTGGGAGATTTATTTTCCCACTTCCAGGTCAGCCATTTCGGGTTTCAGGATGGTAAATCCTTTAATTGCATTTAATTTAGGTATATTTTCTAAAGGTGAGGACCTAATTGGGATTTAATTCTCTAAGGTGGCCCATCTAGAGGAATGTGCCCTAGATCACTATAAAAGGAGGCCTTCCTCTCTCATTTTCACATCAAGTTTTCATATCACATCCATCATTCACATCTCAATCACTCAAGCTCTCAAGGTGATAAAACAAGCATTCAAGTCTTCTTCTCCATCCAAGTTCTCCATTGAAGATCAAGGATTCAAGCATTCAAGCTATTGAAGGGATTTGGTTCAAGCATTCAAGATTTATCATTCAAACCCTAGATCTAGTCATCATAATGGTATGATCTTCCTTCAAGATCCTTTGTTCATCTTCAACATTCTTATATCAAGGTGGATTCCAAGCATACAATCATGGAGGTTTGATTTACATTTATTGTTGTGTTCAAGCTTTCATATCAATATACTTGTTTACATTTCAAATATAATTGCATATCTATTGAATTGCATAGCTTCATTGTTAGATCCTTTTCTACTACTTGCTAGCATTCTCCATTTCAATTTCAATATTAAGGTTGATTCCAAACTAGGGTTTGACCAAGGCAAACCCCCCATACAACAAAAACTCCCATTTTCTTGTAGGTACATGTGCAGAGTTTTGGATCTGAGAGCGAATTTGGATACCCTTTTCGGCAAACTTCTGGGATCTGTGAATAGAATTCAAATCGGACTTCAAATAAAGAATGTGGTAATTGACCTTTTATGAGGGTCAAACCCGAGCTGAGCCATCTTGAGGAAAGATTTATGGGTTTTCTCTGTCTCAACATTTCTAGTCCAGGACAGGTTTTAGATTTTCCTGAAAGTGTACACAGACACCAGAATCCAACATTTTCTAGATCTACCCTAATTTTGATGTTAGTAGTTGTATTTCAATTATTTCATATTCCAAGCATAAATTCCATTCATAGGGAAATATTGGATTTACTCTCTCTCTTCCTACTCTTTTCCATAAATTGATTTGATTGTGCATTAGCCTTTTTGGTTGATCAAATCAGATCTCTTCCTTGGGGAATTTGGGTTTGAGAATAGATCTCATATTTCCCCCTTTACATTTGAATAGAGGTGAATCCATTTTACTTCTATTCAGATTGCTTGAAGGAATTACTATTCTTGTGGTTGTTGATTTCATAGGTTACAAGCAAATTGATTTATTTCCTTTCAAATTTGGATTTTGAAATTTAGGTAATGTTCTGTCATTGTGGCTAACAATTTGTGTGACAATGTAACATGTGGTGCAAGACTTAGTATGACACTTTATGTTATGCATGAGGCTAAGAGAAATGTTGTTGGAGTGAATACAATGTCTCAGTTACTTTGAAGTGTCTTGTCTTGAAATTGTGCATCTACCAGGAAAGTCATCTGCAAAGTACACTTGCAGTAATGAAAATATATGTTGAAGTTTGCATAGAAGTTGGGTTGATAGAGAGTGATCAATAATCAATTCACCTTATGTGAGACTAGTAGTGGTTTGCTGCAAAGTTATTGTCAAATCATTAGAGGTGGATCTAATGTCAACATTTGAGACACGGACTAAAAGTGATTGATGGATTACTTCCATATAATGTAGTTTTTCCATTTCTTGGCAGCTCACATAATGACATACAACTTTCATATGTGGGGTGTTGAATCATGTCGTTGAATGTTTAAGGGTGATATGTGATTAAATGTCCATGCTAGTATTGCATCGGGGTGAGTGCATAGTTTGGCTCATTAGTTTTGGTCTCCTCATAGGTTTGTGCAATGTCTTGTATCACTAGGTTTCTGTTGTTGGGTAGGAGTTTACTATCTTTGATGTGCATCTTTTGATTTAGTGAACAATGAAATGTATGGAAATTCAAGAATGAATCTATGTTAGGAATTTGTAAGTCTAAAGAAAGTCCTAAGTTTTGTGAAGTTGCATGGCATTGTCCAATCTTGGATAAATTATATTTATTTTTGGATATACTACATCATTCTGCAATCAATGATGTAGCACCTGACTACTATCTGCACCTGACTCACCCAACATAGTTTTCCAAATCTTTGTTGTACAGTTACATTTAAACTGTGCTTTTCTTTTCACCACAAATATGCTACCATTTCAAGCCCATTAGTCTAAATCTTGCAGTAATGTTCAAATATTACCAGGCTTGCGCTGAGTTTTGAATCAATTTTTTTGTCATGTTTGTGGCCATTTTAATTTTTGAGGCAGTGGTACAACTCTTGGTAGAAATGTTGCATCAAATTTTGAAGTTGAGTGGGTATGCCTGATGTTTTGATGTATCCATGAGAATGCCAAGGGAGTTATGGTTTTCTTGTTATAATTGACACCATTTAGAGCTGAATGGTACACATCTTGGTTCAAACCTTGCATTATTTTCTTGTCATGTTTGTTGTCTCTTTGAGCCATCAGTACAAATCTTGGTAGAAGTGTTGTATCAAACTCTGAAGCTACATGGGCATACCTCATGTCTTCAATCCAACTATATGAGAATGTGCAATATCTTGTGTTAGGGATATTGTGTGCTTTTATTCAATTTAACTTTATAGGACATCAATGATTAAATTTAATCTTTCAATCCAATTTTAATGTGTAGTTAATAAGCTAAACAAATGAATTATGAACTCTTGCAGTGAATTTTTTTGCAATAATTTTTCACTCCTCTTATTACAATAGAAATTGCAGTTACAGTCAATTTAGTTTACTAGTCTTTTGGGAACAACAACAACAATATCATTACCAGAAAACATGATGAATCTACAGCCAATGGTGCTGCAGGAGCCACCTCAGAATCACAAACCAGTGAGGAATTGCGTGACTGGTTTAGGGTTTTTTTGTCAACTAGCCAGTTGTGGAAATTAGGGGGTTTCCATCCTTTAATCTCCAGTGATATACGTGCAGGGTGTCCAATCCATTTGAGTTGAATTAATGGACAAACAAGCATGCCCTCCCTTGACCACTGTTTTCATTAAATGTGCTTTTATAGACATATTATTGCATTTGTTATTCTTGTTGCTTTTAACATATTTAAGTGGAATACACGAAGGAGTACCACATGATGAATGCTTAATTTAATGCATTGTTAAGGTGTAGTCTCAGAACTATCCATTTCTAGTTCTTTAGACATGGTTTTATACATGTTTTTTGGTAGATGACTGTATTGTTCATGATTTTGTATGTATATACCCTAACCATCTTGTTATTACTGTTGCATTACAAAATTAAGTGGAATAATTCTACTTTGTTCAATGCTCTATTTCATCTTGAATTTCTTTTCATTTTTCATTCATTTTTAAAAACAACGTGATAGGTATAGAAATAGAAATAGATAGCTTTGAGACTACACATATGATGATAAAGTGAGAATACACATATGCTGACATTAAAAATGTTTGAAATAGCTTATGGATTTGATTTTGCAAATATTTTTGGCATCAACATTTATGATCACACTCTGTGATCCTTCATCAGGATGGAAGAAAGCAAAATGATTGAAAGAAAATTCCATCATTTTGGTCTATTGTAATCATTTTTCTCTCTTTCATCCTGATGATGGATCATAGAGTGCAATCCAAAACTATCTACACAATCGAATCCAGAAGCTATTTCAAACATTGATGCCAAAAATATCCACATATGCTGATAAAAGAATGAGCTATTTGATGATTGTTTACTGTTCATGTTTGTAAACGGTCAATATTTCTGATGGTACTCCTTGGTGTATTCCATTTAAAAATAAACAAGTTTTAGTTTTTCTATCATGTTTACTTTGTAGATGCAGGATTGACCATCTAACAATATGGAAAGTAATGGGAAGAATGAGCGGGATATGAGATGGTTGCTCATCGAATGTGGGGCATAAGGGCCTAGAGCGTGGATTTCCTTACATTTTCTTATTTAACGGTGTGTTTTCACACCACCATTCAGTTCATGGATATTGTTCTTCCCCATCTTCTATTTGATGCTATAGTCGTGTCATTATATTTTTTGTATAAATTTGTAATATCAACATAAATGAAACTTTTTCAAATTGTACTGATCGAATATAGTCATGTTCTTATATGAATGAACAAAAATAGAATGAATGAACAAAAATTTGTTTGATACAGTGATGGTGGTTATGATAAATGTCCCTATGTGTGACTGTGGTGATGGAGCGCGCTACGTGTTGAGGATGTCACACACAAACACTAATCCAGAGCATAAATTTTGGACTTCCATAAATAAGAAAAAGGTTGTTAATTGCACAATATTTAAATGTTTACAAAGAATTAATATTAGTCATTATAGCGAGACTAACTTAGATTTATATTGTAGGATGGCGGTGGATGTGACTACTTTTGGTGGGCCGATGACACCCCATTGATGTCTACATCATCTGCACCTTCTACACATATACCTATTATGGATGACAAGTGCAAATCTTGCAAAGCACTCGAGAAAGCTATTGCAAAAGTGGAGGCTACCTATAAAGTCGATGTCATGTTTTTACAATGTTTACTCTGTGCAATAATCACACTATTTTGTTGGGTCATTATGCAGAAATAGATATATATGTGGACTATATGACTTATTTATATTTTGATGTGATATCGAGCAATTCTATAATTATTTTCTTGTTATAATATTGTTAAATATAATGTATAAAATTATTTACAAAAGTTAACTTTACTATTCACAATATTGAAAAAAAAATTAAATTTTGTTTATGATTTACTATATAAAAATATAAATTAATAAAAAAAAATATAAATAAAAAAATGAACAAAATAAATAAAATATTAAATTAAAACATTATATAATAATTTAAAAAACTTAAATTTTTTCTTGTCAAATTCTAATTCTAAAGTATTATTGTGTTAGAGAAATTAATATAATAAAACTATAGAAATACTATATATATATACATATATATAAATGTCATTATATTAATTAAAAGAGTATGTGTTAATGAATAGACATCTCCCATGAAGGGACATGTCTATCTATGTCTCATCCACAATATAAATAATAGAGAGATTGTTGCCTTTGAAAAATACATACAATCAGGCAATGCTATTACATTTGTAGGGATCCTCACAAAATCAACATGGTATCAAGGCCAGGCTGCAAATGTAAGAGAGTAGTTTGTTGATGGTGAATGTGTGACTATCTTAGAAAATACAGTCTCAGCACAAAGACCATATCTCATAAATACATCGTTGGATTTTGCTACATTTTGGATATGTTGGTGATAAACAAATTTTGAAGAATCTCACTAGAGCGATTGGTAAGAAATATTTGGATTCAAAAGTTATGACCAACTATGTACGAGTCTATGTGAAATCTAGTGAGTGAAGTTGTGTTGCAGACTTTTGTTGACACCAAGTACAAAGAATAAGGTCAAGTAAATTGTAGCAAATTTGTTAAGATGCAAACATCAATGATCATATATTGGCAACTATGTCATTCCTAAACATGATGATTCATTAAAGACATAATCTACACACTAATATTTGAATAAAGTGACTTGATTAAAGAAAAGTATACACTACAATGTCCATAATGATTAATTAGATGATGAATTTGCAAAGTATACACAACGATTTCCATAATGATAAGTTAAACCTTGTAGGGACTTTCATTAAAGAGACATATTATTTTGTTGTGATCGTGATCAAGCATTAACAAAGAAGCACATATTCAAAGAAGGGTGTCTCTTTCTAGAAAGCACAAATTGATTATAGAGTGTCACCTCTCTTTGAGGAATCAAGTCATTTCACAAGAAGACATAAGCATTATTCAACAATATAAGAGAGGGAATTTTACATTGTGGGGGGAATAATAACCAATGTTACATTCCCATTTGAACCATCGTTAGTGGGGAGATGATTCAAAGGGGAGATGTCTTTCTGATGCAGGAGCATCCTAGGTTTCTTTGCTATCCTACTCTTTTGTTTATTCTACTAGTTATTGCAGAGTTGTAGTATTTGTTGAGCATTCTTGTGTGTCGAGTTGTTCAGTATTGGCTGAGTAATATTGTGTCTGCCGAGTTGTTCAATATTGGCCGAGCGTTCTTTCTTGTGCCTAGTGAACCTGTTATTTGTCGATGCTCGGTTCTTCTTTAACCGAGTTTGTCTATGTTTTGATTCTTAGTTGGAGCTGACTTATGTATTTAATCTGGGTCATGAATTTAATGATTGGGATCTTGTGGTCTTGGGATGCATGCAAACCATTTTATGGTCGGCCTTCTATTTATAATAATCTAGAATCTTTTGTGTAAGTCATTTGGTAAGTATAAATAAGTATGTTTAGTTGTAGGTAGAGGTATCAGTAGAGGGGTACCAATAGTTAGAAAAGAAGTTAGATAGAAGATAGAGGCTAAGCCTAGATATTCATAAATCTTGTTGGTCATAACCCAGAAGGCCTTACAGTCGAGCATGTATGAGGAAATTTTAATGAATCAATAAAGTGTTTATGTTCCTTCTCTCCTTGGTGTTGTTCTTTGTCTTGTTGTTTCCATTGTGTATTACTTTGCAAGGTGGATGGATAGTTAAGTGAGCCTTTGGCCCTACCTATTCTTGTACCTCCTTGCATCAGGTGGTATCAGAGCTTGAGGTTCATCCTTGAGGAGATTGGATCATGTAGAACCCGACCTATAACTTGTAGAGGGTTATGATCTTGTAGGAACCTATTTGTCAAGATGGTTCGAGGTAGAGGAAATGCTGATAATGCCATAATGGACATGTTAAGACAAATTGTAGCTAGACTAGATGTTGTGGAGACAACCCAAAGGAGAGGAGCGCATCTTGATGATGTGAGTGATGATGATGAAGTAGAAGCAAAAAACCCTAATCCATAACCCGTGGAAGATCAAGATGAGGAAAGATTGTTGAGAGTATTGTCTAGGGAACATTCAAATCCTGTTGTTGAAGTTATTCCTTATGATGGAAAATTGGATGCTAATGTTGTGTTGGATTGGATCTCTGACATGGAGAAGTTCTTTGAGTTTGAAGGCACTCTTGAGAATAGGAAGGTGAAAATTGTAGTGACTAGGTTGAATGGTCATGCCTCACTATGGTGGGAGCATTTGCAAACTAATAGACAATGAAGAGGAAAGGAGACGATCAAAACCTGGTTGAAAATTGTGAACAAGGTGAAAAAGAAGTTCCTCGCCGCTAATTACCAAGTTAGTTTGTTGAGGAAGATGCAAAACCTTAGACAAAGGGACATAATTGTGAAGGAATACACTAAGGAATTCTATAGATTAGACATTAGATCTGGACATGTGAATGATGAGGTTGAGAAAGTTGCATGATACTTGAATGGATTGAGATATAGAATTCAAGATGAAATAAATTTTGTGAAACTGGATAGTGTGGAAGAAGCATACCATTATGCCTTGAAAGTTGAGGAGATATTGACAAAGAAGCATGAACAAAGACATATAGGTAGAGGTGGTAGATTCCAGAGAGGCAAAGGCAGATCTTATGGTGAAGGTGGTAGATCTAATAATTTTGCATAAGGGGAATTTGAGTGGAAAACTGAGGATAAAAGAAAGATTGAGTGGAAAGGTGGTAGTTCTTACCGAGGAGGTACTATTTCTTACCAAGGAAGAGGTAATTCTTATTCTAGAGGTGGTTTTAATGGTAATTGTTTCAGATGTGGTAAAGAAGGGCATAGATCCTTTGAGTGTAGACATTCTAATGGAAATGAACAAGGTCATATAAATTTTTTCGTACAAGAGAATCTTGAGGGTTCATCAAGTAGGCCTGAGGATGGAAAAAATTTGATGGTAAGGAGAACTTTGTGTAATAAAAGAGTTGATGAAGAACCTGTCCTGAGGAGAAGTCTTTTCAAAACTAGATGTAAGATGATAGGAAAATGTTGTAAAGTGATTGTTGATAGTGCCAGTTCAATGAATTTGACATCAGAGGAGCCAGTTAAAAAGTTGCAATTGCAAAGGTTAAGACACCCTAAACCCTATCATGTTTCATGGATCAAGGATGAGCATAAATTGTTGGTAAGTGAGCAATGTATAGTGAAATTCAAAATTGGGAGTTACTTGGATGAAGTTGTGTGTGATATTATGCATATGGATTATTGTCATATTTTTTTGGGTAGAGCTTGGTAGTATGATAGATATGTTGTGCATGATGGTAGATTGAATCGATATACTATTTGGGTAAATGGAAGAAAATAAACATTGTTACCTTTGATTGAAATTCCAGATGAGATAAAATGTACTACTGTGAAAATTTAGATGGTTAATGGAAAGCAATTTGAAAAAGATATGAAGAAGAACCAAGTCTATTTTCCTATAATTCCTAAGAGGCCGAGTTATGGTAGTAATGACCGAGTGACAGAAAATAGCAAATGTCGAGTGACAGTTTATAGCGATGACCGAGTGCTAGTAGAAATTGAAAACTCACTAAATGAATACAAGGAGATTGTTGCAGAGGATATTTTTGATGGTTTACCACTAGTAGGAAGTATAAGTCATTGTATGGACCTAATTCCTAGAGCTAGTTTTCCAAATAAAGCACCATATAGATTGACACCTACCTAGAATGAAGAACTTAATAGACAAGTGCGGGAGTTATTGTAGAAAGGTTTGATAAGAGAAAGTTTGAGTCCATGTGTTATACCTACTGTGCTAGCACCTAAGAAGAATGGAGAATGGAATATGCGTATTGATTCTAGAGCTATCAATAAGATAACAGTAAATTATAGGTTTCCTATGCCGAGGATGGATGACATAATGGATTGTTTGAGTGGAGCAAAGTATTTTACCAAGATTGATTTGAAGAGTGGGTATCATAAGATTAGAATCAGAGAAGGTGATGAATGGAAGACTAGTTTCAAGACAAAAGATGGTCTATATGAGTGGTTGGTTATGCCTTTTGGTTTGACTAATGCCCCTAGTACTTTCATGAGGTTCTCAAGAGATTTTTGGGTAATTTTGTGATTGTCTATCTGGATGATATATTGATATTCAGTAAAACTAAGGAAGAACACCTTGATCATATTAGACAAGTGTTGCAAAGATTGAAAGAGGAGAAGCTACTAATTAATTTGAATAAGTGTTCCTTTATGCAAGAAGATATTCTGTATTTGGGATTTGTGACTTCAGGTGATGGTTTGAAAATGGAGCTTGAGAAGGTTAAAGCAATTTTGGAGTGGCCTACACCTGAGAATGTGGATGAGGTAAGATCATTTCATGGTTTGGCTAGTTTTTATAGAAAGTTCATTAAAAATTTTATTTCTATTTGTAATGCTATGACTAAGATTATGAGAGGAGATACATAGGATTTTAAGTGGACACATGGAGCTGACAAGAGTTTTGAGACTTTGAAACAAAAGGTTTTCAAGTTACTTGTGTTAGCTTTACCTGATTTCAATAAGGTATTTCAAGTTGAGTGTGATGTAAGTGGTAGTGCAATAGGAGATGTGTTGAGTCAAGAAGATAAACATGTTGCTTTCTTTAGTGAGAAGTTGAATGATGCTAAAAGGAAGTATTCTTTGTATGATCAAGAATTCTATGCTATTGTTCAAGCCTTGAAAAAGTGGAGACATTATTTGATACTGAGTGAGTTTTTGTTGTATACTAATCATAAAGCTTTGTAGTATTTGGGAAGTCAACATAAGTTGAATCAGAGACATATGAAGTGGGTTGAATATTTACAGAGTTTCACATTTGTGATCAAGCATAAGAGTGGAGTCACTAATCAACTTGCAGATGCACTAAGCAGAAGAGGTTCTTTGTTGAACAAGATGAAAGTTACAATTCTTGGTTTTGATGAGATGAAGGAGTTGTATGACACTGACCTTGATTTTTTTGAGGCGTGGAGAGAGTGGAGAGCACCAAATTTATCAAAACAACCGAGTATGTTTGAGGAGTATTTCATTCAAGATTCTATGTTGTTTAAAGGAATTCAGTTGTGTATACCAAGAAGTTCCATGAGAATTAATTTGATTAAGGAAAAGCATTATAGTGGATTGGTTGGACATTTTGGAATTGATAAAACATTGAGTTTTCTTAAGGAAAAGTATTATTGGCCACATATGTATAAGGATGTTTAGAATTTTGTAAGGAGTTGTGGAATTTGTCAAGTTGTAAAAATAGTAAGTCTAAATACTGGATTATATACACCTATTTTTGTTCCTGAGAAACCTTGGAGTGACATTAGTATGGATTTTGTTCTTGGATTACCTAAGACAACAAGAGGGTATGATTTAATATTTGTTGTTGTGGATAGATTTTTTAAGATGGTATATTTAATACCATGTAAGAAGACATCAGATGTTGTGCATATTGCTGAGATTTTCTTCAAGGAGATTGTTAGATTGCATGGATTACCTAGAAGGATTATCTCTGATTAAGATAGAAAATTTGTTAATTATTTTTGGAGGACTTTGTGGGAGAAGATGGAT